>JASFAX010000046.1:600000-970000 GCA_030737875.1 Allium sativum
CTCCAATCCACTGTTTTGAGTGTCCCTGCTCTCACGATTTCCTCCAAGTTCACTACCAGACACTACCACTTCATAGATTAGTGTGATGTCATCCACAATTAACTCAAATCTCAAAGCTCTTGCCATCGCTAATAGGGTCTGGCGAGTTCCCCTTTGCCTGTTCCTATAATGTGCTAAGTTAGGTTTCTAAGAGAATATGTTCTTGTCAATGCCTGGTGAGATTTTTTTTTTCCAACTTAGTCTGACTATTGTTAGTGGAAAGGTTGCAAGGTGTATGTTGGGTCTTCTTGGCATGGTTTTTGTTTTTGGATGTTCTTGTTCTACTATGTAGGTTCGACTTGCTAGGATGCTGAAACTTCGCCCCTTCCGTGGAGTACCCTGGTGCTATGCACAGTCATTTGCTATGAGTGATTTTCACGACTCTACTTAGTCTAGATCTGATGAGATTGTCTATACACTTCTATTAATCAAGTCTGCTATAGGGAAAAAGAACATTTCCTCTAGCCTGATGAGCCACTTTAGTGTTGGCATGCTATTCCGGTACCCTGAGTAGGTATGCATTGGGGTTGTTTTGTTGTTCGTATGTGGTATTAGATGTTTCATTTTGGATGTTTTTGAGTTTGTGGTGTTTGTGTTGGTACTACTTGGAAGATGTGTGTGTAAGCATATATTTTCTTGCATGATTGGAGTATGCAATGTTTTTTTTGTTTTCCTTATAACTGTAATGGGCTGGAGTACTACCGAGGAGTGCATTTGTGGATTGATAATGTTAATAGAAATCGTGTAGCTATTTCTCACTGCCATGTTTCCTGGGGTTTGAATGTATTTGGCCTATGTATTTCTTTACAGCTGTCTTCTCCACGACAAAAGCTTAAAGAGTCTATGCAGCGGTAGAATTATATAGAGTGGAGTATGAATATGATAGAATGTATATAGCAGAGTAGTAGCAGTAAGTAAAATAACATAGTCGATTTTATACTGGTTCGGACCATTGTCCTACGTCCAGTCCTAGACTCCCTTCTGGTATTTCACTGACACAAAAGCCCTCAATTCACCTGGAGGAATAGGTTCACAATTACCCGAACAGCCGAACGAGATTTCTTGCCTCAACTGCTGAAGAGGACTTTCATAATACAGAATAATTGATGATTATTTGTGTTCTTGATAACACAGATATGTCAATTTGAAGTACACCCTTCCTATAGTCTTTCCTTAATGACAAACGTGTAGCTTGTGAAAGAAGATGGAGGATTAAAATCTCAAGTAATTGTAAATAGAGTGCTTTTAGAGATTTAAAGATCTTTTAGTAAGATAGAAAGAATTATAATAAAATTCAGAGATTGGATCACTTAATCTAGCCTTTATTTATAATATACAAAGAGTTACAGACAATCATGAAGAGATATGATCAAGAGATATAGAATAGAAAGTTGTGACTCTTCATTATAAGTTGCATCCCTTCGTTTTTAGATGTCTAAATAAAAAAATCAAAGATGTATGTTTTGATTTAAAAATAAAACAACAAGGAAATAGGCTAATTCGGAGTAGATTCGGACGTCTGAAATTTACAGAACAGACATCTAAATATTATGTGAATCTGAAATTTCTTCCAGCAAACAGATATCTGTCAAAAAAAATTCAGATATCTGTTTTCCGAATTAGACTTGTTCCTTTCCCATTTTATTGCGAATATATATATATATATATATATATATATATATATATAATGTGTGTGTGTAATTATCAAGGAAGACTTTAACAAATAAATCTAAGAATAATAGACTCTTACAACATATATAGTCTTCATTTGTGTTCTTGAATCCGCTATCGAATATCTTCCTGCAAAACAAAGTTAGTTGATATAGTATATATGCTTATGTATAGTTGTCATAGTCAAAACACTATATAGCGAGATTCAACATTCTCCCCCTTTTTGACTAATGACAACTATATAAGCTCCCCCTGTCAATATGCATATATCATCACTTGTTTCTCCCCCTTTGTCATTCAACAAAAGAGAATACTTATTAAACAATTTAATTATTTATGCACAACACACAATCACAACGTAAACAGAGACATATAACAGACAAGCATAACATTTAGACATAACATACCATAACACATTATAGAGTTTTGTGCCAACGACAAACCAAAGTGCCAAAAAAATATTACATGCCATAGTTAATTAAAGGTTTTTAGCCAAAATATGTAGATACCATAATACCAACCATACTTACCAACCTTCGGATGTAGACAAACTTTGACCAACACTTGTTCAGCTGTCATTGGGAGAACCATGTTCAGAGCTGTTGTATATAACAGTGTTGTATACACAATTATACGATTTTTGTTTGATGATAACAACCAAATAAATTTTATTATTGAATATGTTTGTAACTGTACTGGTAAACTACACAACAGACAGGAATATAATATTTCTATTTAAATAAAATACAACTATACAGAAATTTAAATATTCACACAGTATTTTATTTTAATAAGAATATTTTATTTCAATATTTAAACAGTACAGATTTACAACTCCACTATTTGTATATACATCACTGATATACATTTCAATACTCAGCTTCTCTCTACAACACTTACACACACATATACATACACTCTCATTAACTCATACATTGACACTGTTATTGTCTTTTGTCTTCACTGCATCTTCACTGTCAGTCCAGTCATCGTCTGCTTACCTGTCATATGAAACACACACATAGTAGAAATGAAATTAAAGACAAACAAATAAAAATTTATTTTTAAATTTTATTTGCCTCAAAATTTCGGTGTGTTTCTCATCATTTTTCTAGACTTGGTATGATACGCAGGGACAGGAAAACTAGTCTGATGGCTACATATACACACGTGTATAAATATACGCATGTGCACTGCCTCGCCAATCAAAATACAGCGCGAGCAACTGAGGAGCAGCCACATGGACCAACTCAACTCAGTGCAAGTGAAAATGAAGCCATACATATATACACACACATATATATACGCACACATATGTGTATATATACACATATGTATATACATGTAACAACAAATTGGTCGAGCCATAACAAGTCAGTAACAAAACAATGAAGACATTGAACATGATCAAAGCATAAGAGATTCAGTCAACATTACTGTAACACCCCGTAATATTATAACATTAAAATTCACAAATTAAAGTATACTTAATTTTTAGAAAAGAACTAAGTGAAATGGGTTGTGCAGAGAAATATATATATATATTGATATATATATATATAAAAGTTAAAAAATAAATAAATAAATATACGAAAAAGTTCAAAACAGCGAATTGGGAGGGGGAATAACCGAACCAGCCCATTTTTGAGGTCGACCCAAGCTCCGCTGGGTCGACCAGGGGTTAATCCAGGGTGTTTGGCTGTCAACCCGTGGGCCGATTGGCTCAAATGAAGATTTTGAATTTGATTGGTTCTCATGGTTCAGGGTTAATCTAATGGTCCTAAATAACTTCCTACACCTATAAATACATCCTAATGCTAACCCTAAACCAAATTAAAATAGAATAGTTACCGTCATACCATCGCCATGGAAATCAATGGAGCCGCCGCCAACTAAGAAAGAAGAAAAGCAAATTCAATTCTAATTCTCTCAACCATAAAGCAAAGCAAAACTCTCTCTTTTCTTCTCTAAATTGTGAGTATGATGATCTTAACAAGATTATTATCATTTTAATTAGGTTGAGTTATGAATGGATTATGAGTAGATGATGTGAATTATCATATATGTTGTTGCAAACCCCTTTTGCTATCATGTATATTGTAAATCAAATGTTATATGATGATGATATCTTATATGTTGTAAATCATGCTATGATGATGTTATGTATATTGAAAGTTTCTATGCTAAGTTGTGATGAAACATACATGTTAAAAAGGCCATGATGTTACCATCTATGCTAGTTAGTTCATATTAATTAAATCATCATGTTTGGGTTATGTTGAACTATATGACAAGTCACATATGCAAGTTAGATTGATTAGAAAAATTATGAACATATGCCAAGACATCTATTATGACATCTAGAATTATGCTATGACATATGTCATATCCTATGCTAGTTCACACCATCATTATGTTGCCTAAAACCCCATATGCAAGTTTATGTATAGATTTGGGCTATGATCATATCATATAAATTGAGACATTTAACAAGTTGACACCTTTTGATCCTTAACATGTGTAGTTTATGCAAGTTTCACCCCTATTATGATTAGATTTATTTTAATTGTCTATATGTTGTGATAATTTATCTTTGTGCTAGGTGTTAGACTATACAAGTCTAGCCTATATTATGCGTTAAATAAGTGAACGTATAAACGTGGGGTAGGGGTAATATTAAGGATTTAATATTAAAAAGTTGGGGTGCAATTGATACGATTTTGCATGCCATAAGTGGATGGCATAATTGAGTCAATTATGGACATCATTAAAAGTTGACTTAATTAATAATTTGAATAGGGAATTATTAAAACTGGGGTAAAAGATTTTAAGTGTTAATCAATGCTTAGGACACGAGGTTGGACTCGTTTGTGACGTAAACCTGCCCGGACCCGCCCGACAAATCCAGTGGTCACAAATGTCAGCCCAATGTGAGAGGTCCTAGGCCTAAACTAAAGCATAACGGTTGAAAAGACACGAGGTTAGACTCTTTTATGGTGTAAGACTGCCCGGACCCGCCCGGCAAATCCAGCTGCCATAAATGCCAGTCTAATGTGAGAAGTCTTTATGAGGTTATGGCTTGAATGAATTAAGAAATACTTAACCAGATAAACATGTAAGGTGGGACATGGGGGTTAAGTAGGTGCCTTGGGTGGCATGAGGAATCTAAGGGGTGCCCTTAGTGGCATGTTAAATACGATTAGTAAGACTTAACCAAACACACATGTAAATGAACATGACTAAGAGGGTTAAGTGGGATATACAAGTGACAAGCTTAGGTGGGTAGCTTGTAGGGGCCCATTTCGACCAGTATCCCAAACGTATCTTTGTGGGCTCGACCCAAGTCGAGGACGGGACACGCATGCTGGGTTCGACTGTAAGAGGCCAAAACGGGGAGCGGTGGCAACGCAAGTCCAACGGGTTTCGTATGCGTGTGTGGACCCGGGCTGGTAGGTAAGACGTTGTTGCATCGTGTAGGTATAAGCCATGCATTCTCAAGTTGTATCGGGTTGCCACTTTAGGGGAGTGATACACCCCACTGTGGGCCCAGCACGGGTATCTACGAGTAGGGAGCCGATCGAAAGTGGGTAGTGGGGTACACCTAGTGGAGATAGGGGCAGACGACACCTATGTAGTCAGCTAGGGGTACGTAAGGCTATTTATAAAGTTTCTGTGTGAAGCAAGTGTGATCAAACAATAGGGTGACTGGTGTGGTGCAGTGTAGTAATGTGCGGTGCAGTGTAGTAATCATTCGTTAGTAATTAGGTGTGCCTTTACCGTTATCTTAAACGCTATCTTTATCTTCCTAAGAGTTCATAGACATTTACTTGTCTTCCAGCTTATGCCTTAGTCTAGTTATTTTGATAATAGTATTGTTAGAATTATCATACTCGCCAGACTTTATGTCTGACCCCCTCTATTTCTATCCTTTTTCCCCCTCCAGGTCCTCAGGTTGGGCCCAGCTCTAGTGGAGTTTGATTGAATTGCTTCATCTCTCTTTGGAAAGCTTGGACCGTTGAAGTAAAGTCCAGCTTGTTATCTTTTTAATGGCTATTTATGTAATGGGATTATGTGTTTTGTTTTTATGAAGATGGATATTGTACTTGGTTATGATCTATGGTTTTATGATGTAACAAACATGTTTAATTTTCGCTGCAATAAAATGAAGTTTTAGATTTCCAAGTACTATTTATTATCTGTCTTGTTGTAATTTTTCTGTTCTATATTCACTTATAGCCTCCATGGAAGTTAATGCATTCCCTTTGTGAGTGACATTAATGGACGTGGGGTGTTACACGTGGTATCAGAGCTTAAGGTTACCAGAACAGATAAAAATACTTTAGAAAAATAGTTATTTTTGGAAGAAGTGTTTTCAAAAACATGTTTTAATGAGAAATTTAAAGAGAAAAGTTTTTAAGAAAAACATAATCCCCAATAGCCACATATCTTTATCTTTCGAATTCTCCATTTTGAATCTTTCCTTTTTCGTTTCAGCATGGCTGAAGATCTTAATCTACCCGACGGTGTAACGATACCAGGATGGTATAGGAGGCTATTGGAAGCTAGGGCCGCTGCAGGTCCAGCCAATGTTCCTCCACCACCAGTTGCACCCGTTCCTCCTCCTCCTCCTCGCGTAGATACTTTTGCAAAGACGTGCAAGGAATTCAAGGCTATGGGTGGAAAACCATTTCAAGGGTCAGAAACGTTTGTGGAAGCTAGAGATTGGCTTAAGGAGGAGGAAGAATTGCTAGAAATCTTTGAAGTAGAAGAAGGGAGGAGAGTTCGTTTAGCAGCTTGGTTGATGAAGGGAGAGGCCTCGTTTTGGTTGGAGGTCACTAATGGGGAGCGTCCTGTTGACTCTTGGGCGGATTTCAGACGTAGGTTCGAGGCGAAGTTTCTCTCAAGGGCGGAAGAAAATCTATATATGGCATTGAAGCAAGGAAGCTCATCAGTGAAAGAATATGTCAATAAATTTAATCAATTATCAAGGTTTGGCTTGGACTTAGTGAACACGCCGGAGGAGAAGGCGCTGAGGTTCGTGAATGGCTTGAATGAACCATTGCAAGGGTTGGCTATGACCCACATCCCGATGGGGGCCACTTTTGAAAAGTTAGTAGAAATGGCGCTCATGCATGAGGAGAAAAGCGCTAAAGCTGATAAGGAACCCGAGAAGAAGGGGGATCAGAAGAAACCACAACAGCAAAACAAGAAGGGTGGAAAAGACAATAATGGCAAGGGAAAGAAGAAGTGCTATAACTGTGGAACCCTAGGCCATCTCAGCAAGGATTGCCGAAAGAAAAAGAAGACAGACTGTTTTCATTGTGGCGATGCGGGACATTTAGTGAAGGACTACCCATAGAAGGGGCAGAGGGCAGGAGCTACCTCGGGAGGACAGGTGCAGGCTCTTATGGCACCAGGCCTGGCTAGGGGACAAGTTCAGGCTCTCGCGGTCCCACCACTGCAAGAACGAGGTAGAATCATTTCTGTTGAAAGCTTAGTTTTTCTGTTTGATCATCCTGTCTGTACCTTATTCGATTCGGGCGCATCACATTCGTTTATCTCTACATCATTAGTTGAATCACTGCACTTAAACACCAGTTTAGTAGAGGATCCCTTAGTTGTTTCGAATCCAATAGGGGGCTCAGCTTATTTGTCCATGATGTATTTGGATTTGAAAATTTCCATACTTAGCGTTGAATTTAGATGTGATGCTTATGTGTTGGGCTATGGGCTAATTTTAGGAATGGATTGGTTATCCAGAAATGGGGCCGTTCTTGATTGTGAAAGGAGAGTAGTTAGGCTCGTGACTCGCCTTGGCAACACTCTCGAAATCTTCTGTAATCCCATAAATTCAGTTATGCTAAGTTATCTAGAATCGTTTGACGCGTCTGAGGAAAATCTATGATCTGTTAGAGTGGTCCGAGAATATTCGGATGTGTTTAAGGCGGTGAAGGGCTTGCCTCCGAAGCGGGAGATAGATTTTCGAATATATCTTGTGGATAATGCGAAACCAGTATCTTTGCCAGTACGCCACATGGCTCCACGTGAAAGGAGGGAACTCGGTAAGCAAGTGAAGGAGTTGCTTGAGAAGGGGTTCATAAGACGAAGTATATCGGAGTGGGGTGCTCCAGTAGTATTTTCCACGAAGGCGGATGGTTCCCTTAGACTTTGTGTGGACTATAGAGAACTTAATAAGCTTACTAAGAAGAACAGACACCCACTGCCGAGGGTTGACGATCTCTTCGATCAGTTAGTTGGCGCCTCAGTGTTTTCGCAGTTGGACTTAGCCACTGGGTTCCATCAGTTGAGAGTGGCTGAGGATAGCATAGACAAGATTGCCTTTAGGACTCCGGACGGTTTCTATGAATGGCTAGTGATGCCCTTTGGTTTGACAAACGCCCCAGCATATTTTGTTGATTTGATGAGTAGAGTGTTTAGGGAGTACCTTAACAAATTCGTGGTAGTCTTTGTAGATGACATCTTGATCTTTTCTAAGGATGAAGAAGAGCATGCCCTACATCTTAGGGAAATGTTGGAGGCCCTACGAGCGCATAGCCTTAAGGCTAAATTTTCTAAGTGTCACTTCTAGAGGAAGGACGTACAGTTCTTGGGGCACATGGTTTCCAAAGAAGGGATAGCCATGGATCCCACGAAGGTGGTGGCCATCCAAGATTGGAAGGTCCCTAAAAATGCTACAAAAGTGAGAAGTTTCTTGGGGTTGGCTGACTACTATAGGAAGTTTATCAAAGACTTCGCAAAGATATCAGCTCCATTGACACGCTTGACGAAGAAGAACCTAGTTTTCACATGGGACGTAGATTGTGATGATGCGTTCCAACGTTTGAAGAGAGCTTTGACTTCAGCCCCAGTCTTAGTATTGCCAGACGGGAGTAAGATGTTTACCGTTTATACTGACGCTTGTGGAACAGGACTAGGCACAGTCTAAATACAAGAGGGCAGGGTAATAGCCTATGGTGGAAGGCAGTTGAGAGCGCATGAGAAGAATTACCCCACACATGACCTAGAGTTGGCCGCTATTGTTTTCGCGCTTAAGTCTTGGCGTCATTATCTTCTTGGCGAGAAATTCGAATTATTCACTGACCACAAGTCTTTAAAATACCTATTCTCTCAAAAGGACTTGAACTTAAGGCAGCAAAGGTGGATGGAGTTCTTAGCGTCCTACGACTTCGAAATAGCCTATACCCCTGGCAAGGGTAACGTGGTGGCAGACGCCTTAAGTAGAAAAATATTATCCTTAAGTCCTTTGTTTGTTGAGCGGCGAAGTTTAGAATTCATTTCGATGTTTGACTTTAGACCTTCCGTTGACTTCGTGCCCGGTTTGCTAGCATCCTTGGAGGTCAGACCTACGCTTTTGGGATGGATTAGCAAGGCACAGCGAGACGACCCGCAGTTGGTTGAGTTAGTAGAAAAACTCAAAGGAGGGGAGTCATCAAGCCATCTCTGTAGGTATACCCTAGACGATAAGGGTTGGTTACGTAGGGACGGTAGACTTTGTGTACCAAAAGACGATGACCTAAGAAAGACTATTCTTGACGAAGCACATCATTCGAAGATGACAATTCATCCCGGCGGGGACAAGATGTACAAAGACATGAAGAGAGTTTACTTTTGGGCCGGCATGAAGAAAGATGTGGCCGAGTATGTCGCTAGATGCTTGGTGTGCCAACAAGTAAAAGCGGAGCAAAAGAAACCCGGTGGGTTGCTTCACCCATTGGAGGTTCCACTATGGAAGTGGGAAAGTATCTCGATGGATTTTGTGGATGGATTGCCGCGATCAAGGAAGGGTAATACGGGAATTTGGGTTATAGTAGATAGACTTACTAAAAGCGCCCATTTCATTCCCGTAAAGAGTAAGAAGACTGCTCCATGGTTAGCCTCCGTATACGTTCGAGAAATAGTTCGTTTGCACGGTGTTCCTTCTAGCATAGTGAGCAACCGCGATCCTATTTTCACTAGCAAATTTTGGAGAAGCTTACAAGAGGCGGTAGGGACTCAGTTATGTTTGGGCACCGCATATCATCCTCAGACGGACGACCAGACCGAGAGGGTGAATCACATTCTAGAGGATCTGTTGAGGCTATGTATCCTAGACTTTGGGGGTACGTGGAAAGAGCATCTTCCATTGGTGGAGTTCGCATATAATAACTGCTTTCAGTCCAGCATTGGTATGGCACCATTCGAAGCTCTTTATGGACGACCTTGTTGTTCACCTACATGTTGGTGGGAATCTACGGATAAGATCTTACTTGGGCCCGATATGATTAGGGAGACTTCGGAGAAGATCGACTTGATTCGAAGGAGATGAAAGCAGTGCAAGATAGGCAGAAATCTTATGCGGATAAGAGGAGGATAGATCTCGAGTTTGAAGTTGGGGACATGGTCTTTGTCAAAGTGTCTCCATTACGGAACGTTTTTCGCTTTGGGTCCGTTGGGAAATTAGCACCAAGGTTTGTAGGGCCGTTTCCTATTAAGGAGAAAATTGGACAGATGGTGTATAGAGTGGAGTTGCCCGAGAGACTTAGTGGTGTACACGACGTATTCCATGTGTCACATTTGAGGAAGTGCTTGCACGAGACCGCGGAAGTGGTAGAGCCGAGCTTTCTTAGAGAGGTGGAGATAGAGCGTGATGCGACAATTCGACGAGCTCCTACGCGCATTCTTGGGTCGGAGATCAAGAAGTTGAGGAATCGAGAGGTCAGACTAGTCAAAGTGCAATGGGGAGATGATGAGAGCAACGCTACTTGGGAGACGGAAGAGAAGATGCGTTCATGATACCCTTTTCTTTTTGAGGGTATGTCCTTTAATTTCTCCCTTATCGCTTGTCTTGTACTTATCTTATCTTTAGTACATCCTCTCGCTAGTATCTTTGACCTTTAGTTAGGATAATCCTATGGTTGAAACATGTGTTTGAGACATGTTATGTATGGTGGATGAAAAGTGGATGCAAGTGTTTGCTCATGGATGCATATACACACACTATTAGGCACCAGATCGGCTCAGTCACTTCATATTGCATATTGCATATATATGGATGTATTTAGTAAAATGGATGTATAATGGTTGTATTATCATATAGTTGCTGCATTCAGGTGGATGGTTGTGCACGCATATATAATTAATATGTATCATTAGGAATCTTTTGCATACATATTGGACGCATGGCACTATCATGAATTGCACTATGGAGGTCGATTGAATCAGTAGACCGCCTAATTTTGCATTAGATATGGACATATATACACACTGTGCATATAAACATTAAAGCATTAGAAGTCTTTTAAGGACAATGGATGCGGGTGTTCAATGGTTGAGTAGATGGACGATTAGATGATAGGATATACATTCTTCTTGACTTGAAGATTTCGGGGACGAAATCCTTTAAGGAGGGAAGAATGTAACACCCCGTAATTTTATAACATTAAAATTCACAAATTAAAGTATACTTAATTTTTAGAAAAGAATTAAGTGAAATGGGTTGCGTAGAGAAATATATATATATATATATATATATATTGATATATATATATATATAAATTAAAAATTAAATAAATAAATATGCAAAAAAGTCCAATACAGCGAATTGGGAGGGGAATAACCGAATCGGCCCATTTTTGAGGTCGACCCAAGCTTCGCTGGGTCGACTAGGGGTTAATCCAGGGTGTTTGGCTGTCAACCCGTGGGCCGATTCGCTCAAATGCAGATTTTGCATTTGATTGGTTCTCATGGTTCAGGGTTAATCTAATGGTCCTAAATAACTTCCTACACCTATAAATACATCCTAATGCTAACCCTAAACCTAATTAAAATAGAATAGTTAACGTCATACCATCGCCATGGAAATCAGTGGAGCCGCCGCCAACTAAGAAAGAAGAAAAGCAAATTCAATTCTAATTCTCTCAACCATAAAGCAAAGAAAAACTCTCTCTTTTCTTCTCTAAATTGTGAGTATGATGATCTTAACAAGATTATTATCATTTTAATTAGGTTAAGTTATGAATGGATTATGAGTAGATGATGTGAATTATCATATATGTTGTTGCAAACCCCTTTCGCTATCATGTATATTGTAAATCCAATGTTATGTGATGATGATATCTTATATGTTGTAAATCATGCTATGATGATGTTATGTATGTTGAAAGTTTCTATGCTAAGTTGTGATGAATCATACATGTTAAAAAGGCCATGATGTTACCATCTATGCTAGTTAGTTCATATTAATTAAATCATCATGTTTGGGTTATGTTGATCTATATGACAAGTCACATATGCAAGTTAGATTGATTAGAAAAGTTATGAACATATGCCAAGACATCTATTATGACATCTAGAATTATGCTATGACATATGTGATATCCTATGCTAGTTCACACCATCATTATGTTGTCTAAAAACCCCATATGCAAGTTTATGTATAGATTTGGGCTATGATCATATCATATAAATTGAGACATTTAACAAGTTGACACCTTTTGATCCTTAACATGTGTGGTTTATGAAAGTTTCACCCCTATTATGATTAGATTTATTTTAATTGTCTATATGTTGTGATAATTTATCTTTGTGCTAGGTGTTAGACTATACAAGTCTAGCCTATATTATGCGTTGAATAAGCGAACGTATAAACATGGGGTAGGGGTAATATTAAGGATTTAATATTAAAATGTTGGGGTGCAATTGATATGATTTTGCATGCCATAAGTGGATGGCCATAATTGAGTCAATTATGGACATCATTAAAAGTTGACTTAATTAATAATTTGAATAGGGAATTATTAAAACTGGGGTAAAAGATTTTAAGTGTTAATCAATGCTTAGGACACGAGGTTGGACTCGTTTGTGACGTAAACCTGCCCGGACCCGCCCGGCAAATCCGGTGTTCACAAATGTCAGCCCAATGTGAGAGGTCCTAGGCCTAAACTAAAGCATAACGGTTGTAAAGACACGAGGTTAGACTCTTTTATGGTGTAAGACTGCCCGGACCCGCCCGACAAATCCAGCTGCCATAAATGCCAGTCTAATGTGAGAGGTCTTTATGAGGTTATGGCCTGAATGAATTAAGAAATACTTAACCAGATAAACATGTAAGGTGGGACATGGGGGTTAAGTAGGTGCCTTGGGTGGCATGAGGAATCTAGGGGGTTCCCTTAGTGGCATGTGAAATACGATTAGTAAGACTTAACCAAACACACATGTAAATGAACATGACTAAGAGGGTTAAGTGGGATATACTAGTGGCAAGCTTAGGTGGGTAGCTTGTGGGGGCCCATTTCGACCAGTATCCCAAACTTATCTTTGTGGGCTCGACCCAAGTCGAGGATGGGACACGCATGCTGGGTTTAACTGTAAGAGGCCAAAACGGGGAGCGGTGGCAACGCAAGTCCAACGGGTTTCGTATGCGTGTGTGGACCCGGGCTGGTAGGTAAGACGTTGTTGCATCGTGTAGGTATAAGCCGTGCATTCTCAAGTTGTATCGAGTTGCCACTTTAGGGGAGTGATACACCCCACTGTGGGGCCAGCACGGGTATCTACGAGTAGGGAGCCGATCGAAAGTGGGTAGTGGGGTACACCTAGTGGAGATAAGGGCAGACGGCACCTATGTAGTCAGTTAGGGGTACGTAAGGCTATTTATAAAGTTTTTGTGTGAAGCAAGTAGGATCTGTTGTATATAACGGTGTTGTATACACAATTATATGATTTTTGTTTGATGATAACAACCAAATATATATTCCTTTAAATGTGTTTGTAATCGTACTGATTCATATATTTATCACATACAGAAATATAATATTTATATTTAAATAAAATTTGACTGTATATAAATTCAAATATTAACACAGTATTTTATTTAAATAGAATATTTTATTTCAATATTCAAACAGTACAAATTTTACAACTCCAACTATTTGTACACTTCACTGATAATCTTCATTTCAATACATTTCATTTCATATCAAGTCCTCACTCAATACATTCACATTTCATATATACATTTACACACTGGCTTGTGCTTTCTGTCTTCTTGTCTTCGGTCTTCAATCTTCTATCTTCACGTCACAGTCAGTCTAGTCTTCATCTGCTTACCTGTCACATGAAATACACACACACAGTACACTGCAACAGAAATATTTTTAAATTCTAGCAGATATAATTTTTATTTTTAAAAATTTATTTGCCTCAGATTTCTGGTGTGTTTCTCATCATATTTCTGACTCGATCTGATTTTCATATCCATTCGACTGTGTCTAGACAGCTTGTGATATTCACAGTGATACACTGTAAATACCACAAGGTAGACAACATATATATATCTCAATACAGGGACAGAAAACTTGTCTGGATGGCTGCATATACACACATGCATGTATATACACGTGTGCACTGCCTCGCCAATCCAGTGTGCAACTGAGGAGTAGCCACGTGGACCTTCTCGACTCAGTGCACATGGAGTTAAAGTCAACATGGAGCCAAAAAATCAGCAAAGTCAACATGGTGCCAAAGTCAACAAACATACAAAGCCAAAGCGTCGAGCCAAGAATTTCAAATCATGTACAAAGCAGCTTATTCAAAGTGGTCGAGTGGTCAAGACTGTGCCAAACATCCACAATGATCTATCTAAGACATGCATGTTCAATGAATTTTGTTTCAGCAAAAATGACAATGCAGATTAGTTATAACATGGTGAAGATCAACTCAAGTTGAAGTCTAAACTGGTGCATACAAGAATGGTTCATCATAGCAGATCACTCAACATGGATCAAAAGGAAACAACTCAGTTTCATGTTAGCCAACACAGCAAATATACAATCAGCTCAGCAGTGCATAGGCAAATCCAAATAAGCATGAATGGTTCAGCATATACAGATGAAGCAGGTTATACATAATGGTGATCCAACAAGAGTGATCGAGCATAATGCTAAGCAATGGAGCAATGGAAATTAGCGGCATAGATTACATACAAAGCAAGAAGTGAACATATGCAAGCTCATTCCATAGATGATCTGTAACAACCCGCAAAATCAGAACCAATTTAAAATTTTTATTTTAGAAAATTTTAATGAGTTTTGACAATATAAAATAATTTATTTAAATAATAATGATCACAAATTTGATTTAAATCGAAGTTAGAATGAATGATTTAATTTTAATTAACAAAAGAGTTAGAAATAGCGCGGTAGTTTGAAAAGTCAAACTTGAACTTTGACTGACCGTACAGGATGCAAAATTTAACGGATTTTAGTGAAACCAAAAATATTAGAATCTATTTAAAAATATCTTTCTAACGAATCTGAAAAATTGAAATTTCATAGCGGAAATCAAAAGTTATGGCCAATTCAATTTTTAGAAAGGTCGTTGTAGAATATATAGGGCTCGAAAGGCTACTTTTCACATATGTAGGAATTTCAACTCGAAACCACTTCCATTGAGTTCGGAATGACGTTTCTGCATTGAAAAACAGTAAACACTTATATATTTTGAGTTTCAAAAATTATTTGTTTAAAAATGTATTTTTAATATTAAATATATTGGCCTTAAAAATAGTTATTTTTCAAACGACCTCGGTTTTCGACGAAATCACTTTTGTTGGAACCGGAATGTCAAATTATTGCTAGGTTTCAATTTTCAGATTTTTTTTCGAATTAATATGTGAGCGTGGCGAAATAAAATGTGTTTTGACTATTTACAGTTAAATTTAAACGCCTTAAAAATAGCCATTTTTCAAACAGTCTCAGAATTCGACGAAAATAATTTTGTTGGATTCGTATCATCATAAGAAAGTTAAAAATATTTTTTTTAGAATTTTCTGAGGTCGTATGTGGCCCCAGCATATTTAAATGTATCGTAGGAATTAAATAATTAATTTAATATTGTATTTTCAATTAAAACCGAAAATAAAACATGTAGACATCAGAATTGGACATTGGGACATAGCCCATCGCGTTCAGAAGGCCTCAAAACGTTAAGATCGACAGTAAGCAGGCCCAAATCCGAGAAAGTTCAAAAATCCACTTTATTTCACGAAATTCGGAATTTAAAATTAAAATAATATAAAAAATCCGAAAACCCTAACCCTAATTCTCTAATGGCCAGCCGCCGCCCAGAAATTGATGGCCAGAATTTCTCTAACTTCAAACGCTAATATCTCCCAATCCGTTCGACGAAATTTGACGTATGACCTACCAAATCGAAGAGAATTCAGAGGGCTACAAATCTATACGGTTAAGATCGGATTTTGGTGCACGGATTTTGCGAATTTTGGCTGAGAAGTTGCTGCGTTTTCGGTGGATTTTAAGGTGATTGGGGAGACCGAGCTTCAAGAGGTTGATGGTGTAGGTGGCTCTCGGCATGGCGGTCGCGGTGGCGGTGTCTGATCGGCGAACGGGGTGCCGTGGGGTGGTGCGCACGGAAGGAGCAACGGCGGCTTCATGGGTTTCGGCATGTACAGAACGACGTGAAGAAGAAGGTCCTTTTTCCTTTTTTTATTATTTTATTAATTTAAAAATTTAAATTATCCGATGTTTAAAAATTCATAACTCTCTCATACGAGGTCCGTTTGACAAACCGTAAATTGCGCTGGACTCGTCTTTCCTAGCCCTTCGCGATGGCGCAGACCGCGGCTGAAATAGAGACAGTTGATTTTCAGCCAAAATTTGAGGTGAGAGTTCAAATCTTTATTATTTAATTAATTATTAATTTATTTTCCCACATTAAAATAATTGTATGATGATGATGATTTAGTTCTGAAATGTTTGGTATGTATGAATTATCGATTGTTGCTTATGGTGTGCTTATTGTTCATGTTATGCTTAAATCCGTCTTTAAATTGTATATGTTATTGAGTTTAAATTGCAGTTGGAAAATTAAATCTAACTTTAGATTTAAAACATATTTTATTCAGATCTAGACGTTCTAATTTATTTTATTATAATGTCCTTTTCATTTTTCTGAAATGAACAAAGAAATGGAACGACAAATAAAACTTTATTTTTATTTGGTGATGTTACAATGAAATCTGAACGACAAATAAAGCATACCTCTATTTGTTGATACTACAATATAAACGGAATGACGAAGAAAAAAAAAACTCTTTTTATTGGTTGATTTTACTATGGAAATTGAATGACAAATAGAATATTATTTTTATTTGTTTGTTTACAATAGACTATGAACAACGAATAAAATATATTTCTTTTTGTTTGCCTTAAAGGTTAACTAACAAAGTTCTCATTTTTGGCTGCATAAAAAGAAAACAAAAACTCTCAATTTTGTTGCATTAAAAGTTAACAAACAAAAATTCATATTTTTGTCATTGAATAAAAATGAAACAAAAATTTATATTTTTGTCATTGAATATAGATGAAACAAAATCCAAACTTTTGTCATTGGGAAAAAAAAATGGAAAAAAAAAAAGAAATTTTCCTTTTATTTGAATTGATGTGAAATATCAATTCAATATTGTAATAAAAGGATTGTGTTTTGTTTGCATTTCTCAAACAGAAATGTACAAAGGAATAAAAAGATTGTATTTTGTTTGCATCCCTCGATGCGAACAAAATGACAAAATATAGATTTACATTTAAAATAAAAAGAATTATATTTTTCTTGCATTTCTCAATGCAAACAAAATGTTTAAATAAAAAGAGAATTATATTTTGTTTTGCATCCCTTGACGCGAACAAAGTATTGAAATAAAGATTTACATTAAAATTTTTATTTTTATTTGTGTTTTCAAGACACAAATGAACTTGAAACTTACTTTTTATTTTTATTTTATAATGTAAATATCACTTGAGAATAAAACTTACCTTTTTATTTATATTTTATAATGTAAATATGACCTGAAAACTAAAACTTATTTTATTATTTGCATATTGTAATGCAAATGAGACTTGAAAACAAAACTTACATTTTTGTTAACATTTCATGATGTGAATATAACTTGATGATAAAGCTATTTTTATTATTTGCATACTATAATGAAAATAAAACTTGAAAATAAAATTTACATTTTTATTTGCACTTTATAATACGAATATAACATTGAAAATAAAACTTACCTTTTCATTTGCATTTTATAATGCAAATACAACATAAGGATAGAATCTACTTTTTATATGCAATTTACAATGTAAAATAAAAAGTACATTTTTATATGTAATTAGAAAGGGGATTTGCAATAAAATTAAAACTTACATTTATATATGTAATTTATGATGGGATATATAATTGTAAAATAAAGTTTACATTTTTATATGTAGTAAGAAATTGAAAATTCGCATTGATATTAAAATAACACTTTTGTAAAGATATTGCATTAGAATAAAAAGATAATTTTTATCGCTTTTTCTTTTAGAATTAAAAACATATTTTGTCATCTTTTCTTTTTAACATGAAAAGGGTCATTTTTGTCGCTTCTTCTTTTTAACATTAAAAGAACATTTTTATGTCATGTTTCTTTCTAGCACTAAAAGAAGCATCTTTGTTGTTTTTTTTCATTTTAGTAATAAAAAGAACATTTTGCTTTCGTTTCTTATGATAATATTTTATTGTCATTTTAAATGCGGTAACATAGAATTGTTAATGTTAAATATTTTATCGTCATTTTGAATGCGGTAAAAATAGAATTGTTAATGTTGAATATTTTATCGTCATTTTGAATGCGGTAAAAATAGAATTGTTAATGTTGAATATTTTATCATCATTTTGAATGCGGTGAAAATAGAATGGTTAATGTTGTCATTTTTATCGACATTTTTGGTGCGATAAAAATAGATAATGTTAGTGATTCATTTTTTTTATCGACATTTTTGGTGCGATAAAAATAGACAATGTTAGTGATTCATTTTTATCGGCATTTTTGATGCGATAAAAATAGCAACGATAATGTTACATTTTTATCATCATTTTAGATGCAATAAAAAGAATATATTTTTGTGTTACATTTTATTGTCTTTCTAGAGACAATAAAAAGCATAAAATTAAAGAATTACAATTTTATGTAAAATTGCTTTCATTGAAAAGAATAAATATAGAAGACGAGATTTTTGCTGTTAATAATAAACAATGAAAAAGGGAACATTTACATTTTGATGTAAATAAACAATAAAAAGAAAAATTACATTCAAAATGTAAGTTAGAATAAAAAGGACATTTTGTTAAGTAAAAATGTAAATTACAATAAAAAGTATAGAAATAAAGATCACATTTTTATTGACCGTTTATAGGTAAAAAAAAAAAAGGAATATAAATAAAAGAGACATTTTTATCGTCGTGTTATATATTGTGTAATACACTTCCATAGACAAGTTACCCGACTTGTGTATGTAATTGGGACGATAATTTTCACACATCGCCCAAGTGCACAAATTAGTTTATCATTTGCTTGATTGGTTGAAAACCCCACACGGGTGTTGGGATGAAAATTAACATACACTAATCCCAATATTTAGTTGTATGTTGATCGTTAGATCGACAGGCTGTGATGAGCGTTATTATTTAATTTTAATGCTTACACAGTGGAAATTACACTTTGGATGTAATGGATGACTTGATGATTATACTGTTATTGTCATATATATGATGTGTGTGAAATCCTTATAATCCAAATTATATGGTAAATTTTTGAGTCGCATTTCGATTCAAGTGTTCTTTTAAATAAGACTATTTTTACATTAGAAATCCTTTTTATATAAAGTATATATATTTTAAAAAAATATAGATTTTTAATTAAGTATATGTTAAAACAAGGAATATTTGTAAAAGATAAAGATTTGTAAAATAAAGAATACTTCTCATTTAGAATCTTTTATATAAAGAATATTTTTATGATTATTTTAAAATATGTTTTTAAAGGGGTTACTAGCGTTTGCAATTATATTTTGTGATATGAAATAAATTGAGATGTGAAGTGGGTTTACCGTGGACGATGTTTTAAACGACATCTATCCTTTAATCCAATTTGCATTGAAATTATTATTTGGAACTTATGAATCTATTTTATAGAATTAAAAAGACATTTTCTATAAATCAAGTTTTTCAACTAATATATTAAATAGGAATTAAGTGGAAATTCTATTGGTAATAATTGAGATGGGTTTCTGTAAAAGAAGACCGATATTATATATGGAATTTAAGAGGCTTTGCCGTTATTCCATTTATACTATTAGTCTGATACAGAAATCTATATCGATTATGTATTGATTGGATTTCTGCGGAATTCCATATTTTTAGAAATTGATTTATAGATTTTATTTTAAATATTTATCTTTGATAAAATTAATGAGAATCTTTTTAATTGAATATCTTATTAAAAAGAATATTCTGAGTTGGGATGTGACAAAATGTGTGATTTTCCAATATTTGTTTTTAATCCCAAATTACGCAAGTTATTTAGAAAGACCGGGTTTAACCCATTCTGATTAATCAACACGACGATCAAGAGTCGAAGACGAAGACGGTGATTGAAGACCGAAGGTTTTCACATCGTTGGGATGATGATGACTGGTATCTTGAATTGGGATTGGCCTTCCAAGGCAAGGTATTTGGTAATGATCGTCCAAACGCATTTGGAGATCGACGGACACGATGTTTCACTCAGACCCAGAGCGGACTTGTAAATGGATTGCGTGTCTGACATTGTATTCTTTTCTACTGTATTTGTTGAACGCTACTAATTATATATTTCTGTTTGGTGTTTAACACCCTTCTCTAAGACGTATGAGCTTGGAGGTTATATATATATTGGTAGATGATCAATGATATGGTAGAGTCTGACAATGTGGCATGCTAAGATGCAATTGATCAAGGCTTTGTTGAAAAAAAGGCCTTGTGGTTGATGATCAAAGCACAGTCTATTTAGGTATAGCTTTGTGTATATCGTGACTTCGCGAGCCTCACAGCCCGGTAGAGTCTAAAACGGGAGAAGGGAACGCAGGGAGTGCACACGTTTCTTTCTAGCTAGAGTGGTGCCAGGGACCTACCAGCGCTGGCATTTATTCATTGTGGTTGTTGGATTTTTTGAGGCCTCGGTTTATGCGGTCGCTACTGGCCGTATTATAGGTCCAAAAGGACCAGGGAGCGTGTGTTCAGGAATTGCCAATCCATTAAGCGTTAACGTATGGACCGGCCCTGCAGGATCCAAGGGTTGGACAGAGTACCAATCCTGGGGCATTGCTAGAGTGTCTCGAATCGGTAAGGATCTCCTCCCTAGCCTTAACTCAGATGGAAACCCAAATTTCCAATACGACATCACGCGGTTTTGATTGTATACCTATATATGGCGACATAGTGGGATGGGGCACTCATGCCGTCTAGGATTGATACATTTACTTTGATGTATTTCGAATTGGTTGCACACTATTATTATATACTACCGTGTTTATCGTATCAAGCATCTTTTGATCATTATAAGGTAAAACCCTATCCTCCGGTTTGCGTTGCATTGTGTGATGGGACTTGGGTCTTATAATGGTCTCATTTTTCTAAAAAGGCATTTCGTTATTTGACGATTTACTTTATTTATGCACTGGCAATCCAATGGAGTAAACCCGTTCCGCGTTAGCGGCGTGGTCCTGTGATTAGCCTTATTATTAATTAAGATTAGTTTAAGAATTCTCACACCAGTCCCACGACTGACCTGTAGTTTGTTTCACTTTGCAAACTCGGGTTCCCTCTTTCCACACGGGCAGTCGAGTAGCTTTTTGCAGATATAGTTAAGCAGGATCCTGGATTGAAGTCTGAAGCCGGGTCCAGAATATTGATGGCCTTCCGCTGAGATTAGTTCCGCTGCAATGTATTTAATTTAATTTAAATGTTTCTTTCGCTGTATTATTTATCGATGTACTCTGATATATTTCGTACTCTGATGTAACATTTATTATTGATGTTATAAAAGTCTGTGTTTTTGTTCTGATGTGTTGTATGCCCAAAGTTAAAGTATTCGTAGATTTTCACCTTTTGGGTCAGACCTGTGTGGTTTATGGTCGATTCAAAGGGTGGGAATTTTCGGGTCTTTACAGTTGGTATCAGAGCTCAGGTTAGCTCAAATCTTTGGGGTACAACTCGTTAGAACTGAACGGAAGACTCATCAGAGATTGGATTAGTAATGTCCAATAAGAATACTCATTAGAGATAGGATCAGCAGTATCCTAGAATGAGTAAACTCGTTAGAGATGGGGTTAGTAATGCCCTAGAACGAGTTAAGAGTTACGAATTTATAATTAACGTATTTTTGATATTTATAATCTATTCTTTGAAATATGATTTTTATAAATATAAAGTTATGTATATTTTGAAAAGATAATCAACCATTAAAAATTAAAATTGGATAGTTAATTTTACAATTTTTAGCTACGTTCCTTTTCGAGGACGAAAAGTTTTTAAGTGGGGGCGATTGTAACAACCCGCAAAATCAGAACCAATTTAAAAATTTTATTTTAGAAAATTTTAATGAGTTTTGACAATATAAAATAATTTATTTAAATAATAATGATCAAAAATTTGATTTAAATCGAAGTTAGAATGAATGATTTAATTTTAATTAACAAAAGAGTTAGAAATAGCGCGGTAGTTTGAAAAGTCAAACTTGAACTTTGACTGACCGTACAGGATGCAAAATTTAACGGATTTTAGTGAAACCAAAAATATTAGAATCTATTTAAAAATATCTTTCTAACGAATCTGAAAAATTGAAATTTCATAGCGGAAATCAAAAGTTATGGCCAATTCAATTTTTAGAAAGGTCGCTGTAGAATATATAGGGCTCGAAAGGCTACTTTTCACATATGTAGGAATTTCAACTCGAAACCACTTCCATTGAGTTCGGAATGACGTTTCTGCATTGAAAAACAGTAAACACTTATATATTTTGAGTTTCAAAAATTATTTGTTTAAAAATGTATTTTTAATATTAAATATATTGGCCTTAAAAATAGTTATTTTTCAAACGACCTCGGTTTTCGACGAAATCACTTTTGTTGGAACCGGAATGTCAAATTATTGCTAGGTTTCAATTTTCAGATTTTTTTTCGAATTAATATGTGAGCGTGGCGAAATAAAATGTGTTTTGGCTATTTACAGTTAAATTTAAACGCCTTAAAAATAGCCATTTTTCAAACAGTCTCAGAATTCGACGAAAATAATTTTGTTGGATTCGTATCATCATAAGAAAGCTAAAAATATTTTTTTTAGAATTTTCTGAGGTCGTATGTGGCCCCAGCATATTTAAATGTATCGTAGGAATTAAATAATTAATTTAATATTGTATTTTCAATTAAAACCGAAAATAAAACATGTAGACATCAGAATTGGACATTGGGACATAGCCCATCGCGTTCAGAAGGCCTCAAAACGTTAAGATCGACAGTAAGCAGGCCCAAATCCGAGAAAGTTCAAAAATCCACTTTATTTCACGAAATTCGGAATTTAAAATTAAAATAATATAAAAAATCCGAAAACCCTAACCCTAATTCTCTAATGGCCAGCCGCCGCCCAGAAATTGATGGCCAGAATTTCTCTAACTTCAAACGCTAATATCTCCCAATCCGTTCGACGAAATTTGACGTATGACCTACCAAATCGAAGAGAATTCAGAGGGCTACAAATCTATACGGTTAAGATCGGATTTTGGTGCACGGATTTTGCGAATTTTGGCTGAGAAGTTGCTGCGTTTTCGGTGGATTTTGAGGTGATTGGGGAGACCGAGCTTCAAGAGGTTGATGGTGTAGGTGGCTCTCGGCATGGCGGTCGCGGTGGCGGTGTCTGATCGGCGAACGGGGTGCCGTGGGGTGGTGCGCACGGAAGGAGCAACGGCGGCTTCATGGGTTTCGGCATGTACAGAACGACGTGAAGAAGAAGGTCCTTTTTCCTTTTTTTATTATTTTATTAATTTAAAAATTTAAATTATCCGATGTTTAAAAATTCATAACTCTCTCATACGAGGTCCGTTTGACAAACCGTAAATTCCGCTGGACTCGTCTTTCCGAGCCCTTCGCGATGGCGCAGACCGCGGCTGAAATAGAGACAGTTGATTTTCAGCCAAAATTTGAGGTGAGAGTTCAAATCTTTATTATTTAATTAATTATTAATTTATTTTCCCACATTAAAATAATTGTATGATGATGATGATTTAGTTCTGAAATGTTTGGTATGTATGAATTATCGATTGTTTCTTATGGTGTGCTTATTGTTCATGTTATGCTTAAATCCGTCTTTAAATTGTATATGTTATTGAGTTTAAATTGCAGTTGGAAAATTAAATCTAACTTTAGATTTAAAACATATTTTATTCAGATCTAGACGTTCTAATTTATTTTATTATAATGTCCTTTTCATTTTTCTGAAATGAACAAAGAAATGGAACGACAAATAAAACTTTATTTTTATTTGGTGATGTTACAATGAAATCTGAACGACAAATAAAGCATACCTCTATTTGTTGATACTACAATATAAACGGAATGACAAAGAAAAAAAAACTCTTTTTATTGGTTGATTTTACTATGGAAATTGAATGACAAATAGAATATTATTTTTATTTGTTTGTTTACAATAGACTATGAACAACGAATAAAATATATTTCTTTTTGTTTGCCTTAAAGGTTAACTAACAAAGTTCTCATTTTTGGCTGCATAAAAAGAAAACAAAAACTCTCAATTTTGTTGCATTAAAAGTTAACAAACAAAAATTCATATTTTTGTCATTGAATAAAAATGAAACAAAAATTTATATTTTTGTCATTGAATATAGATGAAACAAAATCCAAACTTTTGTCATTGGGAAAAAAAAATGGAAAAAAAAAAAGAAATTTTCCTTTTATTTGAATTGATGTGAAATATCAATTCAATATTGTAATAAAAGGATTGTGTTTTGTTTGCATTTCTCAAACAGAAATGTACAAAGGAATAAAAAGATTGTATTTTGTTTGCATCCCTCGATGCGAACAAAATGACAAAATATAGATTTACATTTAAAATAAAAAGAATTATATTTTTCTTGCATTTCTCAATGCAAACAAAATGTTTAAATAAAAAGAGAATTATATTTTGTTTTGCATCCCTTGACGCGAACAAAGTATTGAAATAAAGATTTACATTAAAATTTATATTTTTATTTGTGTTTTCAAGACACAAATGAACTTGAAACTTACTTTTTATTTTTATTTTATAATGTAAATATCACTTGAGAATAAAACTTACCTTTTTATTTATATTTTATAATGTAAATATGACCTGAAAACTAAAACTTATTTTATTATTTGCATATTGTAATGCAAATGAGACTTGAAAACAAAACTTACATTTTTGTTAACATTTCATGATGTGAATATAACTTGATGATAAAGCTATTTTTATTATTTGCATACTATAATGAAAATAAAACTTGAAAATAAAATTTACATTTTTATTTGCACTTTATAATACGAATATAACATTGAAAATAAAACTTACCTTTTCATTTGCATTTTATAATGCAAATACAACATAAGGATAGAATCTACTTTTTATATGCAATTTACAATGTAAAATAAAAAGTACATTTTTATATGTAATTAGAAAGGGGATTTGCAATAAAATTAAAACTTACATTTTTATATGTAATTTATGATGGGATATATAATTGTAAAATAAAGTTTACATTTTTATATGTAGTAAGAAATTGAAAATTCGCATTGATATTAAAATAACACTTTTGTAAAGATATTGCATTAGAATAAAAAGATAATTTTTATCGCTTTTTCTTTTAGAATTAAAAACATATTTTGTCATCTTTTCTTTTTAACATGAAAAGGGTCATTTTTGTCGCTTCTTCTTTTTAACATTAAAAGAACATTTTTATGTCATGTTTCTTTCTAGCACTAAAAGAAGCATCTTTGTTGTTTTTTTTCCTTTTAGTAATAAAAAGAACATTTTGCTTTCGTTTCTTATGATAATATTTTATTGTCATTTTAAATGCGGTAACATAGAATTGTCAATGTTAAATATTTTATCGTCATTTTGAATGCGGTAAAAATAGAATTGTTAATGTTGAATATTTTATCGTCATTTTGAATGCGGTAAAAATAGAATTGTTAATGTTGAATATTTTATCGTCATTTTGAATGCGGTGAAAATAGAATGGTTAATGTTGTCATTTTTATCGACATTTTTGGTGCGATAAAAATAGATAATGTTAGTGATTCATTTTTTTTATCGACATTTTTGGTGCGATAAAAATAGACAATGTTAGTGATTCATTTTTATCGGCATTTTTTATGCGATAAAAATAGCAACGATAATGTTACATTTTTATCATCATTTTAGATGCAATAAAAAGAATATATTTTTGTGTTACATTTTATTGTCTTTCTAGAGACAATAAAAAGCATAAAATTAAAGAATTACAATTTTATGTAAAATTGCTTTCATTGAAAAGAATAAATATAGAAGACGAGATTTTTGCTGTTAATAATAAACAATGAAAAAGGGAACATTTACATTTTGATGTAAATAAACAATAAAAAGAAAAATTACATTCAAAATGTAAGTTAGAATAAAAAGGACATTTTGTTAAGTAAAAATGTAAATTACAATAAAAAGTATAGAAATAAAGATCACATTTTTATTGACCGTTTATAGGTAAAAAAAAAAAAGGAATATAAATAAAAGAGACATTTTTATCGTCGTGTTATATATTGTGTAATACACTTCCATAGACAAGTTACCCGACTTGTGTATGTGATTGGGACGATAATTTTCACACATCGCCCAAGTGCACAAATTAGTTTATCATTTGCTTGATTGGTTGAAAACCCCACACGGGTGTTGGGATGAAAATTAACATACACTAATCCCAATATTTAGTTGTATGTTGATCGTTAGATCGACAGGCTGTGATGAGCGTTATTATTTAATTTTAATGCTTACACAGTGGAAATTACACTTTGGATGTAATGGATGACTTGATGATTATACTGTTATTGTCATATATATGATGTGTGTGAAATCCTTATAATCCAAATTATATGGTAAATTTTTGAGTCGCATTTCGATTCAAGTGTTCTTTTAAATAAGACTATTTTTACATTAGAAATCCTTTTTATATAAAGTATATATATTTTAAAAAAATATAGATTTTTAATTAAGTATATGTTAAAACAAGGAATATTTGTAAAAGATAAAGATTTGTAAAATAAAGAATACTTCTCATTTAGAATCTTTTATATAAAGAATATTTTTATGATTATTTTAAAATATGTTTTTAAAGGGGTTACTAGCGTTTGCAATTATATTTTGTGATATGAAATAAATTGAGATGTGAAGTGGGTTTACCGTGGACGATGTTTTAAACGACATCTATCCTTTAATCCAATTTGCATTGAAATTATTATTTGGAACTTATGAATCTATTTTATAGAATTAAAAAGACATTTTCTATAAATCAAGTTTTTCAACTAATATATTAAATAGGAATTAAGTGGAAATTCTATTGGTAATAATTGAGATGGGTTTCTGTAAAAGAAGACCGATATTATATATGGAATTTAAGAGGCTTTGCCGTTATTCCATTTATACTATTAGTCTGATACAGAAATCTATATCGATTATGTATTGATTGGATTTCTGCGGAATTCCATATTTTTAGAAATTGATTTATAGATTTTATTTTAAATATTTATCTTTGATAAAATTAATGAGAATCTTTTTAATTGAATATCTTATTAAAAAGAATATTCTGAGTTGGGATGTGACAAAATGTGTGATTTTCCAATATTTGTTTTTAATCCCAAATTACGCAAGTTATTTAGAAAGACCGGGTTTAACCCATTCTGAATAATCAACACGACGATCAAGAGTCGAAGACGAAGACGGTGATTGAAGACCGAAGGTTTTCACATCGTTGGGATGATGATGACTGGTATCTTGAATTGGGATTGGCCTTCCAAGGCAAGGTATTTGGTAATGATCGTCCAAACGCATTTGGAGATCGACGGACACGATGTTTCACTCAGACCCAGAGCGGACTTGTAAATGGATTGCGTGTCTGACATTGTATTCTTTTCTACTGTATTTGTTGAACGCTACTAATTATATATTTCTGTTTGGTGTTTAACACCCTTCTCTAAGACGTATGAGCTTGGAGGTTATATATATATTGGTAGATGATCAATGATATGGTAGAGTCTGACAATGTGGCATGCTAAGATGCAATTGATCAAGGCTTTGTTGAAAAAAAGGCCTTGTGGTTGATGATCAAAGCACAGTCTATTTAGGCATAGCTTTGTGTATATCGTGACTTCGCGAGCCTCACAGCCCGGTAGAGTCTAAAACGGGAGAAGGGAACGCAGGGAGTGCACACGTTTCTTTCTAGCTAGAGTGGTGCCAGGGACCTACCAGCGCTGGCATTTATTCATTGTGGTTGTTGGATTTTTTGAGGCCTCGGTTTATGCGGTCGCTACTGGCCGTATTATAGGTCCAAAAGGACCGGGGAGCGTGTGTTCAGGAATTGCCAATCCATTAAGCGTTAACGTATGGACCGGCCATGCAGGATCCAAGGGTTGGACAGAGTACCAATCCTGGGGCATTGCTAGAGTGTCTCGAATCGGTAAGGATCTCCTCCCTAGCCTTGACTCAGATGGAAACCCAAATTTCCAATACGACATCACGCGGTTTTGATTGTATACCTATATATGGCGACATAGTGGGATGGGGCACTCATGCCGTCTAGGATTGATACATTTACTTTGATGTATTTCGAATTGGTTGCACACTATTATTATATACTACTGTGTTTATCGTATCAAGCATCTTTTGATCATTATAAGGTAAAACCCTATCCTCCGGTTTGCGTTGCATTGTGTGATGGGACTTGGGTCTTATAATGGTCTCATTTTTCTAAAAAGGCATTTCGTTATTTGACGATTTACTTTATTTATGCACTGGCAATCCAATGGAGTAAACCCGTTCCGCGTTAGCGGCGTGGTCCTGTGATTAGCCTTATTATTAATTAAGATTAGTTTAAGAATTCTCACACCAGTCCCACGACTGACCTGTAGTTTGTTTCACTTTGCAAACTCGGGTGCCCTCTTTCCACACGGGCAGTCGAGTAGCTTTTTGCAGATATAGTTAAGCAGGATCCTGGATTGAAGTCTGAAGCCGGGTCCAGAATATTGATGGCCTTCCGCTGAGATTAGTTCCGCTGCAATGTATTTAATTTAATTTAAATGTTTCTTCCGCTGTATTATTTATCGATGTACTCTGATATATTTCGTACTCTGATGTAACATTTATTATTGATGTTATAAAAGTCTGTGTTTTTGTTCTGATGTGTTGTATGCCCAAAGTTAAAGTATTCGTAGATTTTCACCTTTTGGGTCAGACCTGTGTGGTTTATGGTCGATTCAAAGGGTGGGAATTTTCGGGTCTTTACATGATCAATGGTGAAAGACAGTAACTACTGTATGGTGATGGAGCATGCAACAAGCCTATATGCAGCTTACATGATATTCAAGACAGGATAATCTTTGAGAAGGCGCATCATACACAAAGTATATATGCTGACATATACATGCAAGCATGGATGTGTGTAAGCATAGAGTCTTGTGCACATTTATATAATCAACAAGGGTTAAACTGCAACAGCATGTTTATGGAAGCAATCAATATTTTTTTTGCAAAACATGAATGGCAAGACTCGATCCAGATTTAATTGAGCATGGATGCAACTCTTTCCAGAAATCGATTTGTAGGAAAGTGTGTGCCAAGAATTTTTAATTCCAGAAACCATGCATGGAATTTGAAACAGAGGATTGTGTGTTTCCAGAAATGAAAATCGAATTTTCTCCTACCAAGTCCAGATTCATCACAACAGTCACGCAACAAAGTCAAAGCCAAGGAATCCATTTCATTCAAGACAGAATATCAAAAGAGGCAAGAAAACATTTATTTGTTTTCAATATCTTTCCAGATAATTTCATTTCATATTGGGCAAGAAGCAAATCTGTGTTTTCAGTTTTAACAAACATAAATCAACTTTTGAGTCACTGCATAATTCTTGGACAAAGGTATTTTGGAAAGTTTTAACTCACAGTTTTAAACATTTTCTGGAAAATCAGTATTCATGTTTTTGGCAAGGTTCTTAATGTATCCAGAAATCATAGAGCAATGTTTGGCAAATAATTACATTCTTCCAGCAAAGCAATCAAGGCAAATGCAAGGAATATGCTTTCTAGAAGTGAGCAACATCGTTTTACTTAAGAAGACAACGTCTCAGAAAATCAAGCAAGGTGTAAATTCCTTTACAAGACAGCAAAGTATACTTCCAGAAATAATTCATTCAAAGGGAACATTCAATCACAAAAGGCAACAGTTTTTTTTTATTGGCAAGAAATTAAAATATTCCAAAATCAAAAGGGCCAAGTATCAATTTCTTTTCAGAAATCAAAGTGGCAAGCTCTTAAATGGCCACAAAATCATCAATGAATCTCACGCACAAATTATTCAGAGCAGAGAATTTTTCACAAAGGAATTAAAAGGCCACGCAAGCAATTTCAATCGAGAAATTCAAAAGAGGAAACAGTGATTAATCAGACCAGTCATTGATACGAAATCAGAGTATTGATTAGGGTTTTTCATTTGACCCTATAACTACACCATTTTACATCACAGGCATACAGATCGAAACCCAAAAAATCAAAGAAAACAATTTCAAGCAGAAAACCAAAAACAAATTACTCACACAGTTCGATCGAGGGAGAGAGTGAGCAAGGCCAAATCGGAGCATCAACAATCGACAATAGAACACATCAGACTCGAGCTTCAGAAATCATTCAATCCTTCAAGCAATCGATTTGGTTTTGGGAATATATCAGAAACCCTAGTTTATATCGACGCCGCCATATATTTTCTCCAGAATAAAAGAAAAGTGAACGGGACCAAATGAATTGGGTGCAACACAAAGGAAAAGGGGCCAATCCTAATTCGGGCTTATTTATTTATGGGCTTAAGGGGAGTTTATTTTTTTAAACAAGGGTTTCTAGTATTTTAAATCTATTTTGTTTTGTTTTTTCCTTTTCTTTTGTAAACAAATTTGATTCAGTTCATAGAGTCTGTAAAACTCTAGGGGAGTATCAGTCAGGGTGTTGACTGACAGTTGACAGAGTCTGTAAAATCTGGGATACGGATTACGGGGTTGTAATTCGGGGAAATCTGATCGAGGGAACATCGGCCAGTCTACGGTTTTGAGCGTATGGTTAGAATAGGAGCAGGGTTTGCGAGTGTACATGGTCTTGTATGCGGGATCTGTTCTATCACCTAGTAGAAACCTTAGGAATGCAGCAGTAGGCAGAGTTTTGCCGAAGCTCGGTATCTCTGTGTGTGATTTATTTTCTGCACTTTTATTTCTGCTGCATTCTGTGATCTGTTTATTATTTTAATATCCTGTCAGTTTTCAATTCAGGTAAAGATTGTAATTAACCCTATTCACCCTCCCCCCCTCTAGTGTTAATCTAGATCCAACAATTGGTATCAGAGCCTGGTTTTTGATTAACTCTAGAATCATGTTTTCCCCTTGCTGTCAGTCTTCTAAGAGCCAGTCCAGTGATATCCCATTTATTTTCAATGGAACAGATTTTCAAATATGGAAATCAAATTTTGAATTATATTTAAAATCTGTTAATTCTGAGTATTGGAATATTATTGAAAATATGGGAGACTTGTTAGACAAGAGGAATAAGGTCTTAAATGCTCGCGTCATGCATATTATTTATTCCTGTCTTGATAATGATCAATTAAAATTTATCTCTCATTGTTTAACCGCGCAGGATATCTGGAAAACTCTCAACACGTTGTATGGAAAATCTGACAGCTGTTCAAAACTCTCAACTGCCAACTCAGATTCAGATCTGTGCTTAGCTGGAGCTATTCATGACGACTCAGACGATGTGGACTTATCATATGAAGATTTGATATCTCTTTGTAATAATTTAACAAGAACCGTTGATCGCCTCAAACGGAAAAACAAGTCTTTGAAATCTGAAAATTCTGAGTTGACCCACAATAACAATATGTTGAAATTAAAATTTGAAGACTCTGAGTGTAAGAATTGTTTTAACTTGAAAACTGATTTAGCTCAACTTAATGAGAATTCTAGAAAGATTGAAAATGAATTTTTGATTTTGAAAAATCAAGAAGATGAGCTAATTCATGAAAACAACACTTTGCAGAAGGAGTTGGATAAGGTTAATTTCGAACATGAAAATTTTGAAATGGAAAATTTGTTGAAATCAGAATCTGCTTTAAAGGAACTTGAAAAAGAAATTGAAAAATTCAAGATTTTTGAAATTGAAAAACAAAAGCTCTTTGATTCTGAGATTTCTGAATATAAAGGCAAAATTGAGAAGCTTTTAAACGAGAATGATCTTCTGAAATCCAAAATCAATGATCTTGAGTTGAGTCTGAAACGTTTTTCTTTTGGAGAAAAATCTTTGAATATGCTTTTGAATAATCAGTTCTCTCATGGAAATAAAAGAGGTCTCGGCTTTGGAAAAAATGATGTTTTTGAAAAACGTAATTCAAATGAGTTGAGAAGTCCCTCAAACTGCTTTGGAAATAGTTGTTTTGATAATTTGAACTTTGACAATTCCAAAGGATTTTTGAATCAAAAGCAAAATGTGAATTTGTTTTGTAATAAACCATTTAAACATTCTTGGATCCCAAATGAAAATAAAACGGGTTTTGTTAGATTCAAATCGATTTGGGTTCCTAAGGGTACAAAAGTTAATTCTAATGGTTTGTTGTACAGACAAGTCTGGGTACCTAAAGCTGTGAACAAAACTGTGAGTGGTTTTACAAATTTTGTTAGACCACTCGATTCTCAAATCTGTTAGGTACCGGAGGAGGATGAGGAACTGCTAGGCAAAAGAGATTTGGATTCAAGTTGCTCAATACTTCTGAAATCATTCACATTTCCTTAGCCACATCTGTTGAGTTAGAGATTCTGGTTTACACTGATTTCAGGTATGATCTCTGAACTTGTCCTTGTAAATATTCTCTGTTTTTAATCTCTTGTTTATTTCTTCTTCTATCTCTCTTCTGTTTATGTTCTCTGTTTGTTTGATTTGTCACTGTCATATCATTATAACTTCTTGGGCTTCCTTAACTTCCAATTGCAGTAATCATGATCTTCTGGAAATTTGCTTTGTTTGAATATAACTCTGATGTTATACTCTTTCCATATCTTGAATTTTTAACTTTGTAAATATCTGCAATTGTTGCGAAGTTTATTTTCTGTTCTTTTGAATTCATAACAGTGTTGATGTATTCTTGTCATATCTTGAACACTGTTAATTTGAATTCTAAATTTTTGAAGATCTGAAAGTTTAATGGAAATTCACACAACGTTGCTGTTTTGAGATTCTTCTAATTCATTTTAGAAAAGCTTGAAATATTACACTCATTACAACACTCTATTATTTATTAGTAGTGATATTTTCATTATTTTTCAGATTGGCTTGGAAAATTTAAATTGTCTAGAATCTCAGTGATACATCTTGAAAATCATTGTTATTCATGATCATCATGGTTAGAATTTGTTTGTTTGAAATCTTCTGAAATCATTAATATTTTGAATAATCACACACTTCCTAAATTTGAAATTATCAACCTTGTGCGACTGATTCATTATATTTCAAAACTTGACATTGATTCAAGTGATTTCAAATAAATTATTTTGGATCATGAATATCTATCAAACATGATGTAAATGATCTGTTTTTTTGTCAGAAATACTTGTGAAAATTTCTTTGAAAATATGGTCTTAAAATTCTTTGTTATTTCATGGTTATGTGATTTAAATATTTGTTTGTTTAAAATCATTTGAAATTATTGATTTATTAAATCTCACACATATCTCAATTCAAGAATTTATAAATTGGTGTGATTGATTTATTAAATCCTGATATTTTCATATTTCTTCAAATGATTTAAAATAAGCGGTATTTTTAATCTTGGATCGTGAATCATATTCTGTGACCATCAGAAATGTCTTGACAAGTGTGCTTTGAAACTAATTGTGTGCTACTCTGATACTGTTTTGAAAAATGTTTGTTCTGGAATCATGCTGCTCTGATTAGAAGAAATTGACTTGAAAAGATTTGTTGATGACTGCTTGTTTTGGTATCAAATACATACCATGCTCTGATACATGAAATTAATTTGCTTGATCTGCCTGGGCTTTGTATTTAAAATTCTTTTGTCTGTGATATACTTGTTTGTCTCCAATGTCTTGTTATCATCCTCATAAATAAAGACACCAAGTGGTATCAGAAGTACTTATATTTGTTTCACCCATATGTACTGAGATTCAATTTTTCACCTTGTATAGATCCATGCATTTTTTTTCCCTTATACAAATAAATGTGCTGGGTTTGTGTGTAAAGTTCTTTGGTGTGAGATGTCCATGTTAGTCCATCAGGGTGTAATTAAATTCCTCGATAAGCGAGAACATTTGGTATCAGCCTTTTTCACTCATCTGTTTTTTGAATTATCACCCTGTATAGATCCAATTTTTTTATAAATCTGTTTAATTTCTTCTTGTAATTGATTTTCAATTTTAAAATTATTTATTGATTATTCATTCAGAAATTGAAATCAATATCCGAATTGAACTGTATTTATAATTCATCAAAACATATTATCAGAATTTGAAATTGTGATGAAATTGTGACTAAAGTATATTTCACAACAAGAGAGGATTTGATTTAAATTTTTTCATGATGGTTGAACGTTTATTATAATATCTTTGAACTGGCAATTATTTCACGACCATCCTCATTATCTATCATCATTCTGCCATCCATGAATTTCTTTTTGTGGAGATTTTAATATTTTTAAAAATCATCTTGAATAAACAGTGAAAATATTTGTGATGAAATTGTGGTTATGTTATTTTTCAGAATTAGTGTCAATTGAAAATTTTCAATAATCCCGGTACCGCTGGTCATGTTTCATAATATAATTAATTTAGAAATTTATTTCACAGTCCATTTCTGTACCTATCACATTTCTATCATTCATATTGGTTGTATATACTGGGGAGTTTTTTTTTTTATTATTTAAAGCTGAAAATGATAAAATATATAATTGATACATAAGCGTGTCTCTAACCTCATTTAAAAATCCAAGCTCTGGTTATGTATGGTTATGAGACAACTTATAATTTAAGCTGCGACTGACCTCATTTAAAAATCCAAGCTCTGGTTATGCATGGTCAGAGTGCTCTTAAATAAATTAAAAAAAAATTAAAAAAAAATAATGTGCTATAAATTAAAATTATCTTGAAATTCTCCTTGGTGTGTAAAAACCAGTCTATCAATCCATGCTCTAATCTGTGAAATGTGTTGAAATCTTATGTAGTATTATGATTTGTTGATTGATAGCTATTGGGATTTGAGATTATTCGATTTTGTCACTTAAATTGAATTATTAACTATAGTCCAAATCCGTCACTGTTTTTATGCTTCAACTTATAAATCTTTTTGAAAATTATTTGAAATTCTTTTTTATTTTACTCTCCTCATTTATATAAATTTCATCGTAAATCAGTCATTTTCTGCATTGTGAAATATGCCACTAGTTCTCAGTTTATTATGATTTTTGTTTGACTGATTGAGATTTATGATTACCATTCTTTCTCTTATGATAAAATCATATTATTAGTGTTTTTTCATCTGTATTTTAAACTCTGTATCCTTTTGATGATAACAAAAGGGGGAGAATGATTTAGATTTTGATTTATGAGTGAATATTTTATAAATATTTTTAATTTTAAAAATTTATTATTATTCATACATTTCACTCATGCACAGTTATAGGGGGAGTTTAGTTGTAGGGGGAGCATTCAAATAGAGGGAGTTTCTGTTGTTCACTGTAAAACACATTTATTATATTCAAAATCTTAATATTTGTTTGTCATCATCAAAAGGGGGAGATTGTTGTATATAACGGTGTTGTATACACAATTATATGATTTTTGTTTGATGATAACAACCAAATATATATTCCTTTAAATGTGTTTATAATCGTACTGATTCATATATTTATCACATACAGAAATATAATATTTATATTTAAATAAAATACGACTGTATATTAATTCAAATATTAACACAGTATTTTATTTAAATAGAATATTTTATTTCAATATTCAAACAGTACAAATTTTACAACTCCAACTATTTGTACACTTCACTGATAATCTTCATTTCAATACATTTCAGTTCATATCAAGTTCTCACTCAATACATTCACATTTCATATATACATTTACACACTGGCTTGTGCTTTCTGTCTTCTTGTCTTCGGTCTTCAATCTTCAATCTTCACGTCACAGTCAGTCTAGTCTTCAACTGCTTACCTGTCACATGAAATACACACACACAATACACTGCAACAGAAATATTTTTAAATTCTAGCAGATATAATTTTTATTTTTAAAAATTTATTTGCCTCAGATTTCTGGTGTGTTTCTCATCATCTTTCTGACTCGATCTGATTTTCATATCCATTCGACTGTGTCTAGACAGCTTGTGATATTCACAGTGATACACTGTAAATACCACAAGGCAAACAACATATATATATCTCAATACAGGGACAGAAAACTTGTCTGGATGGCTGCATATACACACATGCATGTATATACACGTATGCACTGCCTCGCCAATCCAGTGTGCAACTGAGGAGTAGCCACGTGGACCTTCTCGACTCAGTGCACATGGAGTTAAAGTCAACATGGAGCCAAAAAATCAGCAAAGTCAACATGGTGCCAAAGTCAACAAACATACAAAGCCAAAGCATCGAGCCAAGAATTTCAAATCATGTACAAAGCAGCTTATTCAAAGTGGTCGAGTGGTCAAGACTGTGCCAAACATCCACAATGATCTATCTCAGACATGCATGTTCAATGAATTTTGTTTCAGCAAAAATGACAATGCAGATTAGTTATAACATGGTGAAGATCAACTCAAGTTGAAGTCTAAACTGGTGCATACAAGAATGGTTCATCATAGCAGATCACTCAACATGGATCAAAAGGAAACAACTCAGTTTCATGTTAGCCAACACAGCAAATATACAATCAGCTCAGCAGTGCATAGGCAAATCCAAATAAGCATGAATGGTTCAGCATATACAGATGAAGCAGGTTATACATAATGGTGATCCAGCAAGAGTGATCGAGCATAATGCTAAGCAATGGAGCAATGGAAATTAGCGGCATAGATTACATACAAAGCAAGAAGTGAACATATGCAAGCTCATTCCATAGATGATCAATGGTGAAAGACAGTAACTACTGTATGGTGATGGAGCATGCAACAAGCCTATATGCAGCTTACATGTTATTCAAGACAGGATAATCTTTGAGAAGGCACATCATACACAAAGTATATATGCTGACATATACATGCAAGCATGGATGTGTGTAAGCATAGAGTCTTGTGCACATTTATATAATCAACAAGGGTTAAACTGCAACAACATGTTTATGGAAGCAATCAATATTTTTTTTGCAAAACATGAATGGCAAGACTCGATCCAGATTTAATTGAGCATGGATGCAACTCTTTCCAGAAATCGATTTGTAGGAAAGTGTGTGCCAAGAATTTTTAATTCCAGAAACCATGCATGGAATTTGAAACAGAGGATTGTGTGTTTCCAGAAATGAAAATCGAATTTTCTCCTACCAAGTCCAGATTCATCACAACAGTCACGCAACAAAGTCAAAGCCAAGGAATCCATTTCATTCAAGACAGAATATCAAAAGAGGCAAGAAAACATTTATTTGTTTTTAATATCTTTCCAGATAATTTCATTTCATATTGGGCAAGAAGCAAATCTGTGTTTTCAGTTTTAACAAACATAAATCAACTTTTGAGTCACTGCATAATTCTTGGACAAAGGTATTTTGGAAAGTTTTAACTCACAGTTTTAAACATTTTCTGGAAAATCAGTATTCATGTTTTTGGCAAGGTTCTTAATGTATCCAGAAATCATAGAGCAATGTTTGGCAAATAATTACATTCTTCCAGCAAAGCAATCAAGGCAAATGCAAGGAATATGCTTTCCAGAAGTGAGCAACATCGTTTTACTTAAGAAGACAACGTCTCAGAAAATCAAGCAAGGTGTAAATTCCTTTACAAGACAGCAAAGTATACTTCCAGAAATAATTCATTCAAAGGGAACATTCGATCACAAAAGGCAACAGTTTTTTTTATTGGCAAGAAATTAAAATATTCCAAAATCAAAAGGGGCAAGTATCAATTTCTTTTCAGAAATCAAAGTGGCAAGCTCTTAAATGGCCACAAAATCATCAATGAATCTCACACACAAATTATTCAGAGCAGAGAATTTTTCACAAAGGAATTAAAAGGCCACGCAAGCAATTTCAATCGAGAAATTCAAAAGAGGAAACAGTGATTAATCAGACCAGTCATTGATACGAAATCAGAGTGTTGATTAGGGTTTTTCATTTGACCCTATAACTACACCATTTTACATCACAGGCATATAGATCGAAACCCAAAAAATCAAAGAAAACAATTTCAAGCAGAAAACCAAAAACAAATTACTCACACAGTTCGATCGAGGGAGAGAGTGAGCAAGGCCAAATCGGAGCATCAACAATCGACAATAGAACACATCAGACTCGAGCTTCAGAAATCATTCAATCCTTCAAGAAATCGATTTGGTTTTGGGAATATATCAGAAACCCTAGTTTATATCGACGCCGCCATATATTTTCTCCAGAGTAAAAGCAAAGTGAACGGGACCAAATGAATTGGGTGCAACACAAAGGAAAAGGGGCCAATCCTAATTCGGGCTTATTTGTTTATGGGCTCAAGGGGAGTTTATTTTTTTAAACAAGGGTTTCTAGTATTTTAAATCTATTTTGTTTTGTTTTTTCCTTTTCTTTTGTAAACAAATTTGATTCAGTTCATAGAGTCTGTAAAATCTAGGGGAGTATCAGTCAGGGTGTTGACTGACAGTTGACAGAGTCTGTAAAATCTGGGATACGGATTACGGGGTTGTAATTCGGGGAAATCTGATCGAGGGAACATCGGTCAGTCTACGGTTTTGAGTGTAAGGTTAAAATAGGAGCAGGGTTTGCGAGTGTACATGGTCTTGTATGCGAGATCTGTTCTATCACCTAGTAGAAACCTTACGAATGCAGCAGTAGGCAGAGTTTTGCCGAAGCTGGGTATCTCTGTGTGTGATTTATTTTCTGCACTTTTATTTCTGCTGCATTCTGTGATCTGTTTATTATTTTAATATCCTATCAGTTTTCAATTCAGGTAAAGATTGTAATTAACCCTATTCACCCCCCCCTCTAGTGTTAATCTAGATCCAACAGGATCAAACAATAGGGTGACTGGTGTGGTGCAGTGTAGTAATGTGCGGTGTAGTGTAGTAATAATTCGTTAGTAATTAGGTGTTCCTTTACCGTTATCTTTAACGTTATCTTAAACGCTATCTTTATCTTCCTAAGAGTTCATAGACATTTACTTGTCTTCCAGCTTATGCCTTAGTCTAGTTATTTTGATAATAGTATTGTTAGAATTATCATACTCGCCAGACTTTATGTTTGACCCCCTCTATTTCTATCCTTTTTCCCCCTTCAGGTCCTCAGGTTGGGCCTAGCTCTAGTGGAGTTTGATTGAATTGCTTCATCTCTCTTTGGAAAGCTTGGACCGTTGAAGTAAAGTCCAGCTTGTTATCTTTTTAATGGCTATTTATGTAATGGGATTATGTATTTTGTTTTTATGAAGATGGATATTGTACTTGGTTATGATCTATGGTTTTATGATGTAACAAACATGTTTAATTTCCGCTGCAATAAAATGAAGTTTTAGATTTCCAAGTACTATTTATTATCTGTCTTGTTGTAATTTTTCTGTTCTATATTCACTTATAACCTCCATGGAAGTTAATGCATTCCCTTTGTGAGTGACATTAATGGACGTGGGGTGTTACAATTACTACATGGTGTTCACATGGACAAGGTCAACCAGCATGGTCAACAAGTCAACACAGTCGAGTACACCCGACAGAAATGCAGCCAACAAAGTATTCAAGATAGTTTCTGTAACACCCCGTATTTTCTGTAAACATAAGAGTTAAAAATCAAGGTATAATTAATTTTTAGGAGAAGAAATAAGGGAAACGGGTTGCGCCATTGTGTTCGTCTCGGAAAAATACGCGAAATAGAGTCCGAATTTGCGTAAATCGGAGTCCGTATGAAGAAGATATGGACGAACGAAGTTAGGCAGAAAAACCGGAAACAGGCCAGAATACACTGGCGCACTTGTGAAGTGCGCCAGTACAAAAATACACTGGCGCACCTGCCAAGTGCGCCCATACAAATCCAGCACCGAATTCTGGAGTGTTCTGAGGTGACGTGTCTTCTTTTGAGTGGCTGGATGATGTGTATTCGAGCAGTGCGATTCTGATGACTTCTGGACTGATCTGAAGGCTCTAAATCACCCTATCCTCCTATAAATACATCCCTAACCTAAACCTAAGTCTCTTACACAATTCTCTAGCCTCCATTACTCTCTTCTTCTAATTAAAAATAAAAATGGCGTCGCTACTCTGCTAGAATCAAAAGTAGAAGTCAATCAACATCATCCTAAATTCAAATTTGAGATAAAAGCTTCTGCAACAATTCTGTAACAACTAAAGTTCTTTCTTTAATCCAATCAAGGCAAGTACAGTTATTTTCTGCTATAAACATTAATTATAATTCTGATATGCTTTTAAATCTGAATCTGAGATTGTATATCTGTTAGATCTGTTTTTCTGTGACTGTTCTGTATCCCTTTCTGCTTCCTTTCTGTTTCTATAGCCAGGCTACCACGAGCCTGTGCCTAATCTCATAAGAGATTAACGTATGAACGCAAATTTTGGGATAAATAATGAATGATGCGAAATTTGATGAGACTGAATTGAACATATGACTTTAGATCTGAGGCATAAAATATATTGACATATGACTTGGGATTGGATGCATGAATTTGACTATAAACATATAATTTATATATGTTGTATGCATAGTGTACGTTGTAATCTAGATCTGTAACTAATTAGAGAAATGAACATATGTTATTTATATCTGTAATTAATTAGAAAAAATAAGCATATGTTATAAACTAGTTTTAGACCTATGCATATTCTGTGATAAAAGAAGAAGAGGAACCACTGTAAGATTACATATGATTTGAGACTTTGGACAAAATGCATATAAAAGTCAAGATCTGATTTTTAGAAGATATAATTTAAAGATTTAGATTGTTGGGTATAGTTTGCATAATGATTCATGACTTAAAAAGAAGAAGATATGGAAACTTAGGTGTAAAGATTTACATTAATTAAGATATCTATTATTGTGATTACACCTAAATAGGGATTTTTGGATATATGGCATGCATTGAAATTAATGGTTATATTTGGTATAATTTATATGTGAATCTGCTGTAAAATGCTAGTTTAACAAAAATTGGAACATATGTTATATGGCAAATTATGTCCATATTCTGCGCTTATGCAAACATGGAGTATATGTTGTGAATCATGACAATTATGTAGGCATATGAATTTAGGCCAATTTATGATTAGGCAAGGCATGTAAATAGAACCTTTAGAAATATTAAATTTGCTAAATCTGCTAATTTGCCAAGTTGCCTAAACTGCTAGTTTTGTTATATTGCCTAGACTGCTAATTAGATTGAAATGCCTAATCTGTTAAATTTGTCGGTTGAAATGCCTAACCTGTTATATGCCAAAATCTGCTAAGTTGCTAAATCTGTTAAATCCGTTAAGTCATATAAAATCTGTTATCTGCTAAAATCTGTTATCTGCTGTGTTGATATAATCATCCTGTTATTGATATAATCTGAATTGGCATATATATTGGGCGTGCGCATAAACGGTAAATTATTAATTAATTGGCCGCAAAGATAAACGTGACTAACTCGAGGTTAGAATGAGTTTGCGGCGTAATTCTGCCCGGAACCGCCCGGCACATCCAGTGGCCGCAAACAATAGGTTCTAATGTGAGATGTTAGTCATAACCTGCTTAAGACACGAGGTTAGGTCTGGCTTGTGGCAGAAGTCTGCCCGGAACCGCCCGGCCCATCCAGCGGCCACAAGCTAGCGACCTAATGTGAGAGGTCTGGGCATTAATAATTAATTAATGCAAATCTAAGATAAGAATGACGTCTAAAACGTATTGGGGGAAAATAGGGTTAAACCAACTGGATTAATAGGTGTAGTAAACCCGTCCATGAATCTGTAGGCCCAATACAAAGTTAGACAAATCTGAAAAATATGTACATCTGATCTGTTAGTCTGAAAACTTGTTAACTTAATCTGTGAACTAGTAAATCTGAATTCTGTATGTCTGAACCTGTAAACAAGTTAATCTGAGATCTGTTAGTCTGGGGACACAAGGTTAGGAGGGGAATTACTTGTGTCATCTGTTGTTTGGGACCCATATTAGTCAGTAACCCTTTCTGGTATCAAAACTTTGACCCAACAATAGGTAGGGTCCGGGCACGCTTACTGAACTAATTATAAGTGGTTCATTCTGATAATGGCGAGGGGTGTTGATGGTGCGTTCCAACCGGGTCATGTGCGTGCATGGATCCCGGTCTGCCTCTGAGGATGTAAGACGCCGTGACATCTGTAAATAGGTCTACGCCAATTGGTTGTCACTTTAGGGAGTGATACACCCTACTGTGGGGCCGACACAGGATATTTATGTATTTGGGAGCCGATCGCTTGGGGTAGGGTTTTAGGGTACGCTTAGTTCTGTCTGTTTCTGTTGGTACCGTCTGTTTCTGTTGGGTGGTAACACCTGTCTGTTTCTATGAGGTACCGTCTGTTCGGGTGGTAAAGGCCCATTACTAGTGTACACTTAATTCTACATTCTGTTTCCGTGGGCATAAATCTGTTTCTGCTTCTGTCTATTTCTGATCGGGTAGTAAAGGCCCATTATTAGCATTCTATTTCTATTAAAGTATTCTGTACCCGTTCCTGCTTCAATTTAGACATTAGGGTGACACCTAATTCTGCTATACTAGTATTAGTGCAGAGAAGTGTAAAACAATAGTTTATATCATTCTGTTTTTCTGTTATATCTGCTACACCTGTTATAGTTATCTCACATCCAGTTTTATGTTCGTATATTATTATTATTATCTGTTCATATGCTGAAAGTCACTGGACTTGCTAGACTTTTTGTCTGACCCTTGTTGTTTCGCCTCCTTTCTTCCGTTTCCCCCCAGGTTATCCAAGGAGGGAATACTTTAGCTTGATCCGGATTTCTCTTTGCTTGAAGTGCTTAAAGTATGGCTTGGCTCTGTATAGCTTCCGTTCCATGGGGATTATGATTTTAAACCATGCATTTTGAAGGCTTTTGTACAAGACTGATATTTTGTACTTGAATTCTGAAATTTGAAAGGATGTAACCATATTAATTTCTGTTTCCGCTGTAATAAAGTTAAAATTTTTCAAGTACTGTTTTATCTGTCTTGTAAGTTTCTGTTATGTTTACTAAAATGCTCCACCAAAGTTAAGGCATTCCCTTTGTGAGTGACCTTAACGGAGGTGGGGTGTTACACTTGGTATCAGAGCTGAAGGTTACCAGATTTGGTAAAGTTTTTGAAAACTATTTTCAAAAAGGTTTTGGAAGGAAGTATTTTCAAAAATAAAGCTTATTTTGAAAAACATGATCCCCAAGAGCCATATATCTTTCTTTCAGTCCTTTTTGTATTGAACCTTTCCTTTTTCGTTCCAGCATGTCTGAAGCATCTGATATACCAGAGGGTCTTCATGTAGCCGGTTGGTTTCGTCAATATCTTGAGGCTAGGACCGCCGCTGCAGGTCCAACAAATGATCCCCCTCCTCCACCCCCTCCTCGTGCAATTGCTTTCTCAAAGATCTGTAGAGATTTTAGGGCCATGGGTGGGAAGGATTTCAAAGGAACTGAATCATTCGTAGAAGCAAGGAATTGGCTCAAAGAAACTGAGGATCTATTCGTTATCTTCGAGGTGGACGATAGGCAGAAGGTACAGTTGGCAGTATGGCTGCTCAAAGACGAAGCTTCCTACTGGTGGGAAGTCACTAACGCCGAGAGGCCGGTTGAGACATGGATGGATTTCAGAACAAGGTTTGAGACAAAATTCCTCTCGCAAGCTGAACGAAGTTTACAATTGGAAAAGTTCTTATCTCTTAAGCAAGGAAGTATGACGGTCAAGGATTACGTCAACCAGTTCAACCAACTAGCAAGATTCGGATTGGATTTAGTCAACACTCAGCATAAAAAGGCTCTCCGCTTTGTTAAAGGATTGAATGAGCCACTGCACAGCCTAGCCATGACCCATGTACCCATGGGAGCAACTTACGAGAAATTGATGGATATGGCACTACTGCACGAGGAAGACAAGGGCCCGAAAGAGACAAAGAAGGAAGAACCACAGAATAAGAAAGCGAGGCCCAAAAAGGAAACACAAAAGAAGGATGAGAAGTCTGAAGATAAGAAGGGGAAAAAGTGCTTTACTTGTGGGAGCTCGACTCATCTGAACAAGGATTGCAGAAAAAGGAAGGGCGCTTGCTTCAACTGTGGGGAGATAGGACACTTCACTAGGGACTGCCCGAAGAGACGAGGACAAGGAGGGCAGGCGAACACTCTTGAGGCTAGTGGCTAGGATAGAAATAGGAAAATTTCTATAGTAGTTTTAATTTCTTTATCTGATTATGGAGTTAAGACTTTTTCTGATTCTGGTATTTTGATTTTGTAATCGATACTCTGCACTTTAATACTAGTATTATTTCTGAATTCCGCTGTAGACTCAGACCCATAAGGGTTATGGATCATCTGTTTGAGATTGGGGTTTGAGGGATATCTGTGTTAGGCGTCAAGTATGACGCATACATTCTGAGTTTTCGTGGGGTATGATTTTATCATGCTTAGCTTCCTAAGAATCATTAGGGAACCTGATCTGTACCAGTAGTCTGTAAATATCTAAATACTTTTGATAGGATTTCCAGTTTTGACATTGTCTAAAGAAGGTAATCCTATGGGTGTCAATTTGATGTTGGTTTCGGTCTTTGGGGCCGATACTTAGGACCCATGTCTAATGGGAACCAAATTTTCGTTCTATCTGTACTCGCTTCCATCATTCGACTGTATCCTATCGATCGAATCTTCGAACTTTAGGTAGAAACTAATGGGTGTAAACATGTGTTTGAGACATGTTATGTTTGATGGTTGCAAGTTGATGCAAGTGGTTGCTAGTGGTTGCCCGTGGATGCATATACACACACTAGGCACTAGATCAGCTCGAAAACACTCTCATACTGCATATGGATGGGTGAGCATTTTTCAATTCTTGTGGATGCAAAATGATTGATTCAGCACATGGATGTTGCATTTGAGTGAATGATTGTGCACTCATATAGAAATAATATATATCATTAGAATTCTATTGCATACATGTTGGACTCATGGCACTGACATAATTCGCATTAAGGAGGTCAACTGAATCAGAAGACCGCCTGATCTTTGCATTAGATAAGGAACATATACACACACTTTTGCATATGTTCATACAACATTAGAAGTTTTCTAAGGACAATGGATGCTTGTGGATGATGGTTGAGTAGATGGGTGATTGGATAGTAGGACACATTCTTCTTAACTTGAAGATTTCGGGGACGAAATCCTCTAAGGAGGGGAGAATGTAACACCCCGTATTTTCTGTAAACATAAGAGTTAAAAATCAAGGTATAATTAATTTTTAGGAGAAGAAATAAGGGAAACGGGTTGCGCCATTGTGTTCGTCTCGGAAAAATACGCGAAATACAGTCCGAATTTGCGTAAATCGGAGTCCGTATGAAGAAGATATGGACGAACGAAGTTAGGCAGAAAAACCGGAAACAGGCCAGAATACACTGGCGCACTTGTGAAGTGCGCCAGTACAAAAATACACTGGCGCACCTGCCAAGTGCGCCCATACAAATCCAACAGCGAATTCTGGAGTGTTCTGAGGTGACGTGTCTTCTTTTGAGTGGCTGGATGATGTGTATTCGAGCTGTGCGATTCTGATGACTTCTGGACTGATCTGAAGGCTCTAAATCACCCTATCCTCCTATAAATACATCCCTAACCTAAACCTAAGTCTCTTACACAATTCTCTAGCCTCCATTGCTCTCTTCTTCTAATTAAAAATAAAAATGGCGTCGCTACTCTGCTAGAATCAAAACTAGAAGTCAATCAACATCATCCTAAATTCAAATTTGAGATAAAAGCTTCTGCAACAATTCTGTAACAACTAAAGTTCTTTCTTTAATCCAATCAAGGCAAGTACAGTTATTTTCTGCTATAAACATTAATTATAATTCTGATATGCTTTTAAATCTGAATCTGAGATTGTATATCTGTTAGATCTGTTTTTCTGTGACTGTTCTGTATCCCTTTCTGCTTCCTTTCTGTTTCTATAGCCAGGCTACCACGAGCCTGTGCCTAATCTCATAAGAGATTAACGTATGAACGCAAATTTTGGGATAAATAATGAATGATGCGAAATTTGATGAGACTGAATTGAACATATGACTTTAGATCTGAGGCATAAAATATATTGACATATGACTTGGGATTGGATGCATGAATTTGACTGTAAACATATAATTTATATATGTTGTATGCATAGTGTACGTTGTAATCTAGATCTGTAACTAATTAGAGAAATGAACATATATTATTTATATCTGTAATTAATTAGAAAAAATAAGCATATGTTATAAACTAGTTTTAGACCTATGCATATTCTGTGATAAAAGAAGAAGAGGAACCACTGTAAGATTACATATGATTTGAGACTTTGGACAAAATGCATATAAAAGTCAAGATCTGATTTTTAGAAGATATAATTTAAAGATTTAGATTGTTGGGTATAGTTTTCATAATGATTCATGACTTAAAAAGAAGAAGATATGGAAACTTAGGTGTAAAGATTTACATTAATTAGGATATCTATTATTGTGATTACACCTAAATAGGGTTTTTGGATATATGGCATGCATTGAAATTAATGGTTATATTTGGTATAATTTATATGTGAATCTGCTGTAAAATGCTAGTTTAACAAAAATTGGAACATATGTTATATGGCAAATTATGTCCATATTCTGCGCTTATGCAAACATGGAGTATATGTTGTGAATCATGACAATTATGTAGGCATATGAATTTAGGCCAATTTATGATTAGGCAAGGCATGTAAATAGAACCTTTAGAAATATTAAATTTGCTAAATCTGCTAATTTGCCAAGTTGCCTAAACTGCTAGTTTTGTTATATTGCCTAGACTGCTAATTAGATTGAAATGCCTAATCTGTTAAATTTGTCGGTTGAAATGCCTAACCTGTTATATGCCAAAATATGCTAAGTTGCTAAATCTGTTAAATCCGTTAAGTCATATAAAATCTGTTATCTGCTAAAATCTGTTATCTGCTGTGTTGATATAATCATCCTGTTATTGATATAATCTGAATTGGCATATATATTGGGCGTGCGCATAAACGGTAAATTATTAATTAATTGGCCGCAAAGATAAACGTGACTAACTCGAGGTTAGAATGAGTTTGCGGCGTAATTCTGCCCGGAACCGCCCGGCACATCCAGTGGCCGCAAACAATAGGTTCTAATGTGAGAAGTTAGTCATAACCTGCTTAAGACACGAGGTTAGGTCTGGCTTGTGGCAGAAGTCTGCCCGGAACCGCCCGGCCCATCCAGCGGCCACAAGCTAGCGACCTAATGTGAGAGGTCTGGGCATTAATAATTAATTAATGCAAATCTAAGATAAGAATGACGTCTAAAGCGTATTGGGGGAAAATAGGGTTAAACCAACTGGATTAATAGGTGTAGTAAACCCGTCCATGAATCTGTAGGCCCAATACAAAGTTAGACAAATCTGAAAAATATGTACATCTGATCTGTTAGTCTGAAAACTTGTTAACTTAATCTGTGAACTAGTAAATCTGAATTCTGTATGTCTGAACCTGTAAACAAGTTAATCTGAGATTTGTTAGTCTGGGGACACAAGGTTAGGAGGGGAATTACTTGTGTCATCTGTTGTTTGGGACCCATATTAGTCAGTAACCCTTTCTGGTATCAAAACTTTGACCCAACAATAGGTAGGGTCCGGGCATGCTTACTGAACTAATTATAAGTGGTTCATTCTGATAATGGCGAGGGGTGTTGATGGTGCGTTCCAACCGGGTCATGTGCGTGCATGGATCCCGGTCTGCCTCTGAGGATGTAAGACGTCGTGACATCTGTAAATAGGTCTGTGCCAATTGGTTGTCACTTTAGGGAGTGATACACCCTACTATGGGGCCGACACAGGATATTTATGTATTAGGGAGCCGATCGCTTGGGGTAGGGTTTTAGGGTACGCTTAGTTCTGTCTGTTTCTGTTGGTACCGTCTGTTTCTGTTGGGTGGTAACACCTGTCTGTTTCTATGAGGTACCGTCTGTTCGGGTGGTAAAGGCCCATTACTAGTGTACACTTAATTCTACATTCTGTTTCCATGGGGATAAATTTGTTTCTGTCTGTTTCTGATCGGGTAGTAAAGGCCCATTATTAGCATTCTATTTCTATTAAAGTATTCTGTACCCGTTCCTGCTTCAATTTAGACATTAGGGTGACACCTAATTCTGCTATACTAGTATTAGTGCAGAGAAGTGTAAAACAATAGTTTATATCATTCTGTTTTTCTGTTATATCTGCTATACCTGTTACAGTTATCTCACATCCAGTTTTATGTTCATATCATATTATTATTATCTGTTCATATGCTGAAAGTCACTGGACTTGCCAGACTTTTTGTCTGACCCTTGTTGTTTCGCCTCCTTTCTTCCGTTTCCCCCAGGTTATCCAAGGAGGGAATACTTTAGCTTGATCCGGATTTCTCTTTGCTTGAAGTGCTTAAAGTATGGCTTGGCTCTGTATAGCTTCCGTTCCATGGGGATTATGATTTTAAACCATGCATTTTGAAGGATTTTGTACAAGACTGATATTTTGTACTTGAATTCTGAAATTTGAAAGGATGTAACCATATTAATTTCTGTTTCCGCTGTAATAAAGTTAAAAATTTTCAAGTACTGTTTTATCTGTCTTGTAAGTTTCTGTTCTGTTTACTAAAATGCTCCACCAAAGTTAAGGCATTCCCTTTGTGAGTGACCTTAACGGAGGTGGGGTGTTACAGTTTCAGACCTTCAAAGTTGTCGAGGTAGTTTTAAGTTCAAGCCAGTTCAATGGAGCAACTAAAATCAGGGTGGTTCACGCATATCAAACTGGTGGTGCAAGGGTCAAACTAGAACATGGTTCAGCACAAATGTACATAGGATGCAAACAAGACTAAATGGAACTAGCATGTCAAACTTGTGTACATTTTCTTTTCAGAAATTCAGCAGACAAGGATGTATTAGAATGGTGCAACTTTGAGCTGGACAGTATAGGTACACAAGTGCAAGAGTCATGGCAAGTGTACAAGGTGTAAGTTCTAACATGGGTGAGCAAGAACAGCTAAATAGGATCAGCATCAAGATTTCAAGAAATCAAGTCTCAACATGGTTCAGTTCAGGGTGTCCAACGCAATATAGCAGGATGTTCATACTCATGTATACTTGGCAAATGGAACATAATAGACCAAGAATTACGAGAAATTTTACAAAAGAAGTACAAAACTAATCCATACAGGAAATGGCAACATCACCAGTAAAGTATTTGTTCAAATAATCATAGGAGAATTCAAACGTAGCATCAGTTCTAAAGAAGCATAGGAATTTTAATGGTCAAATAGGATAAACACAATTATAATCTAGTTCAAAGTCAAAGCAATTCATCTAAATGCAAGTATCAAGTATAGTGACTTGTTCTCAAGCATGCCAAATACCCAAATGTCAAGTTAAGTATCATGTTCGAGAAAAAATCAAGACATTCCAAAAGTACAAAAATGACAATGCGACAAAACCACAACCAAACATGAACCAGGTCAATACATGTATGTAACAGTGTAAAAATGTCTCAAGATTTGACCTAGAGTATGCAATAGTGCATCAATAAAAGGAAAGTGATCAAGCAGCAAGTAAAATGCAATAGGGGGCCAAGCGCAATTCAAAACATTACACATGAGTATAGTACAACAGTATTAACAAAGCATCAGGCCAGTTTTTTTTTAAGTTCATAGCAACATATCAATACAGCAGCAACACCAAGGGATCAAGTATTATAACCGTTCTTATCAATGATCAAAGATGTATATGTTCAAATCTATGGTAAAATTAGTAAAGGATTCATCAGGTTTAATAAAAGAATCATAGCAAGTCAAGTGAGGTATAGCTAAAGTCAAAATCTCATACGAGCATATCACTCAAGTTACAGGGTATTCAGAAATACATGAACAAAATACCAGTTTTAAAACCATGTTGACAAAGTCAAATAAAAGAGCTTTCTCACCAAATCATTTTGTTCAAAATCTTTCTACTGTCAGAAATTAAGGGAAGAATTTTATTTCCAGAAATCACGCAACATATAAGGACAAATTCAAAGTATTGGAAATCTTACACAAGTTAGAAATATTCAACTTTAGCTATATTTTATATCGAAGAAATATCCAATGGTAATCGATCAAGACCAATTCAAAATCAAGAAGACTCGCGCAAAATTTTCTAGAATTTATTTCGCAAAATACTCCAGAAAGTTTGGACATATTTTAAACACCAAGGATCAATTCAAATCACCAGATCAGTCGCAAGAAAGCCATTTCAAAAACAACCCAAAATTAACATATATCATGACCAACCACATACGAAATCAGAGAGGGATATTAGGGTTTTCCATAACCCTATAAATTTACACTCATATCCTCATTGGCAAGCATCGAAAACCAACACAACAATTCAAAGAGAAAATCAAACGAATCAAATCAGTAAAACTCACAATTTCATCCTGAGTATTTTCGATCAAATCGCCAGAGAGAGAGGCAGATAATCGATCAACGGAGAAGCAACTCAAAGCATTAGAGCAATTAGAGAAACCTCAAATCACAATTCATCAATCAAAGATTGAGATTTGGATTTGCAGAGAGACCTTAGGAGCCGCCATATTTTTCACAGAGACAAAGAGATCGGGCTAAACAAAATGGTGGTGATGCAATAAAAAAGGGCCGACCAAGTTTTCATATACAGGAGATAACCCTTATTTTAATTTCTAGGGTATTAAAATCTAGGGTTTTGTTTGTTTTTTATTTTGAATTGTTTTTCAGTTTATAAACCATCAATCAGTTTCTAGATCTGTAAAATCTAGGAGAGACGAATTATGATATTTGTAATTCGAGGAAATCTGGTTTCGGGGATAGAAACCAGTGCAGGGTTTTGAGCGTAGGTTTGAGAACATTTGGGAGCGAGTGTCGCGAGTTTACAGGGGATTATAGGCGTAGAGATTGTTTTAACTCCGAGTAGAAACCTTGGGGAATGCAGTAGTAGGCAGGGTTTTGCCGAAGCAGGGTATATCTGTGTGTTATTTATTTTCCGCATTTATTTTGATTATTATCTGTGTTGGTTTTATTTAATTCTCTGCAAAGATTTGCGATAAACCCTATTCATCCCCCCTCTAGGGTTAATTTTGATCCTACAAGAACTAGTATCAGGAACCTCTTCAGTTGAACAAGATGACCATTGAAACGAAGCCGGATAATGGGCTTGGCTAGAAGAAGTTCCGGTGCAAGATATTATTTCCCAAATTTTGTTCAAAAAGCCTTTGATGGAATCAACTTTCTTGTTTGTTTGTCGTTCAAAACACTTAATATCTTTATGAATTCTAGATTGATTGTGTGATAGCGTAACTAAGGCTTGCTTGGAGGAAGTATCGGGGGAGATGACTTGAGTTCCTTCTTTTTCTTCCATACGTCGACGGTGATGAGAATGCTAGGTTATAAGTGCTTCTGGTTGAGATGCTACATGTTCATTCCAAGCCTCAAAAGACATATACTCCAAAGTTGTGGGATTAGGATCAATATACATAAGATTTAAGGTTTTAGAACCAATTTCTTTGATGCTAAGAGAAGGAGTATCGGGTACTGTTAGTTCACAAGTGGTAAGAATCCGAGTAATATAAGCACCATAGTGAAGAGTCTTATACTTACGCTTGTATGTAATATCCATCCATTCATCTAGAATGTACTTTGCCCAATTGATTGCTTGTTAGAGTATAAGGCATACAAGGCTTGAAAATCACGTTTATAAACTTTTTCATAACTTCCTTTGCGGGATTGGATTGTTCGGACCAATATGAGCTTTAATAATCGAGCTTGTGGTCGAAGATGGGTAGAGATAAGATCATGCATATTAATGAGATTATCGGAAAGAAATTTATGCAATATCTCGTCTCATGTAGTCATACCAACTTCAATTGTGTCGATATCAAGTCCTTGCCAAGCACAACTCAAAATTTGACCTAATCGTTAAATCAGAAGAAGAATTTGTTTTCCACATACCCAAGACCAAACACAATCCTTTTTATTTTGCGGTCTAGTATGATCTAGGTTTAAGTTTGCCAAGAATAATTTTACTAGTAAAGGATAGATTTTGACATTATTTGTATTAAAATCAACTAGAGATTCAAAGTGATAATGTATAGCATATTGTGGGATTCGATAATTAGAGAGAGAATCAAACTTAACAAAAGCACCTTCAGAGAATTTGGGATCTTTCATTGCCTTGTACCTTTATTTGGCAGTGTCATCCCAAAGCCATTTTTGAATTAATTCGTCGGAGGGAGGGTTGCATTCTTGTTCTCTTGTATGTTTGCCGCGATTTAACATTTATTGTGGTAAAAATTTGAAGTTATTTGGAAATTTGGGGGCTAGGGTTTTATAGAGAGTGAAAAGGTAAAATTAAAAAGTGAAGAGATGAAATGAAGTGCTAGTTGGTAGAAGTTGCGTGTTCCCCTTTTGAAAAAAAAATTGTTTTGATTCAGTCGTCTGAATAGAATTTTCAAATGTCTGGTTTTGTCTCGATCAAAGAATTAATTCATTTTGAGGCTGTTTCAGATGTCTAGTTTTATGAGGTCAAACGTCTATTTGTCGAACGTTAGAAAATTTATGACTCAGTTATCAGACGTCTGACTTTAATTTTTAGACGTCTGTTTTTGGTTAAATATGAAACATCAAGGTTTTAGTTCATTTTAACCGTATTTCACACGTCTGTTTGGTTCTTATCAAACGTCTCTTTTTCTCTTAACATTTTGATTACATAGTAATCAAACGTCTGCCTAAAGTAAATTAGACGTCTGACTGAGGTAAATCAGATGTTCGTTTTGTCAAATTTCTGTAAGAAATGTTTTTCATGCTTTTAAAATATATATATATATTATTGAAAAAATGGTTCCAACAATTAAATTGATAAAATAGAGATAAACTTAAACGAAAATTAATTCTTAGGAGACAGAGTATTTGTTGGCATTGAGAATCGTTTCCCTTCATTTGCTTCGTAATTCCTGTCTCAAGTATATGGACTATATGAAGGTCGCTGGGGAGAAAACGTATAGTACTTCTTTGTAGGATTCACCGGATCTTTTTCAGTTTGATAGGATGAGGATGGATCAATAGGATCAGGTGGGATTGGTAAAGGTTCAGAAACATCCTTTATTTTTGAGCCACAAAAATTATAAACCATTTTCTCGAGAAGACTTAAACGAGTTGCGGTGACCTACTGCTCAAAGTATAATTCTTTTTGGTGTGCTATTTGCTCTTTTTGATAGTGATGAATTTCATTTGCTTTTCTTTTCCTATCTGGTGATGAAAACAGAGCTCTTTTAGCCTTCTTTGAATCCAGAGTAAATCCTATGTGATAATTTCCCCATCGATATTCTGGTTTATTTCTTGGAGTTGGTGTGGGAAAGTGTGGAGTATCGGACGAGCTATCCATTGTGTTAATTGAGGAATTCGAGTTATTGAAGACATAGTTAATAGACTTGTTTTTGTACTTCTTTTAAGTTTATATTTTGTGTTTTTATTGTAATGAAAAACATAAGCATATATAAGTTAGATTTCAAAAACATGTGGTTTGAATTTCAGGAAGTTATAACTAGAGAATAACTTAAACATAGTGAGTGTTTTTAGAAAGGAAGCTATATTTAGTTATTAGTTTAACATGTATACGAACTTGTTGTTAAAAAATTTTTAGAGTAATTTATAGTAACTTATATATCTTTTACTGACATAATTCCCAATTCTCGTCTTAGTTTTATAAATGTATTCTCTAATAAAGGTTTAGTGAATATGTTGGAAATCTGATTTTCAGTTGAGATATATTTTAAATTTATAATTTCTTTTTCTATTTTATCACGTAAAAAGTGGTGATGAATGTCAATATGTTTAGTTCGTGAACGATTTATAGGATAAATTTATTGCACTACTGTTATCACAATATATTGTTGATTTGGTTAAGTTTACTCCAAAATCTCTGAGTGTTTGTTGCATATAGATCACCTGTGCACATGTATGTATTCTGCTTCACATGTAGAGAGTGATACACAATTTTGTTTCTTACTTAACCTGAGTACAAGTGATTTTCCAATAAAATGGCATGTACCACTTACAGTTTTTCTATTTGTCCGAGATCCACCAAAATCAGCATCACTGTAAGATACTAATTCGAATGGACATTCCTTCGAATAGATAAGACCGAAGTCCTTAGTATTATTAAGATATCTTAGAATTTGTTTCACAGCTTTTAAATGTGATTCTTTAGGATCTTCCTGGAATCTTGCACATAAACATACAATCATCATTATATCAGGACGACCTGCAGTTAAATAAAGTAACGAACCGATCATACTTCTATATAGTTTTTGATCAACACATTTTCCTTCCTCATATCTATCAAGATGTGTTGTAGTACTCGTAGGAGTTGCTTTCCAGAAGTGTTGTCTAAGCCAAAACGTTTAATTAGATTATTACAATATTTTTCTTGATTAATAAAAAACCATTGGAAAATTGTTTAATTTGTAATCCGAGAAAATATGATAATTCTCCCATGTGAGACATTTCAAATTCATTTTTCATAATAGTACAAAATTCGTTACATAGATTTTCATTAGTTGAACCAAAAATGATATCGTCTACATAAATTTGTACAATTAAAATATCTTTATTTTTTATTTTTAATAAATAATGTTTGATCTGCTTTTCCAATTCGGAAACCTGAATTTATTAAGTAACTTTTGAGTCTTCATACCAAGCACGTGGTGCTTGTTTTTGAAAGAAATTGTGCGTGTATATGTGCTAAGTATAACACACATAAGGATCATGTAATATGACGAACAATATTCAAGAATGAAGTAATAGCTAATCACAGAACTATATAATAGTAAGTGCTGTAAAAAGGAAAAATCACATCAGAGATTTTTATACTGGTTCGGAGCACCGTCCTACTTCCAGTCCCAGACTTCTATCTGGATTTTCACTAAACAAATAACCTCACTTCACCCGGAGGAAACAGGTTTACAACACCCGAACACCCGAACAGGATTTCATGCCTCTATCAATATGAGGACTTCACAACTCGCCTCTTACAACTCCGAGGACTTCAATAACTAAGATTACAATTTGTATGTTGACAACTTGTGCTCTTCTTAACACGGATTTGTCACTTGTAGTACACCCTTCCTAATCTTATCCTCAAATATAATTTGATGTATGTGAAGATTTGGAAGTGAATATCGTACTGAATCACAAGAATATTAAGTAAGCTTTAAGATTCAAACGATTGTATATTGAATATGAGCGCTTTTTGAATACAGAGTAGAGTGCAAGATAGATCAAAGAATTGAGAATGATTAAGTTAATTGGATGATGATTTGACGATGTTTATATAATGATTAAACAGTTGTAACCATTAGTGAAGAGAAGCATTGAAGAGAAATGATTTCTTGATGAAAGGAAAAAGAAGCAACTTTTGATGAAAAGAGATGTCTATTCAAAGTGTTGCTTTCAGTTCGAAAGTCGGTCGACATGTTAAAATTAACCAGTAGACTGAAATTTGAATATATATATACGTTACATATATGTGTGCACATTTTTGTGCATTTTTAACCAGAAACAGTCGACCGCCTATTTTGAAACCGGTCGACCGGTTTCTGGCAATATGCACAACACATGTGCATTCATATATATACATATATACATTCACAATAATGAGGTATATGATTATTTGAGGATAGATTTTAACATTTATAACACAGCTAAAACACTAAATAATCAACCTCTTACTTATGCTCTAACTTACGATATCATTCTCTTCTTTTTGTCGATCATGAAACTTCTCCTTGTTATTAATCAAAATACTTTGAAATCCTTGACTCAACATTCTCCCCCTTTTTGATTGATGACAACACAACGCTTTCTCTCCCTGTATATGTACTCCCCCTGAAATATATATATATATAAGAAAATCTACAAAAAATATTGTTAGAAACATCTTTCTCCCCCTTTGTCATCGACAAAAAAGGAATAGTGCGATGTAAAGAGTTAAGACACACATACCATATACCAATCGTCACACAAAGCATACCATACATACCCAACAAGTCATGTAGTTATGAGTTAATATACACAAAACAAAAAATAAAATACAACACTACTTATGTATAAGTGCCGATTTAGATCTAAATATAATAGACATAATATCATAAAAGGTGGATAAAAAGAATTAGTGAGATGGTGATTCGGATTCAGTCTTATCTCCTTCTTCTTCTTCGTCCTCTTCTTCTTCGTCATTTTTTCCTCACTATAAGATGATCCACTACGACGTCCATTACTTGTTCCAGAACTTGTGCCTTCCTCTGAAGATGACCATGTAAAAGTAGGAGGCATGGGACGTTTTCCTAGGTCTTGTATATGCGTAGAGGAAGATGATGCTCCACAGGATATTGCATCCCAAAGTATGCCAAAGAAAGACTTAAGTTTTGAAAAGCATTTGTCAAGTTTTTTATTTAAATTATCGATCTTATTATCTGTACGCTTAAGTCTTGCTTCAAGAAGAAATTGATTTCGAGCAATTTGTTCAAGTGAATCTTTAGTCGACGAAGATAGTTGAAGAAGCTTAACCTCTTCCTGTTTAGGTTTAGAGGGCTGTGAAGAAGTGCTTTCTTGATGACTTTGTTCCTTATACTGTTCGAAGGGTATGATACTTAAACATGGTTCAGGAAGCTTCATTCTCTTTTTTGATGCTTTGTTGATACATTTTGGTTTGGAGACTTTAGATTCAGGAGATTTGATACCACAATCGAGTAGTAGTCGCATGATATATTCATTGTAGAATAAATGTGGTCTCGTACGATCATTTACGAGTAAAATCTCATCAAAGATCATGCTGATCCAATTAATTTGCATATCTCCATATATAGCGTACAAAGCCTTAAAATTCTCTTTATAAACCGCGTCGAAGTTACCAACCCTCGGTAATAAAGAATGCGCAATAGCATGATGTAAAATTCTAACAGGAGGCCGTAAGTTGATTGCTTTTGTACTAAGTTTATGATCTTCAATAAATAGATGACTTACCTTGTCTCAAGTATGAATAGTACAAAAATCAGTAGAGAACGTTCTTCCATTGTTATCCGAACCAAGAACCGTTGTCATCCTTTCCTTTGAAATAAATATGTGCTCACCGCATACAACTAACAATAGACAATGATACCAATTGAAAGAAATTATGCGTGTATATGTGCTAAGTATAATACACACAACGATCGTGTAATATGACGAACAATATTCAAGATTGAAGTAATAGCTAATCACAGAACTATATAATAGTAAATGCAGTAAAAAGGAAAAATCACACCAGAGATTTTTATACTGGTTCAGAGCACCGTCCTACGTCCAGTCCCAGACTTCTATCTGGGTTTTCACTAAACAAATAACCTCATTTCACTCGGAGGAAACAGGTTTACAACACCCGAACAGCCGAACGGGATTTCAAGCCTCAATCAACACGAGAACTTCACAACTCGCCTCTTACAACTCTGAGGACTTCAATAACTAAGATTACAATATGTATGTTGACAACTTGTGCTCTTTTCAACACGGATATATCACTTGTAGTACACCCTTCCTATAATCTTATCCTCAAATATAATTTGATGTATGTGAAGATTTGGAAGTGAATATCGTATTGAATCACAAGAATATTAAGTAAGCTTTGAGATTCAAATGATAGTATATTGAATATGGGCGCTTTTTGAATACAGAGTAGAGTGCAAGGTAGATCAAAGAATTGAGAATGATTAAGTTAATTGGATGATGATTTAACGTTGTTTATATAACGATTAAACAGTTGTAACCATTAGTGAAGAGAAGCATTTAAGAGAAATGATTTTTTGATGAAAGGAAAAAGAAGCAACTTTTGATGAAAAGAGATGTCTATTCAAATTGTTGCTTTCAGTTCGAAAATCGGTCGACAGGTCAAAATTAATCAGTAGACTGAAATTTGAATATATATACATTACATATATGTGTGCACATTTTTGTGCATTTTTACCTAGAAATGGTCGACCGCCCATTTTGAAACCGGTCGTCCGGTTTCTGGCAATATGCACAACAAATGTGCATTCATATATATATATATATATATATATATATATATATATATACATATATACATTCACAATAATGAGGTATATGATTATTTGAGGATAGATTTTAACATTTTTATCACAGCTAAAACACTAAATAATCAACCTCTTACTTACGCTCTAACTTATGATATCATTCTCTTCTTTTTGTCGATCATGAAACTTCTCCTTATTATTAATCAAAGTACTTTGAAATCCTTGACTCAACAGTTTTAAACCATATAAAGCCTGTTTAAGTTTGTAAACATAATTTGGATATTTTTCATGTATAAATAATGGTGGTTGTTCTACATGTACATTTTCTTTAATAAACCCATTTAAGAAATCACTTTTAAATTACATTTGATGAAGTTTAAAGTTATGAAAACATGCGTATGCTAAAAGTATGCGTATAGCTTCAAGTCGTACTACAGGTGCAAATGTTTCTTCATAATCAATACCTTCTTCTTGATTATAGCCTTGTCCTACTAATCTGGTTTCGTTTCTTGTGATATTTCCAAGTTCATCAGCATTATTTTTATATACCCATTTTGAACCAATAATTGATTGATCATTTGGTCGAGGTACTAACTCCCAGGCATCATTTCGTTTGAATTGATTTAACTCCTCTTGCATAGCTATAATCCAGTAATCATCTGTAGAGGCTTCTTTTGGATTTTTGGATTCAATAATTGAAAGAAATGCTACATGACCCATTTGATTTAGTTGACTCTTTGTTCGAACATGTGAATCGATTTCTCCAATAATGTTTTGTGTAGGATGATCTCATAAAATTCTGGGTGGTGATCTATTTTGTTCTATGGGATTATTTTCAGTATTTTCAATAATTTCATCATCATCTTTGATGTATATATTTTTATCAAGATTTTTGTTAATAGATACGCGTAAAGATTCTTCTATGATATTAATGCGTTTATTAAAAATACGATAAGCCTTACTACGTTCTGAATATCCGACAAAAAATCCATGATCAGCTTCTAGATCAATTTTTCCGAGTGGATCTTTACTGTTAAGAATAAAACATTTAGAACCAAAAATTCTGAAATAATAAATATTTGGTTTTCTTCCATTAAGAAGTTCGTAAGGTGTATTTTTAGTTTGAGGGTGAATGGAAATTCGATTTAATACATAACAAGCAGTTGCTACAGCTTTTACCCAAAATTGTTTTGGTAAAGTGCTTCCATTTAATTAAGTTCTTGCACATTCTTGTAAAGTTCTATTTTTTCTTTCTACAACCCCATTGTGTTGTGGAGTTCTAGGAAAATAAAAATTATGATTTATTCCTTTCTTTTTATAGAAAAGTTCTTATGACTCATTTTCGAATTCACCACCATGATCGCTACGAATGTTTTTAACTTTTAGATTTTTAGAATTTTAAATTCTTTTGATAAAATCTTTAAGATGTTCGAAAGTACCGCTTTTACTTTTCATAAAAATAGTCCATGTATATCTTGAAACATCATCAATTATCACAAATACATACCGATTATGATTTATAGATTGAACTTGAGTAGGTCCAAATAAATCCATATGTAACAATTCTAGCGGTTGTAAAGTTGATATAACCTTTTTGGATTTAAAAAAAAAATCGGTTAATTTTCCTATTTGACAATCTTCGCAGAGATTTTTTATTTCAAAATTTATTTTAGGTAAACCATTTACTAATTCATTTTTCGAAAGTCTCTGCATAGTTTTAAATTTTATATGACAAAAACGTTTGTGCCATAACCAAGAATCATTATTATTGGCTATTAAACACATTTTTTTATTATCATTAATTTCCATATTTAAAATGTAAATATTTCTATCCCTATTTCCTTCAAAAATAAGATTTTGATCTTTTTCAAAAATACTACATTTATTTTCAGAAAATGTTATTTAAAAACCTTTGTCACATGATTGACTAATACTAAGTAAATTATGTTTAAAGTTTTTAACTGAGGAAACACTAGTAATAAGAGGTAAAATTGAAATACCTTAGTTGAACACTTCTCCTTTGCCAATGATAAAGCCTTTTGAATTATCTCTGAAGGTAACAGAGCCACCATCAAAGTATGAAATATTAGTAAGCATATCTTTGTCTCCGGTCATGTGTTTTGAGCAACCACTATCTAAAATCCATTTTCTCTTTTTGAGTGGGACCTGCAAAAAATATTAATAAGCACATTGGTACCCACTTTTTGATAGGGTCCTAAGAGTTAGATCGTAGGAAGCCGAACCCAAGTGGGTTTAGTATTCCTTTTGTACACATAATTTTTTATTATTATGAACAGATTCCATAACTGAATTGATATGTTTGTTTCTATTCAAACTATTGTTTGTTTTGGAACCCATATCTCAATTTTATTAATATTTTTGGTATATTTTGGTTTTCCTTAATTTTTGAATCAATTTTCCTCTTTAGATTTGCATTTCTCTTTTGAGGAATTTTTGGCTCTTTCTTAAATCCTAAACCATTTTTGTTTGAATATTGTTGAGAATTTTCTATGATCCTAGATAAATTTTTTCTACCCTTATTAAAGTTAGATACATTCTTAGAAATACTATCTAACTTTGTTTGAATACTTTTATTTTCTAATTCTAACTCCTTTATTTTGGTTTTCAAAACTAATTTCGTCATTGTTTGCCTTCTGAGTTTCAATTTATTGACTTAGAAGTGAAATCTGACTATCTGAATTTGAAAGTCTCTTGAACCTTTTCAAGTTCTTCTTCTAAGATTATTTTTCGTCTTTAAGCATGTCTCTTTCAAACTTAGCTTTATTTTGATTTTCACGAGTTTCTTTAAGTTTCTTCTTAAGGGTTTTTATAGTGTTTAAAAATTCAGTATTAACTTCTACGAGATCATCATATGATAAATCACTTACTTCAGATTCTTGAGCCATGAAACACACATTTTCTTGCTCATTTTTGCTATCCTTATCACTGTCTGATGAGTCTGAATCTGAATCGTCCCATGTGACAGAAAAGTACTTCTTTTTGAAATTTTCTTTCTTATTCTTGTTGTTGAGATTCTTTTGATTTTCTTTCAGTTCTGGACATTCTTTTACCATGTGACCTTTCTTGTGACAATTAAAGCATTCTAAATTTGAGGATGGAGGTTTGCTTGAGGCATTCTTCTTTAAATTTCCTTTCCTATATTTTAGAAATTTATTAAAGTTTTTAGCGATAAAAGCTAAATCCTCATCTTCTGATCTTTTGATACCTATATGGGTTACTGACTGAAACGAATCCCATACACCAGATGATACAAGCTCCCTCTAGGCTTGCAACCCACTACTAGGATTTCAACAGGATATGCCCACTGGTTTAACAAGATTGCATAACCCCACAGGTTAAGTTTGTGGGTCGATATGTATAAATATTACCCACCGCCCTAAGATTTACATAACCCTCCCACGGATTCAAGCAAGTTTACCAAACCCCTACTTAATTTAAAATGTTCATGTAATCCCTATGGACTCAAATAGGTTAAGTATTACAAGTTCATTACCATTTATTCATTTATGGTTATAATGTGCTAGACCTCTCACATTAAGTTTACCACTTGTGGATACTGGATATGCCGGTCGGTCCGGGCAGACTTCTTCCATAAGTCGGACTTAACCTCGTGTCTTAGCATGTTACATGTTTATGCACTTAGACCCCTCACATTAGATTTACCACTTGTGGACGCTGGATATGCCAGGCAGTTCTGGGCAGACTTCTACCACAAGTGTAATCTAACCTCGTGTCTAAGAGTCGTTACAGTTTTTAATTACTGTAATTCAAGGTATTTTCATTACTAACCAATTTTCATGTTTATTATGCCCCAATTCCTCGTCCGATCTACGATACAAGTTGTGCCCAAATTTAGATCAAGATCTAGATTATGCCCTGAAATCCCAAGTTTTGGTTCAAGGTACAAATTATTCCCAATCGTGTTTTACAATATGAATTATGCCCCAAGTTAACCATCCCCAATCGTTCCCAATTCCGTGCATTCGCGTATTTCAGCGGTATTCCTAGGCTCGAAGGTAGCCTAGCAATAAAAATAAAAAGGGAAAAAGGGGATGAAGAGAACAAGAATAGGCATAGCGAATAAAAACTGGCATATGATGATATAATTGGTCATACTAACAAAATAGGCATAGTGACATGATTAGGTAAACTAACATAATAGTCATAAGGTGACATGATGAACAGAATAGGGATATCATAACAAGGCACGATAAGATCTAAATAGCGAATTAGATATACAATTAATAACAGATCTGGCATGGTTTCAGATTATTAACAGGCACAGGCTTAGATCCACACTTGTCGGCATATCAAGATTACATTTTAAGTGTTTATATCTAAAATTAACATAGACTAACTGTGACTGGATCTAAGAAACAGAAGAATGATTGCAGATGTTGTAGCATGGATCTCTAAATTCGTATATCTTGATTGTTGAAGAAGTAGGCTAGATCGGATTATGTTGGGGCAGGACCTCATTGTCGCCATTGAATTAGATGAATAAAATAATGGGATTAAGGTCCTATTTATAGCCTAGGGTCAATGAAACTGGTCAGAAAACAGGTCCACATCCGCAGAACTGAATCTACCTCAGATTTGGAGGTGTCGGCATGGGTATCGACACCCCTAGGGTGGGGTTGAGCCCTAATGGTTTGAATTACCGCCCTACCCTGCATCTTCTGATTTCAAATTATTTTGAATGTTTTGAGTAGTTTTATATATATATAATTCTCTTGTGCATATACAAACTTCAAACCTTAATATCTTCTTCGTACGATGTCTGTTTTACGCAAACTTGGTGTCTTTCTTAAGTAGAATTCCTAGACGAACTCTACCAAAGGAAGATGTTCTTCCCAAGTCCCCCTGAAGTACGTGATACACAGCCTTAGAATATCCTCAAGAACTCTAATCACCCTTTCTGTCTGTCCATCGGTCTGAGGGTGATAAGCGGTTATCAAACACAACTTTATACCTAATGCTTCTTATAAGCTCTTCCAAAATTCACTGGTGAAAATGGGGTCACGATCACTTACGATGCTGGAAGGTACTCCATGAAGACGTACTATCTCACGAACGTAAACTACGGTTAATCATGTTGTCGTCCTCTTACTCTTAAAGGAATGAAATGAGCGCTCTTAGTAAGTCTGTCCACTATAACCCAAATACTGGTGTTGCTTTACCTCGATCTAGGCAAACCATCAATGAAATCCATCGAGACGCTAGCCCACTTCCACTGTGGGACCTCCAAAGGATGAAATACACCACTGGGCTCCCTTTTCTCAGCTTTGACTTGTTGGCCAACCAAACATCGAGAAACAAACTCTGCCACATCTTTCTTCATCCCAACCCAAAAGAAAACCCTCTTCGTATCTCTATACATATTATCGCCGCTTGGATGAATAGTCATTTTAGAATGATTGGCTTCCTCAAGGACTATCTTCAACAAAATCCCAACTCGGGGAACATAAAGCCTTCCATATCGTCGCAACCACCCTCTATCGTCCGTGGAATATTTACTGAGGTGACTAGAAGTCTCCCTTCTACTGAGCCTATCCAAGATGTCTGAAATCTATGGATCCTTTAACTGTGAAGTTTTTATATGCTCAAAAAGAGTAGGTCACACCTCTAGTTTTTCCAATAAACCACATATAAACTCGGTGGAGGGTCTAAAATCAAAAGTCGATATAAACTCCAAGCTTTTCCTTTCCACAAACAGAGAACTTAAGGCCATCCTCTGCCTACTCAATGCGTTTGTCACCACATTACTCTTTCCAGAGGTATAAGCAATCTCAAAGTCATAGGACGCTAGGAACTCCATCCATATTTGTTGCCTTAAAGTAAGATCCTTCTACGAGAACAAGTACTTGAGAGATTTATGATTAGTGTACAACTCGAACTTCTCTCCAAGTAGATAATGGCACCAAGTCTTAAGCGCGAATACCATGGCAGCTAACTCTAAGTCATGGGTAGAGTAATTCTTCTCATAAACTCTTAGTTGTCTACCTCCATAACATACTACCCTTCCTTCTTGCATCAGAACGACACCAAGCCCTATACCACATGCATCAGTGTATACTGTGAACACTTTATTCCCATTGGGCAAGGTCAAGACTGAGGCTGTTGTCAGAGCCCTCTTTAACCATTGAAAAGCATCATCACAATCTATATCCTAAGAAAATTTCATATTCTTCTTCATCAGTCTGGTGAGTGGGGCTGATATCTTTGTGAAGTCCTTAATGGACTTCCTATAGTAGCCCACTAATCCAAGAAAACTTCTCACCTCTGTTATATTCTTTAGGATATGCCAATCTTGAATTGCAACTACCTTCGCGAGATCTACTGCTATCCCATCTTTAGAGACCACAAGCTCTAGAAATTTCACTTACTTTCTCCAAAAATGGCACTTGGAGAATTTCGCTTTAAGCTGGTGTGCACAAAGAGTTTTCAAAACCTCCCTTAAATTTAGGGCATCCTCTTCCTCGTTCTTTGAGAAAATCAAGATGTCATCAACAAAGACCACAACGAACTTATTTAGAAACTCCCGAAACACCCTACTCATTAGATCAACAAAATAGGCGAGTGCATTCATCAATCCAAAAGGCATGACAAGCCACTCGAAGAAACCATCTGGAGTTCTAAAAGTGGTCTTGTCTATATTTTCATCGGCTACCTCAACTGATGAAACCCCATGGCCAAGTCTAACTAAGAGAAAATAGATGCACCAACAAGCTGATCAAACAGATCATCTATCCTCGGAAGTGGGTGTCTATTCTTCTTAGTGAGTTTATTCAACTCTTTATAGTCCACACATAAGCGAAGTGAACCATCCGCCTTAGTTGTGAATATTACCAGAGTACCCCATTCATATATGCTTCGCCTAATAAACCCTTTCTCAAGTAGCTCCCCTAATTGCTTGCTAAGCTCCCTCCTTTCTCTTGGAGCCATATGTCACACGGGCAATGCAACTGGCTTTGCATTGTCCACCAAGTATATACGGAAATCAATCTCGCGCCTCAAATGTAAGCCCCCAACATCATCAAAAACATTGGGATACTCACGGACTACTGGTATAGATCGCAGATCTTCGATAGATGCATCAAGTGACTCTAGGAAACTAAGCATGAATGACCCCTTAGGGTCACAAGAAATATCGAGGGTCCTCCCATGGCAAGTCAAAAGTCTAACGACCCTCCTTTCACAATCCATAATGGCACCATACATGGCTAGCCAATCCATCCCTAGAATCAAACCAAAGCCCATGAAACCAAGCACATATGCGTCGCACTCAAACTCGACGCCCAACACAGATATTCTCTAACCCCGACAAATCATAGAAAGATGAGCCGTACCCCCAATGGGGTTTGAGACAAAAACGGGATCCAAAACTATACTACAAGGTACAGAGACTCAACCACAGAATTAGATATAAATGAATCTGAAGCGACTGAATCAAAAGGAGTTCTAACACGATGATTGGAAAGAGAAGTCAAACCTTCCACAGAAACTTTCCTACCTCTGTTTGGCACACTGGCCATGAGAGCATGCACCTGCCATCTCGAAGATCCTGCCCTTTGACCTTGTCCTTGATTCTTCGGGAACTCCTTAGAAAAGTGTTCGACCTCTCCACAATTGAAACAAGCATTCTTCTTTCTTTTGCAGTCCTTGATCAAGTGACACTCGCGTCCACATTTATGACACTTCCTCTTATCTCTAGCCTTGTCGTCCTTTCCACCCTTCTTTTGTTGTTGTTGTTGTTGTCCTTTTTTGGGCCACACTTTCTTATTTTTTGTTTCCTCGACCTTAGCTTCTTTCTTTTCACCTTTATCTTCTTCATGCATCAGTTCCATATCAATGAGTTTCTCAAAAGTTGCCCCCATCGGAATATGAGACATAGCCAACCCATGGAGAAGTTCATTCAATCCTCTAGCAAACCTCAAAGCTTTCTTGTGCGGGGTATTCACTAGCTCCAAACCAAACCTCGCCAATTGATTAAACTTAATAACATACTTTTTCAAAGGCATGGCTCCTTGCTTAAGTGCCAAAAACCTTTCTATTTGCATACTTTGCTCGGCTTGAGAAAAAAACTCCATTTTGAATCTCTGACAGAAATCATCCCAAGTCTCCACTGGACGTCCTGCTTGTGTCACTTCCCACCAGAACAAAGCCTCATCTTTCAGCTGCCAAACGGGCAACTGAATCTTCCTACGATCGTCAACTAAAAAAAATTCCAAACAAATCCTCCGTCTCTTTAAGCCAATTCTTTTCTTCTATAAAAGTCTCAGTTCCTCGGAATGGCTTTTCGCCGTAGCATAGGAATCTTTGCATATCTTAGAGAAATTATCAACACGCGGAGGAAGAGGAGGAATAGCGGGTGCAGCTGGGGGAGGGATGTCTGCTTGACCCTCGGTAGGCACCGTGGCCTCAAGATACCTGCGAAACCAACACAGTATCTTAACGCCCTTAGGAATATTAGGTTCCCTAGACATGTTGAAAAGAAAAGGAAAAAAGGATTCAAACAGAGAATCGAAAGATATTACATATGGATTTGGGGAATATGTTTTTCAAAACAGTTTTTTCTTTTGGAAATGCTTTCTTTCAAACCTTTTTGAAAACAATTTTCAAAATCTTTTATCTGTCCTGGTAACCTTCAGCTCTAATACCAACTGTGACACCCCACGTCCGTTAATGTCACTCTTTAAGAGAATGCATTAAGTTTCATGAAGCGTTATAGGTAAACAGAAACAGAAATATTACAAGACAAATATAAAATAACAGCAGAATTTAAAACTTTATTAAGCAGAAAACATCGTGGTTCAAAACATAGTTACATAACAAGTCTGAAATATATAAAACCCAATATATTAACTTAAAACTTGCGTCTTCTACTAAAATCATCAGAGTACAGTAATAAAAGAAGCATAATCCCCAAGATATAGCCATAGTAGAGAAGATACTAAATCAAGCAGAACATCTAAGCAGCTCCAAGCAGAAGGAAAAAAGAATCCTAATCAAGCTTGAGTATTCCCACCCTAAGAACCTAGGGGGAAACGAAAGAGAAAGAAAAGGAAACAAAATAGGTCAGACATAAAGTCTGGGGAGTCTAGTTACTTTTAGCATATAAATAAATAAAAGCATCAGGACAGACATATAAGTTGAAGAGAGATAACAGTGTCATATGGCAGGTATAACAAGGTAAACATGATAAACTGAATAGAACAGGCATTGCGCTTCTCTAATACTTTTCTCTGCACCAATACTAGTATAACCGAAATAAAATGATCCCCAACAAGTACAAGATGGTAGACTTAGGCGTAATTATAATGAGAGGTTTTACCATATACAATAACAGGCAGCCCAACTGAACATACCGGTGTTACCCCCTAAGGATAATAACGGGATTCTAAACAAGCGAGACTAGATGTACCCTAATTACTACCCCAATCGATCGGCTCCCTAACTCCGTAGATACCCTGTGCTGGCCCCAAAGTAGGATGTATCACTTCCTAAATTGGAAACCCTTCGTTTACAGGATGTTCACAACCATATCTACTGATGTCACAGTGTCTTATCTTCCCGAGAAGGCGGACCCATGCACGCACATGAGCCCGATGGAATGCGTTGTCCGACGCCTTTGCCTTTGTGACCTCTTATAATCATCTCAGTAAGCGTGCCCCGACTCTGACCTAGTTCGGAATACTCGTTTGATACCGATATGGGTTACCGACTGAAATGGATCCCACACACCAGATGATACAGGCTTCCCCCGAGGCCTGCATCCCTACTACTATGATTTCAACAGGTTATGCCTACCAGTTTAACAAGATTGCGTAACCCCAAAGGCTAAGTTTGTGGGCCTATATATATAAATATTACCCACCGCCCCAAGATTTACTTAACCCTCCCACTGATTTAAGTAAATTGACTAAACTCCTACTCTAGTTAACATGTTCATGTAATCCCTATGGATTCAAATAGGTTAAGTATTACAAGTTCATTACCATTTATTCATTTATGGTTATAATGCCCTAGACCTCTCACATTAAGTCTACCACTTGTGAATGCTGGATATGTCAGTCGGGTCTGGGCAGACTTCTTCCACAAGTTGGACTTAACCTCATGTCTTAGCACATTACGTGTTTGTACACTTAGACCCCTCACATTAGATTTACCACTTGTAGACGCTGGATATGCCAGGAGGTTCCGGGCAACTTCTACCACAAGTGTAATCTACCTCATGTCTAAGCGCCATTACAGTTTGTAATTATTGTAAATCTCGGAATTTTCACTACTAACCAATTTTCATGTTTATTATGCCCCAATTCCTAGTCCGGTCTACGATACAAGTTGTGCCAAAATTTAGATCAAGATCTAGATTATGCCCACAAATCCCAAGTTTTGGCTCAATGTACAAATTATGCCCAAAATTCCCAATCATGTTTTACAATATGAATTATGCCCTAAATTAACCATCCTCAATCGTTCCCAATTTCGCGCGTTCGCGTATTTTAGCAGTATGCCTAGGCTCGAAGGTAGTCTGGCTATAAAAATAAAAAGGGAAAAAAGGGGAAAAGGGAAAAAAAATAGGCACAGCAAATAAAAACTGGCATATGATGATAGAATTGGTCATACTAACAGAATAGGCATAGTGACATGATTAGACAAACTAACATAATAGGCATAAGGTGACATGATGAACAGAATAAGGATATCATAAACAGACATGATAAGATCTAAACAGCGAATTCGATATACAATTAATAACAGATCTGATATGGTTTCAGATTATTAATAGGCATAGGCTTAGATCCACACTTGTAGGCATGTCAAGATTACATTTTAAATGTTTATATCTAAAACTAACATAGACTCACTGTGATTGGATCTAATAAACAGAAGAATGATTGTAGATATTGTAGCATAGACCTCTAAATTCGCATATCTTGATTGTTAAAGAAGAAGTAGGCAAGATCAGATTATGTTGGGGGCAGCACCTCGTTTTCGCCATTGAATTAGATGAATATAACAATGGGGTTAAGGTCCTATTTATAGCCTAGGGTCAACGAATCTGGTCAGAAAACAAGTCCACATATGCAGAACTAAATCTGCCTCGGATCTGGGGGGTGTCGACATGGGTGTCGACACCTCTGTTGTGGCGTCGACTCATGGGTCGACACCCTTAGGATGCGGTCGACCCCCAATGGTCTGAGTTCCCGCCCTACCCCACGTCTTCTAATTTTGAATTATTTTGAATGTTTTGAGTTGTTTTGTATATATATAATTCTCTTGTGCATATATAAACTTCAGACCTTAATATCTTCTTCATACGATGTCCGTTTTACGAAAACTAGGTGTCTATCTTAAGCAGAATTCCGAGACGAATACAATGGTGCAGTCTGTTTTACTTAATTCCAGATATTTAATTAAGTATTCTTTAGTTTATCATTTTAATGTGTCATTAAATTATGGGGTGTTACACAAAGGATGAATTAGTGTCAAGTTTTTAGGGTCGAAAATGACATTTATTATATCATGAGTATCTGATTTGGAATTTTTTTTGTAAAGGCAAATCCATTCCAAGAACGAAACCAAACCGATTCATTGGGTAAATGAGAAAATCCGTTGGCATTTCCTTATCTTTGATATAAAGAGGAAAATTTTAACATATACCTCTAAGTTAGGTTTCCCCTTCTACTAAATTATACATGACTAGGTGATTTGATATTTGCTGAATTAGTAATCCGAACTAGGTGGCAAATACTACTGATATTAGGGAATGTATGGCTGATGAGTCAAAAAAAAATTAACCTAAAAGTATAAAATAAATAAGGTAACATTCACGTTTGTTTTTCATGACCTATCGTATATACCAGGCTTGATTTCCTGGTGTTTCTTTAATTTACTTTATCTGCTTTTTACTGTCCTTATCATGTGTCCAGATTCATTAAAATTTTAGTATATAATCCATTTTGTTTCCTTAAGACAGTTAGGAATAATACGGTGACTCCTATTATAGAAATTATAACACCACTTTGTTTTTTTAGACCCTTTCCTTGTTGTGTCCCTTCTTAATTATCCTCCTTATTGTACTTTGTTTCTTCCTATTGAGTTTATCCCTGCAATTGGATTTCTCTTGATTGTTTGGATTCACATATTCCCGGTGGCGGAGCTAGCTTTGTAGGTCAGCTAGGGCATGAATATAATTTGAGCTAGGGCCTAAGCACATGATTTCATTTTTTACATCAGCCTTCTGTTTTTCACCTAAGGCTTCGGCTTCAGTTGGCCAACAATTAGCTCTTCGCCTGCGTTTTCTAGATATTCTTTTTTGCTGAAGTTGAATGTAGTCCTTAGATTTTTTTTAAATAATTTATATAAATATATATATATATATATAAGTGTATTAATTAAATAACTTGAAAATTGGGACGATGCCTCAAACTGATTTTGATATTGAGTCGGTGTCATGTTTTCTTCTATGAAAGCTTGAAATTTTAGTTCCATATTCTCTCTTTTATGGTTTATTAAATACTTTTATAGACATGTTTCCTTAAACTTCTTCAAGTCATCATGTTTGAATCAGCTATCGTCCTGATTAACCCCTACTAATTCCTTGCCTCCTTTGTTAGTTGGAATACAACCAACTTCCTTTTATCTATTTCACTGCAATTCAACACTTCAAAAATGCTTTCTAAACGTTGGATCCACTGTTCATATTTAAATGGACCAGTATCTCCAATAAATTTATCTAGAAGGAAATTTTAAAATGACTTAATAAATTATTAGTTGGATTGTTCACCTTGTTGGAAGTAAGCCCAATTGGTGTCCGTTCATAATTTGTTGTGTCTTTTAAGTCAAGAGTCGTGTACATTCTTCAAAAGTCATGTATGTTCACTAAGTGTTGTGCCTATTAGTGAAAGGTAATGTCTATTAAGGCTACTATATAAAGCCTACCATTTTGAGTTGTTGAATGCAAGGAAATTAAAAGGAGTTCTTCCTCAAACAAAATCAAGTATTATCCACTCCTTTAATTCAACAAATTGGTAATGGAGCGCCAGGTTAAAACTATGGGATTTCTATTTTTTTCGTTGTTTGTTCTCACAAAAGAAATTTATGAAAAGTGGAGTAACAGAAATAAAGAATAGTTAATCCCCAAAGGGCTATGGGAGATCGTTGAGTGTGGCTATGAACGACCAAACATGAAGGAGAAGGAAAGTAAAGCATTTACAAGTTTGAGATGGAAAGATCATAATGCTCGAGTTGTGATGAGTGAGTACGTCAAGCAATGTGTCGTATTAATGGAGAAAATTCGTCAAAGATTCGTGGAATTTATTAAAAGAGGTGTATGCAAATAATGACACAAATATAAAGAATAAGGTGAAGAGGAGGTCGAAGAAAATGAAAAAAAATTAACAGAACTAGAAGATGTAAATCACTTTAAAGACGAGCATGATGCTGCCGATGTGGACAAGGAAAGCAGCAAAGAAGAATTGAAAAATGAGAACTTAAAAAGCACAACCGAGTTAGATGAAGAGACAAACGAATCAGAAGTGGAAGCAAACGAGGTTGTTGAGAGGGAAGAGGTTGAGGAAGACATCACTGAAAGTAAAAAACGACTCTAAGGTTGAGGCTGATAAGATGATGGAAACCAACAAGTGTAAAAGAGAAGTGGCAGAAATGGAAGGAGGAGTTGTGAAAGCTGATCTGGAGTTGCCTGTCAAGAATATGGAAGTGGAACTAAAGGAAGCAAGTTCATGGTTGGTTCAATTGAAGATCAGATTGTTAATGATGATGATACAAAAATTGATGATAAAATGAACGTTGAAGAGGCACATAAAAATACTGTTAGTCAATACAAAATAAAGGCTCTTACTAAAGCTGGAGGTGATGAAGATATTGATATGTTGGCTGATGTAAAGCAGATGGCTGCAAATGTAGCTGCAGCAGGGGAAGCTATTTCATCTTTTGAAAATCAGCTTCGTCCAATTGACAGATATGCCATGTATTTCTTAGACCTCTGGGATCCTGTAATTAGTAAATATATGCTTGAGTGTAATGTTAACGTGAACGAAGAAGAATGAGAGCTTGATAAATTTGAGAAGTACAAGGAAGATATGGCACAACCAGTGGAACCCATGCAGTCAGATGACAAATGGCCAACCTCTAAAACAAGATTTACTGCTGATATTGCAGAAAAAGCACTACATGATAACTTGATGAAATAAAGAAAGTTTGGATAATATTCTTACTTTTACCAAACATATGAATCAAAAGACTTGAGATGTTTTCAAAAGTTTGAAGTTTGAAAAAAGGTTCAAAATGATTAAAGAATTGGGATTAAGGGGAGATGTTGGAAAGTAAACCCAATTGGTGTCCTTTCGTAATTTGTTGTGTCTTTTGAGTTAAGAGTCGTGTACGTTCGTCAAAAGTCATGTCTATTCGTTAAGTGTTGTGTCAATGAGTGAAAGATAATGTTTATTAAGACTACTATATAAAGCCTACCATTTTGAGTTGTTGAATGTAAGGAAATTAAAAGGGGTTCTTCCTCAAACAAAATTAAGTATTCTCCTCTTCTTCAATTCAACACACCTGCCTTAAGGGGATTTGTTCCATTTGTTTCACAAAATATACAAACATCTCCTTATTATTTTGTTGGGAAGATGTTGATCATGACTATGAATTTAGGTAATAGTTTCCTGGTCTTCCATAACCTCAGAAAAACAAAAGAGCTTTGTTATTATCAAGATCAAATATAACTACATTATTTAATTAGTACAGAATATTAAATAAATATTTTCAAATCATATTAACTATAACCCTTGGAAACGTTTTCCTTTGTCTAAGTCCTATTTGGGTTGCAATTTTACTTTGCTTTATTAGAAATTCAAATTGTGAGAAGGACAGGGAGTGGTTGTACATTTAATCTATCCCTATGAATCTCTAGTATCCCACATCTTTTGGCTTATTATTGTTTATAAGTATAGCAACCATAAACATGTTAATGAATTATATGAACTTCCTATTCTAGAAAAGCTTGAACTATCGGGTTTCATTCTTGTGAAACAATGAAGGGTTTTGTACTAAGCACCATTTGAACCTAGGATCTGGTACACCTTTGTAATAACTTGCTCTAACATTATTGACCCATCTAGAGAATGCTAAACTCAAAATGTGGTGCTTTAATTTTATTGCCATAATTGCATGGTAAATTGCCAGTACATCTAAAGTAAATGATTTCGAGCAGAAGAAATATTATACACTCGCACTTGATTTACAAGATAATTAACATAAGATGGAAAGTCCCAAATGCACACTTTACTTTTCCAGACCAGAAATGTTTATGCGTAACATCATAAGAAACACTGACCTAGTGAGGTATCTATTTAGCCTAAATCCTACATCATGTCACAAAATTATCCAAGATGTCCAAACCATATTTTAAAATATATTAGTTCATAAAGTAAGTCAGATAAATAAATTTTCGCTAACCATATTTTCTTGACTCATTCAATATATATATATATATATATATATATATATATATATATATATATATATGGGCAGCGTTCCGCTACACCTCTTATATTGCACGTGAACTCTCCCCCTGAATATCAGCCATTCAATCCCCCACTCATTCTCTCTCTTTCCACTAAGAGAGAGAATAAGTGGAGGGAATGAATGGATGATATTCATGAGGAGAGTTGACGTGCAATATAAGAGGTGTATCGGAACTCTCCCCTATATATATGTATATATATATATATATATATAGGCATGCTCCAAGGCATCCCTATTAGATGGCACCCCTTCTGCACCCTACAATAGACCACTCATTTATATTTTAAATAAGTTAGTGGAGGGAGGGAGAGAGAGAGAGTTAGTGAGGAGGAGAGAGAAAAGAGATTGTGTGGTGGAAATTAGGGGCTAAAGGGGTTCTACACTATTTGGGGTGCTCTTGATCCTACCTCTCTCTATATATATATATATATATATGTGTGTGTGTGTGTGTGTGTGTGTGTGTGTGTGTGCGTGTAATGTATGTAAGTGTATATGTAACTTTCGTGAACTAGGAAAACAACAAAATTTGAAATCCATTTATAGAATTAATTTGACTACATATGGATCTAATCCAAACAAGAAGTAAGGAATTAGATTTTTAAAATTCTTATCATGTCATAAGCGGTATGTACTTACTCTATCTCTTAACAGATAATATAGTAATAAAGCAATAATGCACGACCATAGATCTTTTATCTTTTCCTATTTTTGTTCGAAAGCCATCACAAATTATAACTATATATGTTAGTAACTTAGTATTCTTCAAAATACTTATAATCATAAACTAGTACAGACTATTCCTTCCTTCAACTAAATGAAGCATCCATCATATACATTTGGCTAAGGCTTGAAATATCAAGCACAATAAAGATAAGGTCCATCTATTTTTACCCTAGTAATTGGTCTTCCCTCCCTGGTTAATAAATTAATATTTCAATACCAATTATTCCCTTTAATAAATTTTAGTAACTTATGTACTTATATACTTATTTACAATATATGCAATATAATCAAACATATTTTGGTAATACACTTATCTATAGTATACTCATTTGCAATATATGCCCAGAATTTCATCCAAATTACCAAAATTTAAATTGTTTTAGTACATCAAACTAGTTTCAGGAATAAATAAGATGGTTCTGTATGAAACTAAAATGATTTATATATACTCCATGTTTATTTGCATGCAAAATAAAGAGGAAAAGGGTTTCATTTAGCTTCCATTCAAAAAAGAAAATAAATCCATTCACCATTTTATATTTTAACTCATCTGATTTTCATATATACAAACCGTTCGGATTTTTATGTACAAAATTACGTAAATAGTAATGCCTGAGGCATGGCCATGCCCGTGTAAATACCAATCTCAAATACAATGTCAAACGTTTAAACCAAGGCCATGCATGTAAATAACAATCTAAAATACATCTCAAACACTTGAACAGTTACCTCTTCCCATCGTTTTTGTGTTTGCTGCTCATGTTTTTTCTTGAAATTTAGAGATCTGAAAACTAACGTAAGAGAACAGATGACGTATTGATGAAAAAGGGAGGAGTGATTTGGGTATTAACAGGGTGGGAAGAGTAAAAAATGGGGAAAGTTTTTTTTAGTTTACCAAGGTGGGAAAAGCAAATATTGAGGTGCGAATAGATGGACCTTAAAAGATATATCTACAGCATTAAAAAGGTTAAAACAGAGTAATATGTATATTAAACATGTTATAAGCTGCATAACACTTCATGGAATGAGTTGAAAATTTTGAAATCAGATAGGTTTCCTCACCTTAGTGATTATAATTTTGACTAATGGTTTTGCTTCTTTGTTTCCTTCAGATCTTCCCAATTTTCTTACTCTTATTTAATTCTCAGATTTATGCACGTTCCAATGTAAGGACGTATGCCCTGTTGGTTACCATCTTAATAAATAAGGGTGCATCACTCCCTAAGGTGGCAACCCTGTGCTGGCCCTACAATAGGTGTATCACTCCCTAAGGTGGCAACCCTTCGTTTTCAGGATGTGCACAACCATATCTACAGGTGTCACGGTGTCTTATCCTCCTCTGTCTCGACCATGCACGCACATGACTCGGTCGGTACGTGCCGCCCACACCGTCCCCCACGTTTGGATCTCTTACAATCAACCCAGTAAGCGTGCCCCGACTCCGACCTAGCTCGGAGTACTCGTTTAATACCTATATATGGGTTACTGACTGAAACGGGTCCCACACGCAAGATGATACAAGATTCCCCCTACGCTTGCATCCCCACTAGGTTTTCCATAGGTTATGCCATACCAGAGTAAAAGATTGCATAACCCCATAGGTTAAGTTTGTGGACCTATATATACAAATATTACCCTCCTACCCAAGATTTACTTAACCCCTATTCAAATTATAAGTTCATACAATCCCAATGGATTCAACTAGGTTAAGCATTCAATCCATTACCATATTCATTTATGGTTATAATGTGCTAGACCTCCCACATTGAGCCTACCACTTGTGGATGATGGATATGTCGGTCGGTTCCAGGCAGACTTCTTCCACAAGTCAGACTTAACCTTGTATCTTAGCATGTCTCGTGTTTACGCACTTAGACTCCTCACATTAGATTTACCGCTTGTGGTTGCTGGATATGCAAGGCGGTTCCGGGTAGACTTCCACCACAAATGTAATCTAACCTCGTGTCTAAGCGCAGGTACAGTTTCTAATTACGTAATTCTAGGCATTTCAATTGTTAACCAATTATTCGTATGTCGTTATAGGTGTTCATGCCCCTTTCCCCAAGTCATGTTCATAATGAACCATATGCCACAAATTCATATTCATAAATTACATTCAAGTTATGCCTAAATTTCCCAATACAAGTTATGCCCCAAATTTAACGTTTTCCCCTCGTTCCCAATTTAACGCATTTGCATATTTCAGCAGCATGCCTAGGCTGAAGGTAGCCATGCTGTATAAAAATAAAAAGGGAAGAAGATGAAGGGAAGAGAACAGAAATGATCATACTAACAAGATCGACATAAAAAGGCAGAAATAGGCATAAACATATAACGGCATAATGACAAGATAGGCATATAGTAACAGATCTAATGAATATGTGACACTAGAATTTATTATAACATAATAGGGGCGTCATAAACAGGCATGGTGAGATCTAAACAATGAATTAGATGTCCAACTAAAAACAGATCTGATTTAGCCACAAACATAATAGGAACTGGCAAGAGGTGATCTAAAAAATGAATTAGAGCTGCAAACAATGGCAGATCTGACATGATAAATAGGTATAGGTTCAGATCTAGTTCTAGTCATGTCAGAATAACTTAAATAAACAGGTTATAGCTGATCTGACATGATTCAAACAGTCGCAGGCATATATCCAGGTTATGGTTATGTCAAATTTTACTTTTAAACATTTAGATCTAAAATTAACATTGACTCGCAGTGTTTGGATCTGGAAAAATAGAAGAAAGGCCGTAGGCGTTGAATCACATATCTCTAAACTCTAGTTGATTGATTTGATTGCAGAAGAAGAAAAGAATTGACTTAATCTGGGTAGAGGCAACGTCTAGTTCTTCATTATTTTTAGTGTGAAAAACAAGAGAAATGGGTATATATATACAGCCGTCACCCCAAAACCTTAATCTGCCTAGACTGCCGCAGGGGTGTCGACCCCCCTTGAGGGGTCGACCCATGGGTCGACACCCCTAGGCAAGATTTTCCCGCTTCCCTGAATTCTGCGATTTTGAACTGTTTTGAATTTCTGGACCAATTATATGTTATATATTCTTCAAACTTCAAACCTTAATAACTTCTTCATACGGTGTTCGTTTTACGCAAACCAAGTGTTTATTAACCAGTATTCCGAGACGAACGCAATGGCGCAGTCCGTTTTCCTTAATTTTGAATATTAAATTAATTATTCGTTAATATATCATCTTTTAGTATTTTTAAAATTACGGGGTGTTACATTCTCCCCTACTCAAAGGTTTTCGTCCCTAAAATCTCTAAGTTAAGAAGAATGTATATCCTACCATCCACATCCATCTACTCATCCACCAATCACAGGCATCCATTGTCCTTAAAATATTTCTAATGCTTATATGAACATATGCAAAGGTGTGTGTATCTGACCCAATATTAATGCGAAGATCAGGCAGTCTGCTGATTCAATAGACCTCCTTAATGCGGTGTATGTTAGTGCCATGAATCCAACATGTATACGAATAATCCTATTATAACATGTAAATTCTATATGTGTGCACAATCATCCGTCCAAATGCAACATCATCCAATAAAAAAGAAAAATGCACACACGTCCATATGTAGTATGAGAGTGATTGAGCCGATCTAGTGCCTGCTTTGTGTGTACATGCATCCATGAGCAACCACTAGCAAACACTTGCATCCATCAAACATAACATGTCTCAATCACATGTTTTCATCCATATGATTCCTACCTAAAGGTCGAAGATTCGATCGATAGGATATACTCAAATGATAGAAACAAGCATAAACAAAAGCTTTGGAAAGGAAGTTAAGAACATACCCTCGAAAACAAAAGGGTACGAAGCGCGAATCTTGTCCTCGGTCTCCTAAGTTGCATCCTCTAGGTTATATCCCCACTGAACTTTCATCAACTTGACTTCTCGGTTGCGCAGCTTCTTAACTTTTGATCCAAGAATATGGGTAGGAACTCGTCTGATTGTCGCCTCCATTTCAACCTCTACTTCCTCCAATATCCTCGGCTCAACTGCTTCTGCAGTATCATGTAAGCACTTGCGCAAATGAGAAACGTGGAAAACATCATGAACACCGAATAATCTCTCTGGTAGCTTTAATCCATAGGCCATTTGGTCAACCCTCTCTGTTATGGGAAATGGACCTACGAATTTTGGCGCCAATTTCCCTACAGATCCAAAGCGAACCACATTCCTCAAAAGTGATACTTTAATGAAAACCATGTCTCCCACCCCAAACTCAATGTTAGTCCTTTTCTTGTCTGCATATGACTTCTGCCTATCCTGAGCTGTCCTCATTCGTCGTCTAATAAGATCAATCTTCTCGGACGTTTCTCTAACCATATCTGGTCCAAGTAGTAGCTTTTCTGTAGACTCCCACTAATAAGTTGGTGATCTATAGGGTCATCCGTACAATGCTTCGAAGGGTGCCATGCCAATGCTAGCTTGATAACTGTTGTTGTAGGCGAACTCTACTAAAGGAAGTTTCTCTTCCCAAGACCTTCCATAATCTAGGATACACAACCTTAAAAGATCCTCAAGGACTCTATTCACCCTTTCTGTCTGTGGATGATAAGCGGTGCTCAAACACAACTGTGTACCTAATGCTTCTTGAAAGCTCCTCCAAAATTCATCGGTGAAAATGGGTCACGATCGCTTACGATACTAGAAGGTACTCCATGAAGACGAACTATATCATGAACGTAAATTATTGCCAACCATGCACCCGTCCTCTTACTCTTAACTAGAATGAAATGATCACTCTTAGTAAGTCTATCTACTACAACCCAATACTGGTGTTGCCTTTCTTTGATCTAGGAAAACCATCTATGAAATCCATAGAGACGCTCTCCCACTTCCACTGTGGAACCACCAAAGGATGCCCACTGGGCTCCTTTTGCTCAGCTTTAACTTGCTGACAAATGAAACATCAAGAAACAAATTCCGCCACATCTTTCTTCATCCCAGCCCAAAAGAAAACCCTCTTTATATCCCTATATATCTTACCACAGCCTGGATGAATAGTCATCTTAGAATGATGGGCTTCCTCTAGGAATGTCTTCAACAACTCCCACTTTGGGGAACATAAAGTCTCCCATCTCGTCGCAACCATCCTTTATCATCTATGGAATATCTATTGAGGTGACTAGAAGTCTCCCCTTTACTAAGCCTATCCAAGATGTCTGAAATATGTGGATCCCCTCACTGTGAAGCTCCTATCTAATCCATGAGACTAGGTCATACCTCCAGTGATGCAAATAAGCCATGCAAAAACTCGGTGGAGGGTCTAAAGTCAAAAGTCGATATGAACTCCAAGCTTTTTCTCTCCACAAACAGAGTACTTAAGGCTATCCTCTGCCTACTTAGTGCGTCTGCCACCACATTACCCTTGCAAGGGTTATAAGAAATCTCAAAGTCATAAGATGCTAGGAACTCTATCCACCTTTGTTGCCTTAAATTAAGATCCTTCTATGAGAACAAGTAATTGAGAGATTTATGATCGGTGTACAACTCGAACTTCTCTCCAAGAAATAATGACGTCATGTCTTAAGCGCAAATACTATGGCAGCTAGTTCTAAGTCATGGGTAGGGTAGTTCTTTTCATGAACTCTTAGCTGTCTACCTCCATAACCTTTCCTCTTGCATCAGAACCGCACCAAGCCCTGTACCATATGCATCAGTGTATACCATAAAAACTTACTTCCATCGGGCAAGGTCAAGACTGGGGCTGTTGTCAGAGCCTTTCTCAATCGACGGAAAACAACATCATAATCTATATCCCATCAAAACGTCAGATTCTTCTTTGTCAGCCTGGCGAGTGGGGCTGATATATTTGCAAAGTCCTTAATGAACTTCCTATAATAGCCCGCCAATCCAAGAAAACTTCTCACCTCCGTTGCATTCTTTGTAATTTTCTAATCTTGAACTGCAACTATCTTTGCGGGATCTAGTGCTATCCCATCTTTAGAGACCACATGCCCTAGAAATCTCACCTCTTTTCTACAAAAATGGCATTTGGATAATTTCGCCTTAAGCTGATGCGCAAGCAGAGTTTTCAAAACTTCTCTCAAATGTTGGGCATGCTCTTCCTCTCTTTTTGAGAATATCAAGATATCATCAATAAAACCACAATGAACTTATTTAGAAACTCCTGAAACACCCTTCTCATTAGACCAACAAAATAGGCGGGTGCATTCGTCAACCCAAAAGGCATAACGAGCCATTCAAAAAAACCATTTGGAGTCCTAAAAGTGGTATTGTCTACACTATACTCGGACACTCTCAACTGATGAAACCCCGTGGCCAAATCTGACTGAGAGAATACTGATGCACCAACAAGTTGGTCAAACAGATCATCTATCCTTGGGAGTGGGTGTCTATTCTTCTTTGTGAGTTTGTTCAACTCTTTATAGTCTACACATAAGCGAAGCGAACCATCCGCCTTAGTCGCAAATACCACCGGAGCACCCCGTTCATATATGGTTCGCTTAATAAACCCTTTCTTAAGTATCTCCCCTACTTTCTTGCTAAGCTCCCTCCTTTCTCTTGGATCCATATGGCGCACAGGTAATGCAACTAGCTTTGCATTGTCTACTAAGTGTATACGAAAATCGATCTCATGCCTCGGTGGTAAGCCCCGAACCTCCTCAAAAACATCAGAATACTCATGAACTACTGGAACAGATCGCAGGTCATCGATAGATGCATCAAGAGACTCTAGGAAACTAAGCATGACAGACCCCTTTGGGTCACAAGAAATCTCGAGGGTCCTCTCATGGCAAGTCAAAAGTCTAACGACCCTCCTCTCGCAATCCGGAATGGCACCATATGTGGCTAGCCAATCCATCCCTAGAATCAAACCATAGCCCATAAAACCGAGCACATATGCATCCCACTCAAACTCAATGCCTAACACATATATTCTCAAACCCTAACAAATCATGGACAAATGAACTTAACCACCAATGGGGTTTGAGACTACAATGGGATCCACTACCATACTAGTATTAAGATGCAAAGACTCAACTACAGAATCAGATATAAATGAATGCGAAGCGCCAGAATCAAAAGCAGTTCTAATAGGATGATTGGAAAGAGAAATCAAACCTTCCACGGAAATTTTCCTACCTCGATCTGGAGCACTGATCGCAATAGCATGCACTTGCCCTCCAGAAGCTCCTGCCCTTTGACCTTGTCCTTGCTTCTTCGGGCACTCCTTAGTAAAGTGTTCGACCTCTCCACAACTGAAGCAAGCATTCTTCCTTCTTTTGCAGTCCTTGATCAAATGACCCTCACATCGATAATTATGGCACTTCCTCTTATCATTAGCCTTGTCATTCTTTCCGCCTTTCTTTTGTTGTTGTTTCTGTTGTCCCTTCTTGGGCCATTCTTTATTATTTTGTGTTTCCTCCACTTTAACTTCTTTCTTTTCAGTTTTGTCTTCCTCATGCATCAAGGTAATATCAACGAGCCTTTCAAAAGTTTCTCCCATTGGAATATGAAACAAAGCTACCCCATGAAGGGGTTCATTCAGTCCTCTTGCAAACCGTAAAGCTTTCTTATGTGGAGTACCCACTAGCTCTAACCCAAATCTCGCTAGTTGGTTGAACTTATTAACATATTCTTTGACAGTCATGCCTCCTTGCTTGAGTGTCAGAAACCTTTCCATTTGCATGCTTTTCTCCACTTGAGAAAGAAACTTCATTTCAAACCTTCGCCGAAAATCATCCTAAGTCTCCATTGGACACCCTGCTTGCGTCACTTCCCATCAGAACGAAGCTTTATCTTTCAGCAGCCAGGCGGCTAAATGAATCTTCCTACGATCATCCACTTCGAAAATTCCAAGCAAGACCTCTGTCTCTTTGAGCCAATTCCTTTCCTCTACGAATGTCTCGGTTCCACGGAACGGATTTCCTCCCATAGCACAGAAATCTTTGCAGATCTTAGAGAAGTTATCAGTACGTGGAGGAGGAACGACAGGTGCAGCTGGGGGAGGAATGTCAGCTTGACCACCAGCAGGCGCCGTGGCCTCTAGATACCTACGGAACCAGCCTGGTATTGTAACGCCCTCAGGAATATTAGGTTCCCTAGACATGCCGAAAAGAAAAGGAAAGGGATTCAGACCAAGAATCGAAAGATATTACATATGGCTTTGGGGAATATGTTTTTCAGAACAAACTTTTCTTTTTGAAAAATGCTATGTTGTAAAACCTTTTTGAAAATAATTTTCGAAATTTTTTATCTAATCTAGTAACCTTCCGCTGTGATACCAAGTGTGATACCCCATGTCCGTTAATGTCACTCAATAAGAGAATGCATTAAGTTTCGTGAAGCGTTATAGGTAAACAGAAATAGGAACATTAAACACAGATATAAAATAACAGCGGAATTTAAAAATAAAATTTATTAACCATAAAGCATAACATCATGGTTCAAAACATCATAAGTCTAAAATTACATAAACCCAGTACATCACTAAAATTCTGTCTTGTACTTAAAACATCAGAGTATAATAATAAAAGAAGCATAATTCCCCAAATAAAAACATAGCCAAAGTTGATAAGAGCTCGAGCAATAAATGTAAGCAGCTCCAAGCAAGATGAAACCAGAATCTTGGTCAAGCTTGAGTGTTCCTACCGTGAGAACCTTGGGGGGATTGAAGAGAAAGAAGAGGAAACAAAATGGGTCAGACATAAAGTCTGGCGAGTCCAGTTACTTTTAGCATATAAATAAGTAAAAGTATCATGACAGGCATATATAGTGGATAAGAGAGATAACATCATAAAAGGCAAGTATGACAAGGTAAACATAATAACATGATAGAGTATACTATGCTTCTCTAATAATTTTCCTTTTTCTCTGCACCAATACTAGTGTCTTAATAACAAGATGATCCTCAACCAGTAAAAGATGGTAGACTTAGATGTACTTTTAGTGAGAGGTTTTACTCCATACAATCAACAGATAGCCCAACATACCGGAGTTTAAGTGTACCCTAATTGATCGGCTCCATACTCCATATATACCCTGTGCTAGTCCAACAGTAAGGTGTATCACTCCCTAAGGTAGCAACCCTTCGTTTTCTGGATGTGCGCCACTGTATCTACAGGTGTCATGGTGTCTTATCCTCCTCTGTCCGGACCATGCACGCGCAAGACCCGGTCGGTACGTGCTGCCCACACCGGCCCCTACGTTTGGATATCTTACAATCAGACCAATAAGAGTGCCCCGACTTCGACCTAGCTCGGAGTACTTGTTTGATACCTATATATGGGTTACTAACTGAGATGGGTCTCACAAACAAGATGATAGACGCTTCCCCCTACGCTTGCATCCCCACTAGGTTTTCCAATGGTTATGCCCTACTAGAGTAAAAGATTACATAACCCTATAGGTTAAGTTTGTGGGCCTATATATACAAATATTACCCATCTACCTAAGATTTATTTAACCTACCCACTGTTTCAAACAAGTTTACTTAACCCCTATTCAAGTTATAAGTTCATATAATCCCTATGGATTCAACTAGGTTAAGTATTCCAATTCATTACCATATTCATTTATGGTTATAATGTGCTACACCTCCCACATTGAGCCCACCACTAGTGGATGCTGGATATGTCGGTCGGTTCCGTACCGACTTCTTCCACAAGTCGGACTTAACCTCATGTCTTAGCACGTCTCGAGTTTATGCACTTCGACCCCTCACATTAGATTACCACTTGTGGTCACTGGATATGTCGGGCGGTTCCAGGCAGACTTCCACCACAAATGTAATCTAACCTCGTGTCTAAGCACAGTTACAGTTTCTAATTACTGTAATTCTAGGTATTTCAATTGTTAACCAATTATTCTTATGTTGTTATAGGTTTTTATGCCCTTTTCCCCAAAATCATGTTCATAATGAACTATATGCCCCAAATTCATATTCATAAATTTCATTCAAGTTATGCCCAAATTTCCCAATAGAAGTTATGCCCCAAATTTAATGTTTTCCCCTCGTTCCCAATTTAACGCGTTTGCATATTTCAGCGGCATGCCTAGGCTCGGAGGTAGCCTGGCTATATAAAAATAAAAAGGGAAGAAGATGAAGGGAAGAGAACAGAAATGATCATACTAACAAGATCGACATAAAAAGGCGGAAATAGGCATAAACATATAGTGGCATAATGACAAGATAGGCATATAGGAACAGATCTAATGAATAGGTGACACTAGAACTTATTCTATCATAATAGGGACATCATAAACATGCATGATGAGATCTAAACAATGAATTAGATGTCCAAATAATAACAGATTTGATTCAGCACCAAACATAATAGGAACTGACAAGAGGTGATCTAAACAGTGAATTAGACCTACAAACAATGGCAGATCTGACATGATATATAGATATAGGTTCAGGTCTAGTTCATAGTCATGTCAGAATAACTTAGATAAACAGGTTATAGCAGATCTGATATGATTCAAACAGTCACAGGCATATATCCAGGTTATAGTCATGTCAAATTTACTTTTAAACATTTAGATCTATAATTAACATGGACCCACAGTGTTTGGATATAGGAAAATAGAAGGAAGGTCGTAGGCGTTGAATCACATATCTCTAAACTCTAGTTGATTGATCTGATTGTAGAAGAGGAAAAGACTAGATTTAATCTGGGCAGAGGCAGCACCTAGTTCTTCATTATTTTTGGTATGCAAAAACAAGAGAAATGAGGCCATATATATAGCTGTCACCCTAAAACCCTGATATGCCCAGACTGCCGCAGGGGTGTCTACCTCCCCTTGAGGGGTCGACCCATGGGTCGACCCCCCTTATGGGGTCAACCCGGGGGTCGACAACCCCTTGATGGGGTTAAACCCCAAGGCGGAATTTTTCCCGCTTTCCTGAATTCTGCTATTTTGAACTTTTTTGAATTTCTGGACCAATTATATGTATATATATTCTTCTTATGCGTATACAAACTTCAAACCTTAATAACTTCTTCATACGGTGTCCGTTTTACGCAAACTGGGTGTCTATTTTGACCAGAATTCCGAGACAAATGCAATGGCACAGTCCATTTCCCTTAATTCTGAATGCTAGATTATTTATTCTTTAATTTATCATATTTTAGTGTTGTTAAAATTATGAGTTGTTACATATTTAATGAGTCGGGACTGTTATATTCTCATTTTCGAACTACCCAAACCATACTTTGGCGTTCTATTTCCAAATCATTGTAAACTTATTACATTAAATGATTACCTTTTCGTATTTGAAAAAAAAATTAACTTAATATTTCATATTTTAAACTATTACCTAATTATTTTGTGTAACAACCCAGACTTTTAGTATTTGAATATTTAATTTATTTAAATATGAATGTGATTATTTTAGTAGTTGAATAGCCCTAATTCAGAATATATAAGTTACTTAATATAATCGAATCGTGAAATAGTAATTTTGACGTTTGAATTACTTGAATAAGTGAATCTGTATTTTAATATGAAATTATGTTGAATTCGAAACTTATGTAAAATCATATATGAATGTGAACAATAATAATAAACTATTAACATAGAGTTGAAGCATTTTAAAATCAATTTAATTATTACTTGATTTTATTGACATGTAAAATAATAGCCAATTTCAAAAGAGTTTTGGAATTCAACGAAATCAGTTTAGTCTGGTGAAAATTTTGAACTATTGTAGAATGTTAATTTTCGTATGGTGATCAGAGATCTTGTGTATTGGCGCAAACTTGGCACGGTCGATGGTCGATGAAAATTAAAATGAATATAATAATTAAAATAACTTGCCTATGAATATTTCATCTTCTTAAAACCTAAATCACCTTCGCTCTTTGTAAATAAAATTTCCAAGCCATGAAAATTCCTTTTCTTTACCAATTTAATTCGAATTCAATACTACATGAATTCAAGTGATTTTAGATTTGTTGAACTCTTATGGGTTGGAGCTTCATATCTATATAGTTTCTTAATGCACACAAGCTACCAGAAATCGATGTTTTCCATCAATAGTTTAGGCTTGGGTTGGAATCAATTATGTGAAGCCTGAGATAAAATGGATGGCACAGTTAGACTATAGGCGTGAAGAGGAGTCAGTTGATAGTAGTTTGGTAAGGCACGATGTACAATGATGAGTTGCATCGTCTACAATGGAAAATTAGGGCTACTGGTTGATTCGACTATGGTGGTTCAACTGGAGATGGAAGTGTCGAGTGGATGTATATTGAGGCGAGCGTCGCAACGGCGAAGTCCACACTCTAGCTCTGTATCACTAACGAAAAAGCACATGAAATTGGGAATGTGCAGAAAGGCAGTTATTTTTTCAAAAAGAAATATATTATATAACAAAAAGGGAGAGTGTAGGCACTCTCCAACAACTCACAAAAATGGTTTCCATGGAAAGCAGAAACCATGCACATGCATAAACAAAAGTAACAGAACAAAAAACAAGTAATGCAAAAATGCGGACAACAGCCTACACAAGCAAAGAAATAGGAAAGGTAGAGGAAGCCCCAGCAGACAGACAACAACTCGAAGATAGGCGATGAAAACCTCTAGCTCCATAGAAAACGTGCATGGAGCTGTAGCACGGATAAGCCGTGTAAGAGATGCAACTGGGAAAGGCTGGGAAAACTGAACTGCTGGCCCTGAATCTTTGAAACATCCTGCTCCACAAGCTTCCTCAAATCCAATGAGGCTAGCGAAGCCTGAGAAAGCAACAAAACTCTTGATCGAGCAAGAGCTCCAGCTGTAACTTCTCCAGAAATCCCACCTTCGGTGAAGAAACAAATGCACCATCCAGCTCCAAGCAGGCCAAATCCAATAACCTAAAAAGCAGGACCTGCATAACTAGCAAACAACATAAGATCGGGGGGGTTGCGTGCGATGGAGAAAAAAGCAGCAGTGCACATTAAACACACAAGCCAGAAATCAACCAATACCTGCCCTAGGAGTGGCTGCTACCGATGAGACATTAAAGGTAACAACCAACCTCCTTGAGCGGGATCCAAAGATGGCCCTGAAAGTCCTACCATGAAATGCTAGGAACATATCATTCCTAACTTTATGGATAATGGTAGGAGGGTCCATAGCCACTTTGTCAAAAATTACCTTATTCCGAGAGCACCGGATGTTCAAGCAGACCAGATTAGGAATAAGCCGAAGAAAGATCGATCGAAAAGATTTACCCGAGATGCATGACTACCATAAACTCAGTGAATCTTCAATCGAGGTGGCATTACCTTGGAAACCCATCAAATTCCCGAAGTAATTCCAAATAGCCCTAGAACAGGACCTAGAGAACAACAAATGAAAAGTGCATTCGGATCCTCCAGAATTGCAGCACCTGCATCTGGACATGAAAGGGATGACGATTCTCTAAAGGTTCTCATTTATTGGTAAACCATTATGCAATGTTTTCCACATAAATAGAGACAACTTCGGGGAAGTACAAACATTCCAAACGAAAGAGAAACGATGGAGACGTGGACCAGGAGTCCGCACCGAATTCAACGTCGCCCTAAGTGAGAAAGGACTGCCGCCTTAAATGGCACCACCCCATGAGCATCCATTATGGCCTTTACGGATTGCATCCATTGAAATAGGTTATGCAGTAGTATAGGATCATGTAGAATGGAGTATAGGATATAATGTCTATATAGTAGAGTAGTAAGCAGTAAATCACACAGTCGATTTATACTGGTTCGGACCACTGTCCTACGTCCAGTCCCAGACTCACTTCTGGAATTTCACTAACACTAAAACCCTCACTTCACCCGGAGGAATAGGTTCACAATTATCCGGACCACTGAACGGGATTTCTTGCCTCAACCACTGAAGAGGTCTTCACTAATACAGAATAATTGTTGACTCTTTTGTGTTCTTGATAACACGGATTGTCGAATATTAAGTACACGCTTCCTATAGCCTTTCCTTGATGATAATCGTGAAGTACGTGAAGGAATATGGAAGTTTAAAAGTCTCAAGTATAAAAGTAGATAGCTTTTTAGAACTTAGAGAGCTTTGAATAAGATAGAGAGAATTAGAATAAAATTCGGTGATTAGATCATCTAAGCAATTCTCTATTTATAATATATAAAAAGATACAACTGATCGTGAAGAGTTTTGATGAAGAGATATGGATTAAATAGTTGTGTCTCATCTTAAAGGATGCAACTCTTCGGAATTCATATGTCTGAAAATAAAATTCAGATGTCTGTTTTATTTTAAAAATCAAGTCAGAAAGGAAATAGTGTATTTCGGGGGCATTTCAGACGTTTGAAATATATCAACCAGACGTCTGAATATTGTATTTAAAAACATTCTGCTTCAGCAAACAGACGTTTTTTTTCTGTTTCTTGCCTATTCCTTGCCTTATTTTAAATCAGAAAACTATATATATAAAACGTGTGTGTGTAATCATCAAGGAAGACTTTAACATATAAATCTAGGACTAACAGACTCTAACAACATATAAGTGATCTTCGTTTTGTGTTCTTGAATCTGATTGTCAAAAATATCTTCCTGCAACATAGAATTAGTCGATAATAATATATATGTACATGTATTGTTGTCATAATCAAAACGCCATATTGCGAGATCCAACATTCTCCCCCTTTTTGACGATGACAACTATATATGTGACTCCCCTTGTCAATATGCATATATGTGACATGTACGATCTCTAGAAATTTGAAGTTAATTTGTGAGGTTTTAACATTTCTAGACTATAATGACTTTATGTAAACTCAACTTATGATATAAGTTCTTCTGAAGCTCTTGAGTTCATTTCTTCTTGTCTTCTTCCATCATTAGAGTCCAAATAGATTTTCAAGCGCCATAATATAATTGGTTGGCATCCTTCATATATATGCTTTTATCCTCTTTTGTACCATGTATCTTCGTATTGAACTTATTTCTTTTTCTCTTTTTGATACCCATGTACCTGCAAGTTAGCTTAGAGGTTCTTTGGCATAATTATATAGTTGTTGTCATCAAAATCCAACAAAAGAGTTTCTAACATTCTCCCCCTTTTTGATGATGACAACTATACAATTTAAAAATATATTCTTTCTATAACATCTTTCTCTATCAATATACACATTAATTTCTACCCCTTTGTCATTATCAAAAAGAATGAGGGAATGTAATCAAAATCGTCATCTTCTCTTTATTTTCTTCCCCTGAATGTGTGATATATGAATATTTCTCCCCCTAAGTATGTAACTATTATTTTCCCAAATTCCCTGATTTAGCTTTGAGCTCAGTTTTCAAAGATATTAGAGATACTGAACTACCCTCCTTTTCGTTGTGGTGTACCTGCAACAAATATTATATATATACTTTGGTACCCGCTTTCTCTGTTAGGGTCCAGGGGTTAGAGATAAGGTAACCATACCCACAAAGGTTTAATGGTACCTTTGAAAATAAAGTTTTTATTTTTAACTACTGAATCGAAATAATCATCAATATATTTTTCTCTATTTTTCCATTTTGCAGGAACCCAAATACTTAGATAATTTCTATTAATATTTCCTTTTGTACTTCTATTATAAATGTTTCTAGTCATAGAAGCATTTGAATTTCTATAAAAATTTGATCTTCGAGTTACACGTGCTTTAGTACTAGCAGTTAAATTTTTGTAATACATGAAAGCATATCTAGTACTAGTTCTATGATTAGTTTTATTATACCCTAAGCCACTTTTATCGTGTAAAGGTCTAGAGCAAGATAAAATATCATTTATATCATTTTTTACCTTTATTAAATTTTGCGAACTTATTTGTACATTTTTCAAATTTGATTCCAAAGTCGGGATTGAAATTTTCAAAAGAAGTCTTGCAATCTTTTAAACCAATTTTCTTATTTAATTCAGAATTCTCCCTTTTTAAAGTACTATTCTCATTTTCGAGATGACAAATTTGAGATCCTGAATTAACTAAAGAAGAGTGTAATTTTTCAAAAAATTTATTCAAATCAGACGTTTTATTTTGCAAAGTATTATAATTAACCTTTAAAAACTCGTATTCTTCAGATAATTCTAAATTCTTTTCAGTTAAAGCTCCATTCTGTTTTTCAAGAGACGAAATTAAAGAATTAGAATTATTTAAAGAATCTTCTAATGATTCATTTCTATTTTTCAAGAGATTGATTTCCTTTAAAAGAACATTGCTTTTATCTTCTAGTTGCTCATTTTCTTTTTGAAGGAAATCTTTTTGAAAAACAAGCTCTTCTAAGGTATTTTCAAAACATTTGGTTTGTTTGACTAAAAAATTGTTTTCTTCTTTTAATTTGGAATTTTCTTGCTCACAATCTTTAGACTTGGCTAAAATAATTGCATTAAGTTTACCCAAACTTTTAAAATCTTTTAATAATTTTTCGTGGTCTAATAAAAGATCTTTATATAATGAATCCTCACATACCGATTGTGATCTCACTTTAGCCATTAAACATTTGCTCTCCTGCTCCATCGCTTCTGCTTTGTTGTTCTTCCACTTTCTAATGCCTTTATTAGATTTCTTTATTGCCATTTATTCTAGGATGTTGTTACATCTCTAGAATACCAAGCTCTGATACCAATTGAAATAGGCAATGCAGTAGTATAGGATCATGTAGAATGGAGTATAGGATATAATGTCTATATAGTAGAGTAGTAAGCAGTCAATCACACAGTTGATTTATACTGGTTCGGACCACTATCCTATGTCATGTCCCAGAGTCACTTCTGGAATTTCACTAACACTAAAACCCTCACTTCACCCGGAGGAATAGGTTCACAATTACCCAAACCACTGAACGGGATTTCTTGCCTCAACCACTGAAGAGGTCTTCACTAATACCGAATAATTGTTGACTCTTTTGTGTTCTTGATAACACGGATTGTCGAATATTAAGTACACCCTTCCTATAGCCTTTCCTTGATGATAATCGTGAAGTGCGTGAAGGAATATGGAAGTTTAAAAGTTTCAATTATAAAAGTAGATAGCTTTTTAGAACTTAGAGAGCTTTGAATAAGATAGAGAGAATTAGAATAAAATTCGGTGATTAGATCATCTAAGCAATTCTCTATTTATAATATATAAAAAGATACAACTGATCGTGAAGAGTTTTGATGAAGAGATATAGATTAAATAGTTGTGTCTCTTCTTAAAGGATGCAACTCTTCGGAATTCAGATGTCTAAAAATAAAATTCAGATGACTGATTTATTTTAAAAATCAAGTCAGAAAGGAAATAGTGTATTTCGGGGGCATTTCGGACGTCTGAAATATATCAACCAGACATCTGAATATTGTATTTAAGAACATTCTGCTTCAGCAAATAGACGTCTGAATTTTTCAGACCAGACGTCTGTTTTTTGTTTCTTGCCTATTCCTTGCCTTATTTTAGATTAGAAAACTATATATATAAAACGTGTGTGTGTAATCATCAAGGAAGACTTTAACATATAAATCTAGGACTAACAGACTCTTACAACATATAAGTGATCTTCATTTTGTATTCTTGAATCCGATTGTCAAAAATATCTTCCTATAACATAGAAATAGGCGATAATAATATATATGTACATGTATTGTTATCATAATCAAAACGCCATATTGCGAGATCCAACATCCATTTTCACATCTCACTAACGTAGGACGGGACTCCGGTGTAATTCGTATCAGCCAGCCTACGGTACTTTGTGTGGAGGAACATCGCCCAGAGGGAGTTGTTCGCTCCAAACCTCGCCCAAAGTTTGCAAGATAAGGTCGAACAAATGTCCTGATGGTTACGGAGGCCCAGGCCTCCCTCACTTTTGAGACTACAAATGGAGTTCCAAGAAATCCAGTGGTGGCGAAAAGCATTGGTCATGGTTTCCCAAAAAAGGAAGAAGCCAGGTAATGGTAAGAGTGGAAGAAGGAAGCAGTGGGAGTCATAGTAGCAAAGATATGAGATCCCATAGAGTCAAGGAAAGCCTAAATAAGAACTAGTCTGCCAGCTTGAGAAAGGAGGGAAGCATTCCGCCGAATGATCTTACCCCTGACTTTGTCAGTTAGAGGATCGAAGATGGCATTGAGTTTCCTACCTCGGTATAATACAATACCGAGGTATGGAAGCAGAAGCGAGGCCACCCTAAAACCTGTAGAAGTCTCGATCTAGGAAGATCTAACAGCAGACAGGTCTTTTGCGGGCACGAAGCAGCTTTTAGATTTGTTAACGAGTTGCACCAAACATCATTCATACTGCTGAATAAAACCCAATAGGCTACGAATAGAACAATGACAACCATTAGTAAAAATGATGATGTTTTCAGTGAAAGACAAGGAAGAGATAAGAGGACAACCCCTAGAAATGCTGAACCTATGAATCTGCCCAGCTATCGTTAGAGTGTGCAAACCCCAAACGAAAGTCTCGGTAGCAAGGACAAATAGAGATGGGGAGAGGGGGTCTCCCTGACAAAGACATCTCCCGGACTTGAAGTAACAGGTGGTGGATCCGTTGATGAGAACGGAAAACCAGCAGTTGGAAATAAATCTCCAAACAACATCGATAAAGGGTTCCGGGATACCGAATGCCCTCAAAACCTTGATGATGAAGAACTACAACATACAGTCATAAGCCTTAGCCATATATAGCATGATGGCCACAATAGAGCCTCGTAACTTCTTATCGATTTGGGAAATCAGCTCCTGGGCTAAAAGGATGTTATCAGTGATCAAACATCCTTTAACAAACCCAATCTGTAAAGAAGAAATAAGATGTTCGAGAAATGGTGCTAGCCTAGAGGTTAGAACCTTAGATATGACCTTTTTAGAGAAATTACACAAGATGATAGGCCGAAAATCCGCATAAGAACTTGGTTGCTCGCATTTAGGGATGAAGACCAAGTTGGTGGACGTCCACCCCGCAGGGAGAATTCCACTAGAGAAGAAGGACTGAATGGCAAGACAAAAGTCTGCCTGAATAACTGGCCATACACTCCTATAAAAAACTCCGTTGAAACCATCCGGCCCACTCACACTATCCTCACTTAGAGAAAATACGTAAGCACGCATTTCTGCTATGGAAGGTGGTGCGGTAGGGTCAGAGCTATCCGACGGAAGTATCAGACTAGGAATGAATGCAAGAAGGGATGGGTCAAAAACCGAGACTGAGCGAGAGCTAAGGAAGGACTGGAAGTGGGAGAGAATAGTATCTTTGACTTCATCTGGGGTCAAAGCCAATGATAGATCAGGGCGGAGGATCTGACGAGCGGTGAGAAGACTATTCTTCTTGCAAATAGACGAGTGAAAAAACCTGGAGTTTGAATCTCCTTCCACAACCCACTTGATCCTTGCTTTTTGGTGAAGATGGTCTTGTTCAATACGAAGCTCCGACGAGAAGGAAAGCTGGGACAACGCCCAGGCCTCCTTGTTGGCAGTAGTGGGTTCCTCATCAAAAGACACTTGTGCTAGAACAAAATTTTCTTTAGTTGCTCTAACGTGGTCGAAGATATTCTTGAAAACAAGCAAATTCCATGCCTTAAAACAAGTCTTAAGATGCTTCAGCTTGCGAGAGAAAACCACACAAGAGGGACCACTCAAAGGGGAGATCCAGGAATCTTCCACAACATTGTGGAAAGAGTGATGAGATCTCCACATACTCTGGAACCTAAAGGAGGATGGGCCCAATAAGGAAAGGGGAGAACAGCTAGAAGCATACGAGCGTGGTCGGAAAAGGTACGATGTAGATGGGAGATAGAGAACAAGAAGGGTAGGCTGAACCACTCTTCAGAGGTGAAGACTCTATCCAGACTAGAAAGCATCCGGTTTAGGCCTTCTTGGTTGTTACACCAAATGAAGGCTGATCCGACAAAAGAAACTTCAGACAGACCCGAGCTGATGATGAAAACATTGAAATCCGCAAGAGCCAAATGGTTAACTGCATTGCCTCCACGCTATTCTGCTTGGCTAGTGACAACATTAAAGTCGCCACCCAAAACAGAAATAGGGAAGCCCAGGTTGGAAAGAGAAAGAATATCGGACCACAGGGCTTGTCTCTCCATCCAGTCGCACTTAGCGTACACTGTTGAGAATAGAAAAGAGGAAGAGAATGAAGGAAAAGAACAAACCAATGATAACAACCGATCCGAATCGAAGATATGGTGAACGACAAAACCTTTGGACCAAATGACCCAAATCTTGTTGGACACGTTGGCTAAAGCACCACCAAAGCCAGGAGATAAAACAGATGAGGTGATCACTTCTGCTCCTACTAGTGGTTCCATAAGCGCAAACAGGCAGATAGAATGCTTCTTGACAATTCGCCTGAGCCTAGCTACCGAAGCATCATTACCTATACCTCTAACGTTCCGGAAAAAAGGTTCACAATCTAGATCCCAGCAAAGCAAGAAGACACACAGAAAACTAAAAAAGAAGACCACCACCAAGCTCATATAAAATAAAAAGTGTGATGAGTGGATCTAACTATCTGCTATGACGCTTCTATAGAGCGTGTGCGAATGGTGTGGGGGGTGCGAGGAGCCAGACACCGACCACAGCGTGAGGCATGAGAAGTCAGTCTAACTAGTGTCTCACCGATAGAAGAGCCACTCCTGGCGATGCTAGCTGGGTAGTCCGAAGCAGAAACCACAATGCTACACCTAAAAGGATAAGAATTCTTAGCAAGACGAGATAGGCGATCATTAATGATCGCTATCTCAGCCTTACTAAGAAAGGGGGAAGAGACAGGAACAGAGGACACCGGACCAGAAGAAGAAAAAGTGGAGCAAAACGGGACAACGCCTTCTGAGGAAGGACGAGAAGAAGAAAGAGAGGAACAAACCGGACCAGCACCAACATCGGATGGAGGAGAAGAAGAAGAAGAAAAGAATGTGGAGTTTCTCGTAAGAGACAATAACAGTTGCTATAAGAACTGTACCGATGTCGATCTGTCATGAGGTTGACTGATCGGCCTAAAAGGTAAAGCTCTGAAACCGACAAGCCTAGCGCTGAAAAAAGAACCGACTGAGAGCTAACAGAAAAGGGACACTCCGACAATGACGACAATCTAATAGGGGTACTAGTAGTTCCCATATAGCTAGCAACAATTATGCTAACTATATGCTGACTACCCATGCCGAGCATAAACCCACGCCAAGGACAAGCCTAACTGATCCAAACCACGGACAAGATAACTCTAGAGAAGAACCAAGCACGCACAAGCTACTGACTAACTTACCATGTTGTAGAACGAACCGACAAACAGAAGGGACCGCATCCACCGAGAACCTGAACGAACCCAGTAAGGGTAGAAACCAACAAACAAAATAACCCACGATGAACCGAAAGTCGAACGAACTAACCGAAAAGTTCCAAGCCCAAAAGACGAAAAAGGTAACTAAAACATGTCTACCTTCTCCAAGAAGGAGAAAAGGGTAGAAGACACAAAAGTCATCCGAGAAGAAAACAAATAGACACCAAAAAGGTAATTGCAAAGAAGCAAACCACCCAGAGAATGCACCACCATCCCAATAACCACACACACGACCCCTACTACAAAATGCCCCATAAAACCTAAACAGAACCACAAAAGGAGAACAGGGACAAACTCAACTATTATACAAAGCAGCAAAGGCGAGCCCCGTCCAAGACAGGGACTCATGTAGCTCACAAGACAGGGATGCGGTGCAGCCAAGATGGCTTCAACAAGAAGAGGAAACGCAGATCTAAAATCTGAGCAACAAACAAGCACAAGAGGTAAAGCAAAACAAGAACTAACATTGCCAGTAAATGAAATGAAAAAAGACGTGCACACCTGGCTCGAAAGAACAACCTCAAAGCATAAAATTCTCAGGCCAAACAAAAACAGAGGCCCATCAACCACTTCTTCCTCCACTGCAAAAGCCTCTGACCTCAAACTAACCCAACTCGTAGGAAAAAGAACTTGCTGCCTGGAGATACATTGGACGGCAAACAACAACGATCCTCCGAGAGACTAGCCATGCCAAAAACCAAAGGAACCTCCCCCTAAAAAACAACAACAACTGTGATTGTCGCTTTTCTATGAAATAGAAAAGCGCGATTTATGAAATAATACAACAAGCGCACAGATCATGCAGTATGCAGGTCGATCACAGGGAGGTAAATTAAATTAAATTATTTATATAATTTCTTGGGCGAGTTAGACAAATCTTCGAGGTTGGTTTAGAAAGCAAACGAAATTGAAATTGCAATTAAACTATTATTGAATTGAATCATATATGAATCTAATCAAATTTGTATTCAATCCAATATAACCTAGGGAAGCAGTAAAAAGAACAGAAATTAAAATTGCAGAAATTAAAATAACAAACAGGAAATAAAATTAGGATTACCGCTGAATCTAATCAGACGGTCAATCACTAATGAAAATAAGTGAAAAAATACAAATAGTGTTCTACCAAATCTAATTGTGTAGACAACACTAATTGATAAGAAAATAAAAAAATGCAGGAAGGAGAAAAAGAAGAAGACTTTATTAATTCTAGGACGATGTTTACATTGAGATTACAAGGGTATTTATAGAATAGATAGCCAACCTAAACCCTAATACAATCACAAATGGGTCTTAGTTAATTCTATTAAAGTTGGGCCTTTCTTCTTTTATTCTAGCTTCCTTGGTAATTCTTCATTGATTTGTGATATGCATAGCCTTTCTACCAATTAATTTCTTGTCTAAAAAGCAACTGGATGTGAGAACTACGTCAGCAAGTCTTCATATGTTAATATACAGCAATTTGATCTTTTTTTTATATTTTCTGATTGCATGTGGCGGAGTCGGCATATCTGTAAAAGTGACAAAATAATAACCAAGTAATATTTATTTATAACCAAAAGATAAGATATAAGAGCATAAAATAAACACATTTCTATGTTAATCAAACCGGCAGCACAAAACAGTCTGAAAGCACCTCTTCCTCCATAACAAGCTCATCACCCAGAGCTTCAAAACTATTGGAAAAACAAACAGGAGCAACGCTATGCACTCGACCAAAGCCAGTATTAACATAAAACACCGACAAGTCAAAAGAAGACTTAGTCGCCTTCGCCACTTTCTTCCTACGCTTACAGTGTCGGAGATGGTGCAAAGAAGGACCTACAACTAGCACAGCAGAAGACGTTGACTGACGAGGGAAAATAGGTTGTTATCGTCGCGGGAGGATGTGGATAGGGGGCCTCACTTCCCCTTGTCCAACCTCCTCCATAGGCGGGCCAGAGCCCAATCCATCATCAGCCGAAACTCCATAAACCGAAGAGCCAAACAAAAGCGTCATAATCGGCATTTTATCAACAACCAAAGAAGAAGCCCTAAAATGCAGCGATGGTTTAAATGGGGCGATGAAATCCCCATTGTCATAAGCACTGCTAAAAAGACCTTCAGAGACCAAACCTTACTGCACTGCTAACCCCTGGTCAACATGACTGACGAAAACCGACAGAGGCGATAGCCCGCTCACTAACGAAGGGGTGACCTCAAGAAAACAACTGTCTACAACAAAGTATCTCTGCTTTGAGAATACCTCGAATGAATTCAATTTGTGAACACAAATCAAGATTTCCTTTTTGCCAACGATTGCCACTGTTGGTTGTTCCATCGCGTGGAAAGAGAGCGCCTTAACAACAAGACCCAACGGAGGACATTTCCGAAGAAATGAACCCAATAAAATAAAATTACCAGGAAATAGGCTCATGAGCAAACCCTAGAGAAAAAAGAGGAAATGCCGAAGAAGAAGAAGAACACGAGCTAGAGTCGAGAAACCACTAGCGATTCGAAAGTAGAAAGAGGAACGAGAAAATCTACGAGAAAAGAAGAATGAGAGTTCAGGAGATTTCAGCCGTTAAAAGAGTCGTTTTTGTTGAAAGCCAGTTTCTTATGTTTGAAACCAGGGAGGAAGCTTCTTGTGCAAAAATGTAATTTTTTTACGAATGTCTGTTCGTGTTAGTGACTGTATGTTCGTCCGAGTCCGTCTGATTCTCATTTGGGACATGAGTTAGGATAACAAAATTTATACGAGAAAAAACAACGTTCGGTCCATATTCGTTCGAATTCATACGAATTTCTTATAATTTGGTATCTAGTTGCGGGAAAATTGAATAAAACATATAAAATGTTATATATTGATTTTGTATTAATTTGTGACTAGTTCATACGAAGTCTGATTGTGGCTTTTTTTCCTTTTTTGCCAGAAAGTTGTAAGAGAGAAGATGGAAAAAAATGTAAAAGGAAAGGAAATCAATGTATAGACAATTGGAAAGAAGTGAGAGGAAGGAATAAATAAAAAGAAATGGAAAGAAATTAAACAAAAATCTGGCAAGAATTTTTTTTGCTCTTAATTTATGAGATTGTTGTATCAATGCTTAATACTCAATCCATTAACGAATTTTTTTCTTCTATATATACACAAAAAACAAAAACAAAAAATAAAAAATAAAACTAACACGAATCGGAAATTAAATAAATAATAAAATTTAATTATTGCCTCCCTGGCAACGACGCCAAAAACTTGATCGTCGCTTTTCTATGAAATAGAAAAGCGAGATTTATGAAATAATACTACAAACGCACAGATCGTGAAGTATGCAGGTGGAATCACAAGGAGGTAAATTAAATTAAATTATTTATATAATTTCTTGGGCGAGTTAGACAAATCTTCGAGGTTGGTTTTGAAAGCAAACGAAATTGAAACTGCAATTAAACTATTATTGAATTGAATCAGATATGAATCTAATCAAATCTGTATTCAATCCAATATAACCTAGGGAAGCAGTAAAAAGAATAGAAATTAAAATTGCAGAAATTAAAATAACAAACAGGAAAGAAAATTAGGATTACCCCTGCATCTAATCTGACGGTCAATCACTAATGAAAATAAGTTAAAAATACAAGTAGTGTTCTACCAAATCTAATTGTGTAGACAACACTAATTTCTACGAAAATAAAAAAATGCAGGAAGGAGAAAAAGAAGAAGACTTTATTAATTCTAGGATGATGTTTACAATGAGATTACAAGGGTATTTATGAAATAGATAGCCAACCTAAACCCTAATACAATCACAAATGGACCTTAGTTAATTCTATTAAAATTGGGCGTTTCTTCTTTTATTCTTGCTTCCTTGGTAATTCTTCATTGATTTGTGATATGCATAGCCTTTCTACCAATTAATTTCTTGTCCAAAATGCAACTGGATGTGAGATCTTCGTCAGCAAGTCTTCATATGTAAATATACAGCAATTTGATCTCTTTTTTTTATATTTTGTGACTGCATGTGGCTGAGTCGGCATATCTGTAAAAGTGACAAAATAATACCCAAGTAATATTTGTTTATATACAAAAGATAAGATATAAGAACATAAAATAAACACATTTCTATGTTAATCAAATGCCCCCACAGTTACCTTTTACTCGTCCTCAAGTAAAAAATTATGAAAAACTAAACTAGATAGGTCACACTTTTGTAGGAAGCACGATTGCATTGAGTGTATGCAACAAGACGTTAAACCTCTAGGTGTCCCTAGTAGGAAGAGTAGTGTCTCGTGAGGGTTTTCAGTGGATACTACCCACAAAATCCAAATGCAGTATGTTATGATTCTAATGTAACTACATGAATGCATTGGACATATGCAAATAAAAAAAAATTGAAAACACGATTTGTTTCAGGAAAGTGGTACAACAAATTAAGTCAACAATTTATAATCAGTTGATTGTAGTTTAGATACCTCAACTGGTCACAAATTTTCAATATAATTCAAGTTTTCAACGTTAAACTCTAGTTTGTCCAGTTGGTTCGGTCGATAACATAGTGCAGCCATGAAATAGCTTCTTAGTTTGTTTGACACAGTTTGTAAATTGGTATTGTTATTTCCTTGTGTATGGCTATTCAAATCAATAAGGTCAAGAAGTGTTTGGGCATCATCACTTATTCTCTATCTCTATAAAAGTTAAAATTTATGATTAATTACATACACCTAACTTAAAGACCAAGGTATACCACCCATACACTGCCTTGCGGATTGATGGAGAGTAGGGATAGAGCTTGGCTGATTGTACAGACCGACGCTAACTTTGTCAACAACATGTCAGTAATCCTTAGGTCTCCAACTCATAAAATGAGACTAAGATATACCAACGCTGACTTTTTCAACAACATGTCGGATAGAGCTTGGCGGGTTTGCATACCAACACTAGATTTACAAGCAATGTTGGATACCCTTGGATTATTATTATTATTATTGAAAATATAAGAACAAGAGAGATTACACGAGTTCCGCTTAACACAACTTAGTTTTAAAGATTCGAAAAGCCAGTATAAGTATTTTAGGTCCTCCACTCATTAAACAAAGACTACAATTTAGAATAAACTTCATGGCCATCACCTAAGAATCTCTCTATATACCAGTTACACTATTACCCCTCAAAATTCAACTTTTCATTATATTTTTTATTCGATCTTAGTTGGGAGAAAAAATACTATTAACTGATTAACAACCGTTAACTTATTTTGTTGTATCAATCTAAAACGAGTCGTATTTTCAAAATGAAAATAAAAATGTATGGTATGTTACTACAATCTAAAATGCATGATGGTCCTATATGAAAAGAAGGAAAAAAATTAGTAAAATGAAAGAACGGAATGCAGACTCCCCTCACACTTGATCTAAACAGTGTCCACACTATAAACACATTTCCTAAATGTAAAAGAGAGTACCCATAGATGGATTAGATGCAAAATGATTTGTAAAATAAAATGCAATTTAGCAACTATATGCGTGTGAAAATCATATGCAAGATGAAATTTACGAAGATGATGAATGATTTGTGAAGAATGAAATTTCCTTTTTCCCCCACACTTTCCTCTATCAAAAGTGGTGCACAATGATTTTTTATTTGGTTTCTAAGGTGCAACATGAATGTCAGTTAATTCTGAAATGAAAATCCTTCCTATGAAGATTTTGTTCTGCCAATAATTTATGTTATTCAACTAAAGATTATCATAATCCCATAAACTTGAGTTTTTAACAACAATTTCATTCGATGGTATGGGACTAAAATTATTTTTGAGACATACTCCCAACTCGTCATTCAAAAGTTTAAGCTCATCTTCGAATAATTCTTCAAAAGAGATAGTGGACACTTCTATTAAGGAAAATGTTGTTTTCTAAGAAGATGAATCAGATGTGCCATCTAAAAATGTTTCTATTATGTCGACTTCTCCTATTTTGATCTCTTTGGGTTGATGAAAAATATTCAATTTAATGGTTAAGTGTCCAAACGGTAGTCGATGTTGGCCGCTCCTACAATTTATGATAGCATTCGAGGTGTCTAAGAAGGGACGACCCAAAATCAAAGGAATTTGAATATCAGGATTCAAAATAGGCTTAGTCTCTAGGACTATGAAATCAACAGGGAAATAGAATTGTTCAATTTGAATCAAGACATCTTCAATAATACCCAAGGGCTTTTTGACAGATCGATCTGCTAGTTGGATTGTTATGTTTGTGGGTTTCAATTCCCCTAGTCCTAATTGACGATAAACAGTGTAAGGAAGAAGATTGACACTCGCACCAAGATCAAGTAGGGCATGATTGATGTGATTATTTACTATTTTGCAAATTATTGTGGGGCAACCAAGGTCCTTATACTTGATGGGTGACGGATTCGAAAAAACAGAGCTAGTGTTCGCAGTCAAGAAGGTAGTTTTAGGAACATTAGTGGCTCGTTTTCAGGTGCATAACTCTTTTAGACACTTGGCATATTGAGGAATTTGTTCGATGGTGTCTAAAAGTGGAATGTTTACATGAACATGTTTGAAAATTTCAAGGATTTTTTTCGAAATTTGCATCCTTCTTCTTATTATTAAGTCTATGCGGATATGGAGCTACTGGTTTATAGACTCTTTCAGAATTTTGGTCGTTCGAAGTAGAAGGTTTCGATATAGAAAGTGATGGAGGTAAGGGCATAGAAGATGTGATGTTGGGATTACCAACATTTAAAGAAGATATAGTGTCAGGGTTGCCGGCATTAGAAGAAGAGATGTTGGGATTGCCAACATTTGAAGAAGATGGAGATTTGGAACGTTTTGAAAAATCAGCCTTGATTGCCAATGGAAGAGTGTCAAGCTTTTCGATTAGGGTTAAAATTGAATTATTGTCGGGATTTCCAACATTAGAATCAACCTTTTTACCAGATCTGAGGGTGATGACAGTGTTAACTGAATTATTATTTCCGCCCTCACAAAAATTCACAGTACGAGAATTATATTTTGGATTCGCCTTGGGTTGACTAGGCAATTTTCCTTTCTCATTTCTTTTCATTGACTCCTTCATCATATCCATCATTTGTTCGATTTATTTCTCTAAACGCATAATTTCTTGAGACGGATAACAAGATTGAGATGATTGGTTTGATGATTGAAAGTTGGGGTCCCTATAAGGTAGTCTGGATTGAGGTGCAGCTTGAGGAGTTTAAGGACTAGAAGAAAATGGAGTTTAGTAATTCGAATTCGGAATCAAGTGAGATGGATTCGCGACATTATTGGGATTAGACCATGAGAAATTTGGATGATTTCTCCAAATAGGGTTAGTACAGATTGTTTTGAGCGATGGCATTGACTTGGCCTTGAGGGTAATTTGTGGTTGTCCTTCGAATCGAGGAGTTTGAGTTTCTAAGGGAAATTGATTTGGATCCACGACATGCACTCCTCTAGCAGAAGAACGGATGGGAACATGAATTGACTCCCATTGTATGTCCTTTTTAGAATAATTTTCTAAGAATTCCCAAGCTTCATCGACCGTTTTAGACATAAATTCTACTCCATACAATGATTCTAGTTGTGTTCGAGTTTGATAGTTTAGCCCTTCATATGCAATTTGACATAAATAATAATTTGGAATTGCATGATGAGGACAACTATATAGAAGTTGGTTGAATCTCTCAAAATATTTTGAAAAGGTTTCCCCTTCATTTTGGAAGAATTGATTTATTGCAGCTCGGATTTGTTGAGTTTTATGGAAAGGGAAAAACATCTTCAAGAATACAGTGACAAATTCATCCCAACTTCGTATGGGTTGTCTTGGAAGAGAATTTAGCCATCTTTTAATGCTTACAAGTAATGCAAATGGAATTTGCCTTAGCTTGATTGATTCATTAGAAAAGTGTTGCATTTTAGTTGTGGATGAATACAATTCAAATTCACTTAGAAATTCATAGGCATTTTCAGAACCAGTAAATTTTGGTACCCCTTGAATAAAAGAATTTTTGAGCTCAAAATTTCCTTCATCGGGTGGAAATACAATGACGGAAGGTTGAACAGTTATAGTTGGGTAACATCGATCTCGAAGAGATAAGCATCTATCCATTTCAACGTTAAGAATTTGAAATTTGTAATTAATTTGATTTTGATCCATCTCGTTTGGAAAGTTTTGGTTTATCTGAGAACCCCTAGGAGAATTATGATGGCTAACACTTTTTTCACTCATCATGTTGAGTATAGAAAATCCAAAACTTATCGTTGACACAAGTAGCTTTTATTTAAAAATAAATAATGTACTTAAGTGTATCTTATTAGTTGATAATCTCGATTTGAAGGGGGAATAGGGTCTTATGGTCGTTCACGTATAGTATTAAACTAAGGGATACGACCAATGTTTTACGGGTAGTATGCAACCTCTTTTGCTAGAAGTTCAATAAATTAAACAAATATATATCCGAGATCAAACCCTTGAGAGAATCAATTTCATAAAATTAACTTTTCTAGTTAATTATTTGCAAATCAAATTTTTATTGTTGAACAATGATGAGAGTTGTAACACCCCACGTCCATTAATGTCACTCACAAAGGGAATGCATTAACTTTCATTGAGTATTATTGGTGTATAAAACGGAATATAAAAAGACAACTTTTATTGCAGTGGAGAAATAGTTTGATTACAACAACATCATAAACCAACAATAAAACCAAGTACACTTAATATCCATCTTGACAAATTATTTTTTTGAGTACATAAAGTAAAAAAGTATAACCCCAACATAAGTAGCCACAAAAGAGATAAGCTGAACTTTACTTTTAGCAATCCAAGCACTTCCAAAAGAGAGAGAAAGAGATCCAAATCAAGCTCCACTAGCACTAGTCCCACCCTGAGAACCGGGGGGGGGGGGAGGAAGAAAAAAGGCGAAAACAAAGGGGGTCAGACATAAAGTCTGGCGAGTCCAATAACTTTAACAATATAATTATTAAACTAATTAGGATAAGGCATAAACTGGTAAAATAAGGAATGACGGTGAAACAAATGGACAAGACAAAACAAACAAGAGGAATAAGCTAGTGTTAATCGTTCTCCTAATCACTATAGGATAATTACTATACTGCACCAATACTAGTCACCCTAAAAGTTGATCCCGCCTACTGAACAAAATAATAATAATGGTAGTTTCGTGTCCCCCTAGCTGTCTTCATAGGTGTCGCCTGCTCCTATCTCCACTAGTTGTACCCACTACCCTCCCCATTCTAATTACAACATTTATTCATAATATGGTAGTTGTACACCTAGCTGTCTTCATAGGTGCCGCCAGCTCCTACCTCCGCTAGTCGTACCCACTACCTTCCCCATTCGATCGGCTCCCTAACTCGTAGATATCCGTGCTGGTCGCATACTGGGGTGTATCACTCCCCAAAGTGGCAACCCGATACCATTAAAGATGCACGGCTTATACCTACACGATGCAACAATGTCTTACCTACCAACCCGGGCCCACGCACGCACATGACCCCACTGGACTTGCGTTGCCACCGCTAACCCGTTTTGACTTCTTATAATCAAACCCAGTAAGCGTGTCCCGTCCTCGATCTAGATCGAGCTCACTTAAATACTAAATGGGTTACTGGTTGAAAAGGGTTCCCACACTTGACACAAGCTTTCCACCTATGCTTGGTCCCCACTAGGATTTCCCACTTAACCACCTCTTATTCATGTCTTCTTACATGTTTCAACTTGGTTAAGTGTTTATAATTATATTCCACATGTCAACCATGTTACCCACTTATCAAATCAACATGTGTTATTGGTTATGCTTGTCTTAACCCTATCCGCTTATCAGATCAATATATATATATATATATATATATATATATATATATATATATATATATATATATATATATTATTGGTTAAGCTGGTCTTAACCCTATCCACTTATATATTATTGGTTAAGTTAGTCTTAACCCCATCCACTTATATATTATTGTCTAAGTTGGTCTTAACCCTATCCACTTATCGGATCAATATGTATTATTGGTTAAGTTTGTCTTAACCGTATCCACTTATCAGATCAATATATATTATTGGTTAAGCTAGTCTTAACCCAACTCACTTATCAAATTAATATATATTATTGGTTAAGCTGGTCTTAACCCTACCTACTTATCAGATTATTGGTTAAGTTGGTTTTAACCCTATCCACTTATATATTATTGGTTAAGCTGGTCTTAACCCAACCTACTTATCAGATTATTGGTTAAGCTGGTCTTAACCCTATCCACTTATCATGTTTTATGTATCATATATATATATATATATATATATATATATCGTATAACATGTTTTACTTAATTTATGATTAAGTACATCTTAGTTCACAGATACATTGATTAAGAGAATAACTCCCTAAGTATCAACCCCGAAGACCGAAATCAACATCAGATGGTACTAAGAGAATTACTCAACTCAACCAAACTTCTGTTTGTCATTCATATTCATATTTGATCAGTATTAATTAATTATTAATGCACAGACCTCTCACATTAAGTTGATTGCTTGTGGCCGCGGGATATGCCGGGCGGTTCCGCGCAGACTTCAACCACAAGCCAGACTTAACCTCGTGTCTAAGCATCTTTCAATTATGCCTACGACCTCCCATATTAGACTGCCGTTTGCGGTTTCTAGATGTGCCGGGCGGGTCCAGGCAGTCTTATACCACAAACGAGTCTAACCTCTTGTCTTAGGCATTTATTACGCATTTAATTTACGCCTTTGACCTCTCACATTAGACTACCGTTTGTGGTTGCTGGATTTACCGGGCGGGTCCGGGCAGTCTTATACCACAAACGAGTCTAACCTCGTGTCTTAGGCATTTATTATTACACATTATTACTCAACCCCAATTTGAATTAATATCCCTATTTCAGATTGTCAATAACTTCCAATTTTTAATCCCTGTCCATAATTGTCACTTAAATTATGTCCATAATTTTCAGGTATATAAATTATACCAATTAATGTCTCAAATTAATTATATGTTTTTAAAGCCATTATATGCCAATTCACAATATTAATATTTAATATTTTCCCATTGTCCCCACGTCGTTCGTACGTTTAATATGAAATATGTTAGACCCGCAAATAGTCTAACTCATAAGAAGAAAAGAAACATCACAACTTGCATAACACATAAAATAGATCTAACTTGCAAACAAGAATAGGCTAGCATGGATCAAAACTTGCATGATTATAATTTATATAATCATAAATTTGCATAATCAATAACTTGCATAGGCAATAGGCATAATTTGCATAAACTACAAACTGGCATGGATAAAATTATATAAGATATGATTTGCATAGATCTATACACATAAAGGTGAACTTACATATATGAACATGGTTTTCGCATAAACTTGCATATGATCTACATACAAACTTGTATTAAACTTGCATATGAAATTTAGACATGTAAACTAAGACTTACATATGATTTGCATACAAACTTACATATAAACTAGCATATGATTCACATCCAAACTTATATATAAACTTGCATATATAATTTAGACATGTAAACTAAGATTTACATAACTTGCATATGATTTAGACATGTAAATTAATGTCACAAAATGAATCAAATCTAGCATATGTGTTTAGACATATGAACCAACGTCAAGAATTTATGTACATAAGACAACAACTAGCGTATATTCACAAAATAGACAATATCATATCGGTCAATGATTCAACAGGCATAATCTTATAACCCAAATTATAACTCATCATAATTAATTTATTAATTATTTTGTGAAAGAAATTGTACTCACAAAGATGGATTAGAGAAGAGAATAATTCGTTCGTCGCTTGTATTAGAATCCTGACTTGCAATTCCTAAGCTTTAAGATGAAGATGAACTATTCCAGCAGCATAAGGACGTCTTTAACTAATTTTAATTAGGATTGAGGCAACATAGCATTGCAATGGTTTGGTGTGGAGAGAAAGTGAGGTTTGGGGGTGTTTAAATAGGTTAGGAGCCAAAGAATCTGTCCAGAAAACAAGTCCAGGTGCAAAATCTTGAGTCTGCCTCGGATCTGACCAAATCAGGGGAGGTCGACCCCCAGGTCGACCTGTGTAGGAGAGGTCTACCCCCTGATCGACCTGGCCTAGGGCGGGAAAAATCCCGCCCAGCCCATTTCTGTGTTTTCATTTGAATTTTGAATTTGAATTCGAGCTATTTTAATTTATTTAAATCCCTGAAACTTCTGAGGGGCATAACTTCCTCATACGAAGTCCGATTTATGAAAACTTGGACTCTATTCCAAGTAGAATTCCAAGACGAACGCAATGGCGTAACCCATTTCCCTTAGTTTTTCTCCTAAAAATTAAGTGTTCTTAAAATTGTTAATTTTAATATTTAAAATTATGGGGTGTTACATTCCCCCTCCTTAAAGGATTTCGCCCCCGAAATCTCCAAATTAAGGAGAATGTATATCCTAACATCCAATCATCCATCTACTCAACCATCAAACACAGGCATCCATTGTCCTTACAAGATTTCTAATGCCGTATGAACATATGCAAAAAGCGTGTATATATGTTCCTTTTCCAATGCAAAATCAGGCGGTCTACTAATTCAATTGACCTCCTTAATGCAAATTATGATAGTGCCATGCGTCCATTATGTATGCAAAAGAATCCTAATGATACATATTATTTCTACATGCGTGCACAACCATTCATCTAAATGCAGCATCCATATGATAACACAACCATTATACATCCATTAATTTAAATATGCACACATATTTATATGCAATATGAAAGTGATTGAGACGATCTAGTGCCTAATGTGTGTGTACATGCATCCACGAGCAACCACTAGCAACTACTTGCATCCATTTGCATCCACCAAACATAACATGTCTCAAACACATGTTTATAACCATATGGTTTTTTACTAACTAAAGACTGAAGATGTCATCGCAAAGACATATTAAACGATAGGACAAGTATCAACAAAGCTGTAGAAAAAGGAGAAGTTAAAAACATACCCTCAAAAAGGAAAGGGTACAGTGTACGCATCTTGTCTTCCGTCTCTCAAGTCGCGTCTCCTTGATCATCTCCCCGTTGCACTTTGACCAACTTGACCTCTTTGTTGCGTAGCTTTTTGACCTTCGATCCGAGAATGCGTGTAGGAGCTCGTCTAACTGTGGCATTTCACTCTACTTCCACTTCTTTGAGCGTGCTCGGCTCCACCACTTCCGCCGTATCATGTAAACATTTACGCAAATGCAAAACGTGAAACACGTCATGAATGCCACTGAGCTTCTCTGGCAACTTTATTCTATACGCCATCTGCCCAATCCTCTCTGTAATTGGAAAGGGTCCTATGAACCTCGGTGCCAACTTCCCTACTGATACAAAACGGACTACGTTTCTCAACGGTGACACCTTAATAAAAACCATGTCCCCAATATTGAACTCAATATCGGTTCGTCTCTTATCAGCGTATGACTTCTGTCGGTCCTGCGCCGTCTTCATTCGCCGTTGAATCAAGTCTATCTTCTCCAAAGTCTCCCTAATCATGTCGGGTCCAAGCAAAACCTTATCCGTAGATTCCCACCAACAAGTAGGTGATCGGCATGGTCGTCCATAAAGAGCCTCAAAAGGTGCCATGCCAATGCTAGCCTGAAAGCTGTTATTATAGGCGAAGTCCACTAAAAGAAGATGTTCTTCCCATGTTCCCCCAAAGTCCAAGATGCATAGCCTCAAAAGATCTTTTAGAATCCGATTTACTCTTTCGGTATGGCCGTCGTTTGAGGGTGATAAGCGGTACTTAAGCACAATTGTGTTCTAACCGCCTGTTGTAAGCTCTTCCAAAACTCGCTAGTGAAAATGGGATCTCTATCGCTCACAATGCTAGAGGGTATGTCGTGCAGACAAACTATCTTTGTAACAACCCGCATTCTACGCATCGAAAGATCGTAGAATATTTATTTCTTTCTCATATGAAGTCGTATGGTCATGTAACTTTGGGAAACAACCATTAGAGTCATTTCCCATGTTCATGATTTTTGTCGATTTTTAAATGACCGTTTTACCCCTAGTTGGTACTGTTTTGGCCATAACTTTTGACTGGAAAGGAGTTTTGACCTGAAACCACATCCATTGGATTCGAATGATAGTTTCTCTTTCCGTAGAGTGGTTACATTAGCCAAACGGACTTACCGTTTGGGAGATATGGCTGAAACAAGGTTTAGAAGGTGAAAAACAACTAATTGGGCTTAACCGGGTGATTAGCAACTAGGCCCAATGGGGGATTTGGGGTATTTAAGGGCTGCTAGGGTTAGGATTTCGGTTTTAGACTCATTTTTCCAGCCGCCACTTACCTCCTTCAAGCTCTAGCAATGGCCTCCACCTTCTAATTTCATCCCAAATCGTCTCTAATCACTTTCTAATCGAAGATTAAGAAAACTACATCAAATCAAGGGAGGGTAGCACCAAATCAGAGAGAGAGCTGCTGGAACACATAGGGATTGGATCCAAATCAGAGATTATTTCAGATCTAAAGTTTGTTTGTGGCTAAGGTGAGTGATTTGCATTGTTTTTCACTAATTACGGCTAATTATGGTAATTAGCGAAGATTAGCGAAATTATGGCTCAGAAAAATCTAGAAAATTTCCTAAAATTCTAAAACATCATTTTATGCCTCTGATATGAATTTGGGTTAATTTCGACTAATTTTGCAAATCCCAGAATTTGGGGGATTAAGGGGTGATTAGTGGAAATTAGCGAATTTATGCATGTTAAAAATCTGGAAAAATATTCATAAATTCTGAAATATTGTTTTAGACCTCTGATGTGAATTTGGGATAATTTGGTTAAGTTTTGCTAAATATATCATAAGTTTCACCCAAACATGCTTAAGGGAAAATATGGGGTTTTGGCTATGTTTGATCCATTTTAACCTATCATATTATTGTTTTGGTGTTTGTGGTTGATTATACATGTTGCTATGACTGTATGTTATGCTTTGTGATTGATTAGAATAGTTGGAATGGTCAAAAACGTCGTCGAATGGCGTAAAAATGTTTGCTGGAAAAGTTACAGAAAAACAGTGCAGGCTTTCGGATCGGATCGGGTGGATGGGCTCGGACCGGAGCGGACTGAGCAAAGTATCACCGAACCGAACCGAAGCTTGACACAGGAGAGAGTGGCAAAAAGGAAGGCCACCATTATATGAACCAGATCGGATCGGCTATAGAGACCACGACCTGATGGTGGAAAGAGCACGAACCCGAACAGCACCACGTACTGGAGCACCCGATCCGCTTGCACGATCCGAACCGTGGAGCATGGAGCATGATCCAAAGATGGTCCACGACTCCGCCAGCAGCTCCGACCCGAACCCATGGATGGAGATGGACTTGGAGACCCCGACCCGACCCGTTGATGTGTTGATGATCCGAACTGGCACCAGGTGGATACCACGAGTTGGAGCATGGAGCACGACCCGACCCGATCCGGTGCATCATGGAGGGACTTGAGGAACTCGATCCGATCCGAGGTGATGAAGAAATCCGAACCGAACCAATGGCAAGGAGGAATCCGAACCGATCCAGTATTGACCAAAAACCCGAGATGCAAAGGTAGTCCAAATGGAAGTTAGAGCTCCGGATCCAGATGGGAACCAATGAGTTCACTTCGTGATTAGGCTTTGCTGCGGGACGTGTGCAAAGGGGTTGTCGGTATTCATAACTTTGGTTGACCACTGAGAGATGGATGGTGGGCTTGTAGTGATAGTTACACGGGATTGAATTCCGTCATGGCCCAAAGTATTAGGTGACCAAAGTAGTGGATATCGTATGCTTTACGCACTGAGTGAGGGATGTGAGGATGATTTCTATGCTTGATTGTTTGACACCACTATGACATGCACACCCCTACCCCCGTATCTCTTACACAGTATGTTAGTGGCACCTTAGAGTATTGTACGGTATGTAGTGCTAACTCTTTGGTTGCAGGTCCAGGTTTAGGTATGATTGGATTATACCTGTTATTATTCTGTTTAGATGCTTATCGCTCATACCAGGCTTTATGTCTGACCCAGAGTTTTATGTCTCTTCTTATTACTCTGGGTGCTCACACGAGCAGACTAGAGACAGGTTAGCTGGTGATGCGCGAGTAGCTGATTCGGAGGCGAGCAGGAGGCTTCCACGTATGATATATAGATATTCTCCCTGTGTCGATGGTGGTCGCTACTTGGGCATTAGTAGTGTACCTCCTTTATCTTACTTTTGCTTTTTGAGACAGTTTGGAAAGTTGTAATAAGCTGTATTTTGGATTTCCGCTGCTATGATGCTTAGTTTTGGTTCTCAGCTTATGCACTGTCTCTCATGTTTTATGCCAAGTATGTTATTATTATATTTTGTTCTATGCGCTGTGAGACATTCTACAGGTTCCTTGTTAGTTCATTCTCTTCTTCCTTCTCCTTCTGACGACCCGTTCCATGCTAACTGGACATGTGTACAACGCACTTTTGGAGTAAATGTCGGTTGGTGCGGGGCGGGCCATCACACTTGGTATCAGAGCTCTAGGTTGCGTAGTTAAGCTAGGGAAAGACACTAGGGAGAGATAGTACGTATATGAGAGCACGTATTTGTGATTACTTTGGTTTTTAAAAGCTATATATATACTATTGGTAGTATAAGAATGAAGTCGTGCTGCACTAGCACCACTACGGGGTCGTTAATCGTTTCCCCTTTTTACAGATTAACGATGAGCCGATATCCTAGAGGTGCTGGTAGAGGGACCAACCATGGGAATGCTCCTGACATGAGGGCAATGTTCACCAACTTCATGAGGGAGATGCTTAGGGATGTTCAAGGGGTAGTTCCCAATCCCGGAAATGGTGGTGGTCCAGTAGTGCAGGCGCCTAGGGTCGATTTCGCCAAGTTGTGTAAGGATTACACTAACCTTGGTGGGAAGCCATTCCATGGAACGGAGTCAGCCACGGATGTTCAGGATTGGTAGGATAGCTGTGATCGTATCTTCGACGACTTGGGTCTTGAGGATGCGATGAAGAGAAGGCTAGCGTCTCGTCAGCTGCAAGGGCGAGCGATGAATTGGTGGAATGCCATTAGGACAGCTACTCCAGAAGATCAAGTTACTTGGAATCAGTTTAAGACTCGCTTTTGTGATAAGTTTATCCCAGCTGCTCATAAATCAGAACTGTTCCGGAAGTTCTTGGAGCTTAAGCAGAACGGTAGAGCAGTCTCGGACTATATCGCTGAATTTGACACTTTATCGAAATATGGATGGTCCCTTATCGATACAGTCGAAAGGAAAAACGAGAAGTTCATAACTGGCTTGGATGGGTACTTGGGGGAAAGACTTATAAACCATATCGATGAGACATTCGAGTCTATTGTAGGAAAGGAATTAAGGTCAGAGAGCCTTTTCCCTAAGTCGAAGACTGAGGTTGCTACGGCATCTGCAGAGGAGCCAAAGCCGCAAGCAGGCAGTGAAGGCAAGAAGAATTCCCAGAACAAGAGGAAGCAGAACCCAACCAAGGATGGTCAGAATAAAAAAAATAAGAAAGATGGCGAATGCTTTAGTTGTGGCAAGAAGGGCCACTATGCCATAGATTGTCGAGAAAAGCCTGGGGAAAGGAAATGCTTTAACTGCGGCCAGGCGGGACATCACGAGGATGATTGCCCACAACCTCCTAGGGAGAAGCAGATTGTGAAAGCGTATGCTATCAACGCTGTTCCTTCTTCGTCGAATGCTCCAAGTTCGGCGCAGAAGGGAAAGGGTGTCGTTATAAAAGGTATGCTTTCTATTTAAGATGTTTCTGTTTGGGTATTGTTTGACAAACCCGAGATAGTCGATAGACCTCTAATTGTGACGAACCCGATAGGTGGTTCGACTGATCTTAGTATGATTTGTTGTGGTTGGTCTTATCGAGTCATGGATGTATGTTTCCTTGTGATTGCTTTGTTTTGGGCTTTACTGGGTTTAGCATTATTTTGGGGATTCGATCTACTCCAAAGGAATAGGGTGGTATTAGGTACCTACCTAGTGATGGCGATAGAAACTGGAGTTAAGGAAGCTAAGAGGCTATCCTTGTGATAAGTTCTAGTTTTCTCTGGGAGGCAAATGAGTGCTCCAGTGCTAGATTGTTTTGCTAGTATCACCTCACGTGGATTGTCCGAACTCGGAGGAGATGTTCCTTGGGTGCTTGTCTGATATTGGTTTAGGCCTTTGGGGTTTGTGCTTGGGGAAAGTCGATTTCGACTAGGATGGGTTGCGTGAGGGGTAAATAGTTGTTGTGGTTTTTCATTGGATGATATCTTGGTTTACTCGAGGAGTGATGGGCAGACGGAACATGATGAGACTGTTCAATGGTATAAACTGCCCAGAGTTAGACTCGATAGGGTTATGAGATTGCTCGAGTGGGACTCGAGAAAGATGCAAAGTAATGGATTGTTTAGGACCCGATGTTGATGTTCTTTATTGGATAGTAGAACTTTGAAGGAATAGGATGTGTTCGTTGATCATGGAAGATACAATGAAGATTAGGGCGATTCAAGTTGGACTTGAACTCGTAAAAGAAAACAGGTGTTCGTTGATCTTGGAGATGCAACGAATAGGGAGACGACTCACGTTGGACTAGAGTTTGTCACTAATTGATACTCAAGACTGGGTCTGAGTTATAGATTGACTCGAGTTGGACTCGAGAAGGCTGCAAGGAATTGGATTCAGCTCGAGTTGGACTCGAGAGGGCAGCAAGATAATGGATAGACTTGGGTTGGACTCAAGTATTTTAGGAGGACTAAAAGCAGGGGTATCTGGGGACGCCCGTTACCTTGGATCCGTTGGACGTGATCTAGTTATCCTTGGAGGATAAACGTACGTTGGACGTACGATAGTCCGATTGGAGGATGGGCTTCCATTAGTTTAATTATCCTTGGAGGATAAACGTACGTTGGACGTACGGTAGTCCGTAGGGAGGCGGGGCTTCCATTGGCCTGGGATTGGTTGGACCAGTCAAGTAGGCATCCGTGTATGTATGGAGGCTGGGCTTCCATTAGTTATTGATGTTGGTTGGACCAGACATACTAGAATCGACATATTGGGATTGGTTAGACCAGTCATGTAGGTGTCGATGTGTTTATGAATTTAGCAGGTGATAGGTAGGACTTGTTTGATGGATGTTATGGTTGCTATGTTTTTCCTATTTTTCTTCCCTTGAGTAGACTATCACCTGTAGGGTTCCAGCGATGGGGAACAAAGTGATTGTAGTAGAACTATGAGCCAGTGCAGTAGAGTCGTCATGACTCGAGGGGCAAAGTGGACATAGTAAATAATTAGTAAGGCTATGAGCCAGTGCAATGGAGTTGTTATGACTTCATGGGGCAGAGTGGACATAGCAAAGGACTAGTGGCTATTTCACCTGATCAGTTGGATAACATCAAAGTTGAACTCGAGGCGGTTGGGAACCGCAAGTCTATGTGTATTGTTGGGAACGATACGAAGCAGCTTCGAAGGAAGGCGGTGAAACTAGTCAAAGTCCAGTGGGGTGAGAATGAAAAAGACTGTACTTGGGAAACAGAGAAAGATATAAGGAAGAAATATCTAGAACTCTTTGCCTGGTAAGGTTTTGGTAGTGATAGTTTCTTCCCTTGTTAGTAAACCACTTGCTAGGATAGACTTGTTTTGCATGTTGATTGTTGTTTTATGGTTGATAGGCATGCGGGACCCTTTGTGTGTTCTGGTTAGGGAATTTCGGGGGCGAAATTTCTTAAGGGGGGGAGAATGTAACAACCCGCATTCTACGCATCGAAGGATCGTAGAATATTTATTTCTTTCTCATATGAAGTCGTATGGTCATGTAACTTTGGGAAACAACCATTAGAGTCATTTCCCATGTTCATGATTTTTGTCGATTTTTAAATGACCGTTTTACCCCTAGTTGGTACTGTTTTGGCCATAGCTTTTGACTGGAAAGGAGTTTTGACCTGAAACCACTTCCATTGGATTCGAATGATGGTTTCTCTTTCCGTAGAGTGGTTACATTAGCCAAACGGACTTACCGTTTGGGAGATATGGCTGAAACAAGGTTTAGAAGGTGAAAAACAACTAATTGGGCTTAACCGGGTGATTAGCAACTAGGCCCAATGGGGGATTTGGGGTATTTAAGGGCTGCTAGGGTTAGGATTTCGGTTTTAGACTCGTTTTTCCAGCCGCCACTTACCTCCTTCAAGCTCTAGCAATGGCCTCCACCTTCTAATTTCATCCCAAATCGTCTCTAATCACTTTCTAATCGAAGATTAAGAAAAACTACATCAAATCAAGGGAGGGTAGCACCAAATCAAAGAGAGAGCTGCTGGAACACATAGGGATTGGATCCAAATCAGAGATTATTTCAGATCTAAAGTTTGTTTGTGGCTAAGGTGAGTGATTTGCATTGTTTTTCACTAATTACGGCTAATTATGGTAATTAGCGAAGATTAGCGAAATTGTGGCTCAGAAAAATCTAGAAAAATTCCTAAAATTCTAAAACATCATTTTATGCCTCTGATATGAATTTGGGTTAATTTCGACTAATTTTGCAAATCCCGGAGTTTGGGGGATTAAGGGGTGATTAGTGGAAATTAGCGAATTTATGCATGTTAAAAATATTCATAAATTCTGAAATATTGTTTTAGACCTCTGATGTGAATTTGGGATAATTTGGTTTAGTTTTGCTAAATATATCATAAGTTTCACCCAAACATGCTTAAGGGAAAATATGGGGTTTTGGCTATGTTTGATCCATTTTAACCTATCATATTGTTGTTTTGGTGGTTGTGGTTGATTATACATGTTGCTATGACTGTATGTTATGCTTTGTGATTGATTAGAATAGTTGGAATGGTCAAAAACATCGTCGAATGACGTAAAATGTTTGTTGGAAAAGTTACAGAAAAACAGTGCAGGCTTTCGGATCGGATCGGGTGGATGGGCTCGGACCGGAGCGGACTGAGCAAAGTATCACCGAACCGAACCGAAACTTGACACAGGAGAGAGTGGCAAAAAGGAAGGCCACCATTATATGAACCAGATCGGATCGGCTATAGAGACCACGACCTGATGGTGGAAAGAGCTCGAACCCGAACAGCGCCACGTACTGGAGCACCCGATCCGCTTGCACGATCCGTACCGTGGAGCATGGAGCATGATCCGAAGATGGTCCACGACTCCGCCAACAACTCCGACCCGAACCCATGGATGGAGATGGACTTGGAGACCCCGACCCGACCCGTTGAGGTGTTGATGATCCGAACTGGCACCAGGTGGATACCACGAGTTGGAGCATGGAGCACGACCCGACCCGATCCGGTGCATCATGGAGGGACTTGAGGAACTCGATCCGATCCGAAGTGATGAAGCAATCCGAACCGAACCGATGGCAAGGAGGAATCCGAACCGATCCATTATTGACCAAAAACCCGAGATGCAAAGGTAGTCCAAATGGAAGTTAGAGCTCAGGATCCAGATGGGAACCAATGAGTTCACTTCGTGATTAGGCTTTGCTGCGGGACGTGTGCAAAGGGGTTGTCGGTATTCATAACTTTGGTTCACCACTGAGAGTTGGATGGTGGGCTTGTAGTGATAGTTACACGGGATTGGATTCCGTCATGGCCCAAAGTATTAGGTGACCAAAGTAGTGGATATCGTATGCTTTACGCACTGAGTGAGGGATGTGAGGATGATTGCTATGCTTGATTGTTTGACACCACTATGACATGCACACCCCTACCCCCGTATCTCTTACACAGTATGTTAGTGGCACCTTAGAGTATTGTACGGTATGTAGTGCTAACTCTTTGGTTGCAGGTCCAGGTTTAGGTATGATTGGATTATACCTGTTATTATTCTGTTTAGATGCTTATCGCTCATACCAGGCTTTATGTCTGACCCAGAGTTTTATGTCTCTTCTTATTACTCTGGGTGCTCACACGAGCAGACTAGTGACATGTTAGCTGGTGATGCGCGAGTAGCTGATTCGGAGGCGAGCAGGAGGCTTCCACGTATGATATATAGATATTCTCCCTGTGTCGTTGGTGGTCGCTACTTGGGCATTAGTAGTGTACCTCCTTTATCTTACTTTTGCTTTTTGAGACAGTTTTGAAAGTTGTAATAAACTATATTTTGGATTTCCGCTGCTATGATGCTTAGTTTTGGTTCTCAGGTTATGCACTGTCTCTCCTGTTTTATGTCAAGTATGTTATTATTATATTTTGTTCTATGCGTTGTGAGACATTCTACAGGTTCCTTGTTAGTTCATTCTCTTCTTCCTTCTCCTTCTGACGACCCGTTCCATGCTAACTGGACATGTGTACAGCGCAATTTTGGAGTAAATGTCGGTTGGTGCGGGGCGGGCCGTCACAATCTCTCGAAGGTAAACAGATGCTAACCATGCGGCGGTCCTCCTACTTTTAACGGGAATAAAATGGGAACTTTTGGTAAGTCTGTCCACAACTACCCAAATCCCCGTATTACCCTTCCTTGATCTTGGCAACCCGTCTACAAAATCCATGGAGACACTTTCCCATTTTCACAGCGGAATCTCTAAAGGGTGGAGTAAACCACCGGGCTTCTTTTGCTCCGCCTTGACTTGCTGGCACACCAAGCATCTAGAAACGAACTCAGCCACGTTCTTCTTCATTCCAGTCCAAAAGAAAACTCGCTTCATACCCCTATACATCTTGTCACCACCGGGATGTATGGTCATCTTAGAGCGATGTAAGTCTTCAAGAATTGTCTTCCTCAAGCTCTCGTCTTGTGGCATGCAAAGTCTCCCATCTCTACGCAACCAGCCTCTCTCATCTATAACATGTCTATTAAGATGACTCGAAGACTCCCTTCCTATAAGCTTGCCTACTATCTCAACCAACTGTGGGTCATCTCGCTGTGCCTCTCCAACCCGCGCCAAAAGTGTAGGTTGCACCTCTAGCGATACCAACAATCCGGGTACATAATCGACAGAGGGTCTGAAGTCAAAGGTAGATATATACTCCAAACTCTGCCGTTCTACGAACAAAGGGCTCAAAGTCAACTTCTTTCTACTTAAGGCGTCAGCTACAACGTTACCCTTGCCAGGGGTATATGCGATCTCAAAATCGTAGGATGCTAAAAACTCCATCCACCTTTATTGCCTTAAGTTTAGATCTTTCTTAGAGAACAAGTACTTTAGCGACTTATAGTCTGTATACAACTCAAACTTCTCGCCAAGCAAATAATGACGCCAAGACTTAAGCGCAAAAACTATGGCAGCCAACTCTAAGTCATGGGTAGGGTAATTCTTCTCGTGGACTTTCAACTGCCTTCCACCATAGCATATCACCCTTCCCTCTTGCATTAAAACTGCGCCAAGCCCTATCCCGCAAGCATCGGTATATACTGTGAAAGGCTTGCTCCCATCTGGCAAAACTAAAACTGGAGCTGTCGTCAAAGTCTTTTTTAAATGCTGGAAAGCATCGTCACAGTCAACATCCCAAGCAAAAGTCAAGTTCTTCTTCGTTAACCAAGTAAGTGGGGCTGATATCTTCATGAAGTCCTTAGTGAACTTCCTATAATAACCAGCCAGCCTTAAAAAGCTTCTTACTTCTGTTGCGTTCTTAGGAATCTTTCAATCTTGGATTGCCACCACCATTGCGGGATCCACAACTATCCCCTCCTTAGAGACCACATGTCCTAAGAACCTCACTTCTTTTCTCCAAAAATGGCATTTGGAGAACTTAGCTTTGAGTTGATGCGCTCGTAGGGTCTCTAAGACTTCCTAACATGTAGGGCATGCTCTTCCTCCTTCTAGATAAAATCAAGATATCGTCCACAAAGACTACCACAAACTTGTTTAGAAACTCCCTAAACACCCTACTCATTAAGTCAACGAAGTATGCGTGTGCATTCGTCAAACCAAAAGGCATGACGAGCCACTCGAAGAAATTGTCAGGAGTTCTAAATGCAGTCTTATCTATGCTGTCTTCAGCCACCCTTAGCTGATGAAATCCTGTAGCCAAATCCAGCTGCGAGAAAACCGAAGCACCAACCAACTGATCGAATAAATCATCTATCCTCGGCAATGGGCGTCTGTTCTTCTTTGTGAGCTTATTCAGCTCTATATAGTCCACGCACAATCTAAGTGAACCATCAGCCTTCGTAGCAAAAACAATTGGAGCACCCCATTCCGAAATACTTCTTCTTATGAACCCCTTCTCAAGCAACTCTTTCACTTGCTTACTGAGTTCTCTTCTCTCCCTTGGAGCCATGTGGCGTACGGGTAATGCAACTGGCTTTGCATTATCTACAAGGTATATACGAAAGTCTATATCGCGCCTCGGGGGTAAACCCCGAACTTCATCGAAGACGTCATCATATTCACGGACCACACGAACAAATTCCAAATCATCGTTGGATGCGTCAAGAGATTCTAGGTAGCTAAGCATCACTGGACCTGTAGGGTCACAAGAAATATCAAGGGTCTTGCCACAATGAGTCAACAATCTAACTATCCTTCTTTCACAGTCTAGGATGGCACAGTATCTAGCTAGCCAATCCATGCCCAGAATCAAGTCGTAGGCCATGAAACCAAGAATGAAGGCATTGCATTCAAACCCAACGCCCAAGATAGACACTCTCAAATCCAGACAAATCATTGTAAGATGAGCCGAACCACCAATAGGATTTGAGACTACTATGGGATCCGTAACTAGACTAGCATTTAGGTGCAGTGTTTCAACTAACGAAGCAGATACAAGCGAGTGTGAAGCGCCAGAATTCAAAAAGGTTCGAACAGGATGATCAAAAAGAAAAACCAAACTTCCAACTAAGATATTTCTACCTCTATCAGGTATGCCAGCCGTGTGGGAACGCGTCTGCCCTTCAGAAGACCATGTACTTTGTCCTTACCTTTGCCTTTTGCTTCTTTGGACGATCCTAATAAGATGTCCTATATCTCCGTAACGATGACAACTAGTCTTCTTCTTCTTCTTTCAAACGTCTTTATTTAAGTAGTCAGGTATTTCACAAGTGTGGCCTTCCTTTTCTCTTGGCCCCTTGTTATCCTTACCGCCTTTCTTCTGATCTACTTTCTTATCGTGTGTCCTGTCCATGTCTCTCCTACACATTCTCCATTCGTGACCTCCTACCAAAATGAGGCTTCGTCCTTCATTAACCAAGCAGCTAATTGAACCTTCTTCCCATCGTCTATCTTAAAGGTACCAACAAGTCCTCCACTCCCTTCTAGCTTTGACAAACATCCCAGTCCCATGAAGTGGTTTTCCGCCCACAGTACGAAAGTTCTTACATATCTTAGAAAAAGCGTCTATATGTGGAGGAAGAAATTCAAAAAGGAAAGAGGAAGAGATTTAAAACGGAGAATCGAAGGAAAGATATATGGCTCTTGGGGGTTATGTTTTTCAAAATAAACTTTTGTCTTAAAAATACTCTCCTTATGACATATTTTTGAAAGTATTTCTTTATAAAAATGCTTTTGAAAGCGGTTTTTCAAAATCTCTTATCTGTTCTAGTAACCTTCAGCTCCGATACCACGTGTAACACCCCACATCCATTAATATCACTCACAAAGGGAATGCATTAACTTTCATGGAGTATTATTGGTGTATAGAACGGAATATAACAAGACAAATACATATATTGGTACTTGAAAATTTTTAAAACAACTTTTATTGCGGTGGAGAAATAGTTTGATTACAACAACATCATAAACCAACAATAAAACCAAGTCCACTTAATATCCATCTTAGCAAATTGTTTTCTGAGTACATAAAGTAAAAAAGCATAACCCCAACATAAGTAGTCACAAAAGAGATAAACTGAACTTTACTTTTAGCAATCCAAGCACTTCCAAAAGAGAGAGAAAGAGATCCAAATCAAGCTCCACTAGCACTAGTCCCACCCTGAGTACCTGGGGGGGAAAGGAAGAAAAGAGGCGAAAAAAAGGGGGTTAGACATAAAGTCTGGCGAGTCCAATAACTTTAACAATATAATTATTAAAGTAATTAGGATAAGACATAAACTGGTAAAATAAGGAATGACTGTGAAACAAATGGACAAGACAAAACAAACAAGAGGAATAAGCTAGTGTTAATCGTGCTCCTAATCACTATAGGATAATTACTATACTGCACCAATACCAGTCATCCTAAAAGTTGATCCCGCCTACTGAACAAAATAATAATAATGGTAGTTTCGTGTACCCCTAGCTGTCTTCATAGGTGTCGCCTGCTCCTATCTCCACTAGTTGTACCCACTACCCTCCCCATTCTAATTACAACATATATTCATAATATGGTAGTTGTACTCCTAGCTATCTTCATATGTGCCGCCTGCTCCTATCTCCGCTAGTCGTACCCACTACCTTCCCCATTCGATCGGATCCCTAACTAGTAGATATCCGTGCTGGTCCCACAGTGGGGTGTATCACTCCCCAAAGTGGCAACCCGATACCACTAAAGATGCACGGCTTATACCTACACGATGCAACAACGTCTTACCTACCAGACCGGGCCCACGCACGCACATGACCCTGTTGGACTTGCGTTGCCACCGCTAACCCGTTTTGACCTCTTACAATCAAACCTAGTAAGCATGTCCCGTCCTCGATCTAGATCGAGCTCACTTAGATACTAAATGGGTTACTGGTTGAAAAGGGTCTCCACAGTTGACACAAGCTTTCCACCTATGCTTGGTCCCCACTAGGATTTCCCACTTAACCCCCTCTTATTCATGTTCTCTTACATGTTTCGTCTTGGTTAAGTGTTCCCACATGTTACCCACTTATCAAATCAACATGTGTTATTGGTTAAGCTTGTCTTAACCCTATCCACTTATCGGATCAATAAATATATTACTGGTTAAGCTGGTCTTAACCCTATCCACTTATATATTATTGGTTTAGTTAGTCTTAACCCTATCCACTTATATATTATTGGCTAAGTTGGTCTTAACCCTATCCACTTATCAGATCAATATGTATTATTGGTTAAGTTTGTCTTAACCCTATCCACTTATCAGATCAATATATATTATTGGTTAAGCTAGTCTTAACCCTACCCACTTATCAAATTAATATATATTACTGGTTAAGCTGGTCTTAAACCTACCTACTTATCAGATTATTGGTTAGGCTGGTCTTAACCTTATCCTTGGTTAAGCTGGTCTTAACCCTTCCTACTTATCAGATTATTGGTTAAGATGGTCTTAACCCTATCCACTTATCATGTTTTATGTATCATATATATATATATATATATATATATATATATATATATATATATATATATCATATAACATTTTTTACTTAATTTATGATTAAGTACATCTTAGTTCATAGATACATTGGTTAAGAGAATAACTCCCTAAGTATCAACCCTGAAGACCGAAATCAACATCAGATTGGTACTCAGAGAATTACTCAACTCAACCAAACTTTTGTTTGTCATTCATATTCGTTTTTGATCAGTATTAATTAATTATTAATGCACAGACCTCTCACATTAAGTCGATTGCTTGTGGCCGCTGGATATGCCGGGCGGTTCCGGGCAGACTTCCACCACAAGCCAGACTTAACCTCGTGTCTAAGCATCTTTTATTTATGCCTACGACCTCTCACATTAGACTACCATTTGCGGTTGCTGGATGTGCCGGGCGGGTCTGGGCAATTTTATACCACAAACGAGTCTAACCTCTTGTCTTAGGCATTTATTACGCATTTAATTTATGCCTTTGACCTCTCACATTAGACTACCGTTTGTGGTTTCTGGATTTACCGGGCGGGTCCGGGCAGTCTTATATCACAACGAGTCTAACCTCGTGTCTTAGGCATTTATTATTACACATTATTATTCAACCTCAATTTGAATTAATATCCCTATTTCAAATTGTCAATAACTTCCAATTTTTAATCCATGTCCATAATTGTCACTTAAATTATGTCCATAATTTTCAGGTATATAAATTATACCAATTAATGTCTCAAATTAATTATATGCTTTTAAAGCCATTATATGCCAATTCACAATATTAGTTTAATATTTTCCCATTGTCCCCACGTCGTTCGTACGTTTAATATGAAATATGTTAGACCCGCAAATAGTCTAACTCATAAGAAGAAAAGAAACATCACAACTTGCATAACACATAAAATAGATCTAACTTGCAAACAAGAATAGCTAGCATGGATCAAAACTTGCATGATTATAATTTATATAATCATAAATTTGCATAATCAATAACTTGCATATGCAATAGGCATAATTTGCATAAACTACAAACTGGCATGGATCACATTGTATAAGATATGATTTGCATAGATCTATACACATAAAGGTGAACTTGCATATATGAACATGGTTTTCGCATAAACTTGCATATGATCTACATACAAACTTGTATTAAACTTGCATATGCAATTTAGACATGTAAACTAAGACTTACATATGATTCGCATACAAACTTACATATAAACTAGCATATGATTCACATCCAAACTTATATATAAACTTGCATATATAATTTAGACATGTAAACTAAGATTTACATATACACTTGCCTATGATTTAGACATGTAAATTAATGTCACAAAATGAATCAAATCTAGCATATGTGTTTAGACATATGAACCAACATCATGAATCTATGTACATAAGACAACAACTAGCGTATATTCACAAAATAGACATTATCATATCAGTCAATGATTCAACAGGCATAATCTTATAACCCAAATTATAACTCATCATAATTAATTTATTAATTATTTTGTGAAATAAATTGTACTCACAAAGACAGATTAGAGAAGAGAATAATTCGTTCGTCATTTGTATTAGAATCCTGACTTGCAATTCCTAAGCTTTAAGAAGAAGATGAACTATTCCAGCAACATAAGGACGTCTTTAACTAATTTTAATTAGGATTGAGGCAGCATAGCGTTGCAATGGTTTGGTGTGGAGAGAAAGTGAGTTTTGGGGGTGTTTAAATAGGTTAGGAGCCAAAGAATCTGTCCAGAAAACAAGTCCATGTGCAAAATCTCGAATTTGCCTCGGATTTGACCAAATCAGGGGAGGTCGACCCCTAGGTCGACCTTTATACGGGAGGTCGACCCCCTGGTCGACCTGGCCTGGGGCGGGAAAAATCTCGCCCAGCCCGCTTATATGTTTTCATTTGAATTTTGAATTTGAATTCGAGCTGTTTTAATTTATTTAAATCCCTGAAACTTCTGAGGGCCATAACTTCCTCATACGAAGTCCGATTTACGAAAACTTGGACTCTATTCCAAGAAGAATTCCGAGACGAACGCAATGGCGTAACCCATTTCCCTTAGTTCTTCTCTTAAAAATTATGTGTTCCTAAAATTTTTAATTTTAATATTTAAAATTACGGGGTGTTACAAGAGTGATGATTTTAATTATGGAAATTCAGTCAACCATAATAATCAGACAATAATAACTGCAGAAAATTAAATCAATTGTACAAGCATGCCGCTGCCCCTGTAGAAGATTTTTACAAGCAATTTCTATATTTATTATGCAGCTGCAGAACCTGTAGAGTTAAGATTTTTTTTTATAGTGGGATATGGTTGTCCGTCCAGAAAATTTGAGTAGTGCTCACGCTTCAAAATCCACTGTTTGCAATTGCTTGACCTTTGATTTCATTGTTTGTTGCTCGAATCTTTGTTCTCTTCGGCCTTTGATTCTTTTTTTTTTTTGGAATGAACTAAAAAAAATTGAAAGAAAAAAAACTTCCAAGAAAAGAAAGCTAAAAAAACTAAACTCGGCAAAATCAAGAAACACAAAATAAAAAAAATAAGAACTAAGACTCAACAAAATCAATAACTCATCGAAACAAGACTAGATGCTGACCATACTAGACTCAACAACAACTAAGGAATGCAAAAAAAAAGCACAATGTCAAGCAAATAACTCAAGAAATAGGGTTCAGCAGTCACCCAATACAATGTGCACCAAGTTCACGCAACACAAGGTGATCAGCGCACCATAAAATATGACCAATGCCTCTCCGATTTATTTCCCAAAACAAACGGGAGCTACAAAGATTTGTTTCCTTTTTTTATTTCTTTCTTTTTGTCTGAACACCACAATTAACTCCAAAGTCAAAACCCAAACAAACTAGCCACGTCCCCTTTTCCCTCAAAAACAAATAAGCAAAGCCGCCTCCTTTTTTATCTTTTCTAGAAGCAATTAAAAAAAATCCGAAGATCAATTTGTAGATCGGGATTTCGAATATTAGCAAGTGACTCAGGTTTTAGACCCTCGATTTAGAATTAAACTTGTTTGAGGCTAGGGTTTCGGATCAGGGTATTGGGTTTGGTAAGGCTTGATTTAAGGATTTTCGGAAGAGCTGTTTTGGCAATTTAGGACTTTCGAGTTAGACCTGGGTGCTGGGTCGCTTTTCTATGAAATAGAAAAGCGCGATTTATGAAATAATACTACAAGCGCACAAATCGTGTAGTATGCAGGTTGAATCACATGGAGGTAAATTAAATTAAATTATTTATATACTTTCTTGGGGGAGTTAGACAAATCTTTGAGGTTGATGTGGCAGTTGTCGTTCAAGGAGTTTGTGTATTCGGCTTTGATGGTTATGGTTCTTTCCTGCGTTTCAGATGAAAGATGCGAGATGGGGGGATTCAGATTTGGAGATGTATGGATGCGGTTTTATGATGGGGGTGGTGAGGTCTGACTATTTTCGTATGGTGTTGTTGGAGAGCGTGAGGATGTGAATAAGGGTTTGCATAGGATCAGTTGTTGTTGTGGTTGTCTTGCTTGGGTATGCGTGAGTTACTTTGCGGGTTTGAAGCGAGTTGAGGTAGTAGATGTGCTGTTGAATTTTTAAACGGGTACAACAGATCTTGGGTTACGATTTGCAGTGGAGATGGTTTGGAGGATAGGATTGGGCTGATGTGGTTTGGTGTGAGTTTGGGAGAAGGATGCGGACGTTGATTTTTGATGGTAGGTGGAAGTGAACTCTGGTTTGCAGAGGGTGGAAATAAGGTCTGAAGTTCGTGAGACAGCGTGGTAGGGTGGTGGAAGTCTGGGAGGTTTTCTGTGTGAAGGGAAGATCGTGATTGGCAAGGATGGCCTTGAGTGATGATAATTGATCGCAAGGGGGGTTTGGTGCTTGTTGAGGCAGACGGGTTGCGTGGAATTAAGGAGATGTGGGATTTGCAGTACTATGTAACGGATTTGGTAATAGAAGACGACTGTGGTGTTAGCATGGGTTTTGGATCTGAGGAAGTTTGTTGCATTGAAGAAGGTATGGGAAGGATGGCTGAAGATGGTTTGTGCGAGATTTGGGGCAAATTTGATGATTTTAGGTAATGGAAGAAATTTGTGAATGGGATTGTGAAGGATGCAGGTTGATCGGGAAAGTAGTATTTGATTGCTTTTTTTTTCTTTTTTCAGAAAATTGTAAGAGAGAAGAGGAGAAAAATTGTAAAAGGAAAGGAAATCAAAACAGAAACAAAAAATAAAAAATAAAACTAACACGAATCGGAAATTAAATAAATAATAAAATTTAATTATTGCCTCCCAGTCAATGGCGCCAAAAACTTGATCGTCGCTTTTCTATGAAATAGAAAAGTGCGACTTATGAAATAATACTTCAAGAGCACAGATCGTGTAGTATGCAGGTCAAATCATAGGGAGGTAAATTAAATTAAATTATTTATATAATTTCTTGGGCGAGTTAGACAAATCTTCGAGGTTGGTTTTGAAAGCAAACGAAACTGAAACTGCAATTAAACCATTATTGAATTGAATCAAATATGAATATAATCAAATCTGTATTCAATCCAATTTGACCTAGGGAAGCAGTAAAAAGAACAGAAATCAAAATTGCAGAAATTAAAATAACAAATAGGAAATAAAATTAGGATTACCGCTGAATCTAATCAGACAGTCAATCACAAATGAAAATAAGTGCAAAATAAAATAGTGTTCTACCAAATCTAATAGTGAAGACAACACTAATTATTAAGAAAATAAAAAAATGCAGGAAGGAGAAAAAGAAGACTTTATTAGTTCTAGGATGATGTTTACAATGAGATTACAAGGGTATTTATAGAATAGATAGCCAACCTAAACTCTAATACAATCACAAATGGGCCTTAGTTAATTCTATTAAAATTGGGCCTTTCTTCTTTTATTCTTGCTTCCTTGGTAATTCTTCATTGATTTGTGATAAGCATATCTTTTCTACCAATTAATTTCTTGTCCAAAAAGCAACTGGATGTGAGATCTTCGTTGGCAAGTCTTCATATGTAAATATACAGCAATTTGATCTTTTTTTTATATTTTCTGACTATATGTGGCTGAGTCGGCATATCTGTAAAAGTGAAAAATTAATACCCAAGTAATATTTATTTATATACAAAAGATAAGATATAAGAGCATAAAATAAACACATTTCTATGTTAATCAAACCGCACCCCAAAATAGTCTGAAAGCACCTCCTCCTCCATAACAAGCTCATCACCTAGAGCCTCAAAACTATTAGACAAACAAGCGGGAGCAACGCTATGCGCTCGACCAAAGCCAGTCTCAACATAAAACACCGACAATTCAGAAGAAGGATTAGTCGCCTTTGCCACTTTCTTTCTACGCTTACAGTGTCGAAGATGGTGCAAAGAAGGACCTACAACCAGCACAGCAGAAGACGTTGAATGATGAGGGAAAATGGGATGTTGTCGCCGCGGGAGAATGTGGATAGGGGGCGTCACTTCCGCTTGTCCAACCTCCTCCATAGGCGGGCCAGAGCCCAAACCATCATCAACCGAAACTCCATAAACAAAAGAGCCAGCCACAAGCGTCGTAATCGGTATTCTATCAACAACCAAAGAAGAACCCCTAAAATGCAGCGATGGTTTAAATGGGGTGATCAAATCCACACTGTCATAAGCACTGCTAAGAAGACCTTCAGAGACCAAACCTTACTGCACTGCTAACCCCTGGTTAACCTGGCTGATGAAAACTGGCAGAGGCCATAGCCTGCTCACGAACGAAGGAGTGACCTTAAGAAAACAACTGTTTACAACAAAGTATTTCTACGTCATGAAGAACTCGAATGAATTCAATTCGTGAACACAAATCGAGATTTCCTTTTCGCCAATGATTGCTACTGTTGGTTATTCCATCGTGCGGAAAGAGAGCGCCTTAACAACAAGACCCAGCGGAGGACATTTCCGAAGAAATGAACCTGATAAAACAAAATTACTAGGAAATAGGCTCATGAGCAAACCCTAGAGAAAATAGAGGAAATGCTGAAGAAGCAGAAGAACATGAGCTAGAGTCGAGAAACCACTGGTGATTTGAAAGTAGAAAAAGGAACGAGAAAATCTATGAGAAAAGAAGAATGAGAGTTCAAGAGATTTCAGCCATTAAAAGAGTCGTTTTTGTTGAAAGGCAGTTTCTTGTGTTTGAAACTAGGGAGGCAGTTACTTGTGCAAAAATGTAAATTTTTTACGAATGTATGTTCGTGTTAGTGACCGTATGTTTGGTCGAGTCCGTCTAATTCTCATTCGGGACAAGAGTTAGGACAACAAAATTTATATGAGAAAAAACAACGTTCGGTCCTTATTTGTTCGAATTCATCCGAATTTCTTGTAATTTGGTATCCAGTTAAGAGAAAATCCAGTAAAATATATAAAATGTTATATATTGATTTTGTATTAATTTGTGAATTGCGATAACTAGTTTATACGAAGTCCAATTGAGTCACTGTCTACTCGATTGAGTTTGTATCGATGAATACTACATATGAGTTGGATTGAAATCATCTTGAAATGTTTGAAATTTTATCTAATTTCAAATGCATGTTTGAAATTAGATAAAAACAATGTGAAATCGTCGGTTGGACTGGATGGTGAGTTTAACTCATGCTCGTTGATATACTATTGTACCACATAATAGTATTGACTACTATTTATATTTTTATATGTGTGATTGGTTGTTTAGATGATTTACTGCTTATTCACTTGGTTTTTGGTTATATATTTCCACCTATGGAGTGGATTACCTTGGCACTACCTGCTTGTAGTGAATGATTCATCTTATATGAATTGTATTGCATGTATATGTACTGACATATGAATTGTAATGCAAGGGGACAGGCTGGAGGAATCTAATAGGAATCCTCAGTATGATTATTATATTATTTATATACATATGATGTTACATAAGTTGATCGGACGTTAAACCTGATTGTGGGCACTATTGGTTATATAACATTTTTATATGTGCAATTGTGTTAAGTGAATATATTGTTATATATAATATATCAAGTCTGTCTGTTTCACACATTTTGGTGTGTTTGACATAACAGGGAAATTATACGAATAGGAATGGGAATTGAGAAAACTGAAAGTGAATGGCTTTAAATTATAAAACATGCTTATAATTTCCTTTTAGTCTAAAACTTATTTTTATGTTATTTTACTATATATATATTTTGAAATAAATAAATCCTTTTTATAAGATTTAGAAATGATTTTGGATTATAACACCTGTTAAATAAATGATTAAAAACCATAAGCATTTTACCTTGTTGAATATCTCTTGATATTGAAATGTTTAAAGGAATATTTTGAAGATAAGAACAAGTATAAAATGGTTTGGGTTTGTCTTGACAATGAGTTAATTACAATCGTGTTTAGCCCTTTTCGATTATATCAATGAAGTAAATATAATTGAATCTTCAAATGAACATTAAACGATAATTATAGAGGATTTTTTTGGATTTGTAGTAAACAGTGTCTTAGCAATACTTGTTTTTAAACCCTTGAATATTATTGTTAAACAGGAAATATATTATTTAATGGTTTTGAATAAACTTAGATCTTTAATAATGGATTTTAAAGATATAAACAAGTATTGAATCTTTCTGGATACAGATAGCAAGAAGATGTTTTAACTTATAAAAGAGTAGAAGTTATTAATAAAAAATGGTTTAAAACCTCTTTGATTATATTTTAATGAAATTAAATCATGCAAATGATTTTTGAATATACTTATACTTTAGAGGTAAGTATATGAATACTTCTTGAAGTATTGAAGACTATAAAGGAAGTGTGAAACAGCGTAATACATACATATATGTTTTGTATGTATAAACTGAACATATACACATGTATATAAAGAAATATTAATCAAGTAGGAGTTATTGATTAATGAATGAAATCTTATTGGAAAATTGTAGTTTTACTAGATAAAAATAGGAAAGGATTAGAAGTCATTTATATGACTAAATCATGCTTCATGTATTTATCATACTATGTGACTTGATAGTGCTTTAGATGCTTAGTCTTTTTTATGGAAATCAAGCAAGCATGTTTTCCATATACAATTGTATGTTCTGAGCTTGATAGTAGAATAGTCAACTGTAGAATTTGGCCTTAAATCATACAGTTAGTTTTGGGGAGCCGGTGAGTGGTAAGTGTTTTACTTATCAATAACACATCAAAACTAGTATATGGTTTCTATGTTTTGGAAGCGGTTGTGAAGTGGAATCTATGTGCGATTTGAGATGTGTTTGAGACGCTCGAACACATGTAGTGATTCTAAGATCTGTTGAAGATCCATGTTTGATACCGAGATCTATTAGAAAATCCATATATGGTCTCGAGATCTATTGAGTTGTGAGATTCTAACTAGGGATTATTGTTTTGTTTGAGTGATGAAGACTCATGCGAAGATGTCAAATGTAACCTCGACATCGATAACGGCTGAAGATATAGTAAGCTGCACAATCTGGGGGAAGGCTACCCCACAACAGGGTATGTTGACTCCATATCTAGAGTGTGCTTGTAGATGTTGCTTGTAGGAATTGAATGTACTTGATTCCACGTAGTGCACATCGGTGTTTTCGTGCATGGACCAGTTATGTTTACTTTAGGCATATTTTATCTAGAGATATACTATGCTTGGAAGGTGCTTCCTGATCCTTGTGCATAGATTTCAGATCCAGCCTTATATAGAGAGATCTCTGTAGAAAATCCAATATATAAACGTACTTTAGCAGTTTTGTTTATACCTAAATAGTTATTGAATGTAAAAAGGTAACAATTCTAGTTATTTGATTGACTTATATTTACACTCTAGATCTAATGAATGGTTGGATGCTTTTGAGAGGGAATCCTTTTAGACTCAAATTGTATTGATATATTTCGCAAATATGTTGTGTTTCTCGCGCTGGTTTACTAGTCTGGTCCAGGTGTTATTATATTATTATGCTCGGGTTAGACCAATTACATTTTCCAGATCGTATTTGGATTGCTTTGGAGCTTCAGAAGAGGAACCGTACCATGACGTGCACTCATATTGTTTTATTTATTCCACTATGTGTGTTACTGTATGTATCAAAAATTGAAAGGACAAGTTAGTATAACTGTCTAGACTAATTCATTGTTTTTGTATTCCGATTGATGTATGTATATTGGAGTTTTTCCTTTATGTAAAGAGCATTGTTTATAGTATTGATTACACATTCTAGTTTTAGATTTTGTTCTATCTTTTCTTTCTTTTATTCATTTATCTTCTTTCTTTTCCCTAAACAAGTAGTCCTTCAGACACTTGATTTGAGATACATGAATACATAGGATGTATTAATGTTGATTTTTCGAGAGTTGAAATTAGGTCATTGCACTTCGTTTTGATTTACAAATTTTAAAAACAAACAAAAAGATAAGTCAATTAGGTTCATACATTCCTTTCCTTCTAATATACTATTCAAGGGCTATGAGTGTTAAGAAATTTTCAAATCAATGTTTTGGGGTATGGGGTTTATCTTTGAAGAGAAGTAGGAAAGAAGGAAGAAGGGAAGGGTAGATGGTTTTGTCCCACATTGTGGAATATATATGTATATGCTACATACTTAAGTAGCCTTCTCAAGAGGATGTTGGGGCCTTAGGGCACCCAAATATATACTTTGTTGTAAGGAGGGAGACCATGCATGTAGACCACACACATGCGCGCCGTCCGTTTGATGAATCGAACCGGGCCGGGTACGGGTTTTGGGTTCGGGTCAAATAAGAAATAATTTTTTGACTGGAATTTATAAACAGTAAACGGGCCAAATCTGGGCCCATTACGGACCCGAAATAATTAAAACTGGGCGGGTTTATTAATGGGTGCGGAAATTTGAATTTGTAATGCTTCGAAAACGTTACAGATGAAATGATGCGATGCTTCGATTTGAAACAGAGAACCGTTACAACGGTCGCGACGCCTGGCCAAGAGATGCCTCCTTTCGGCGCCTATAAGTACCAATGCCAGAAGTGTTACAAATAACTCCAAAAATTCTTCTTCTTCTCCGATTTGTTGCGCCATTGCAAATAATAGAAACCGTCGCAAATTCTCGAATTTGAGACACTTTAAGGCATTGCAAATCTGTCAATCATAGGAAGCTTTAAACAAACTGCTTTGAAAGTAGATAACACCATGCTTGGGTTGTTAGATCTCAATTCGACCGTAGATGCCTAATTTTTACTGTCATATTTTTCTCAAATTATCTTCGACACGGGCAGCTAGTATTTTTGATTTTTGCATATATTTCTTTTCCCATGATCCTGGATTATAGCTGGAGCTATATTCGGAAAGCTTTGTATCCGTGTATTTCATTCAGTTGTGCTAGTTGATGTACTTCCGCTACGCATTGTATTTATACATTTTATTTCCGTTGCTTTGTATTTTAAATCTCTAATATTATTTTATTTCCGCTGTGTAATACTAATTCATACTCTGTTATATACTTGTACTCTGATGTAATTGTTGTAATAGCAATGAAATGTTCTATTGTTCGTGTTCTGATTTATCGTGTTCTCAATTCAATCCGAACTTTCCCGTAAGGGGGAGTTTGGGTCGTCTCAATTTGGTGTCAAAGCCGATTTCATAGAAAAGGTACCATTTTAGATGAGTTCCATTCCCTTATGTCAATTTTAGAATTTGGAGATATAGAAATAAATTGAACATCTATTCATATTTCTGAAATTCCTTTTTTTAGAAAGCCATCTTCCAGTACTAATGATACAGTCTGCTTAATTACCATTACCAACCAGACTCGAAACTATATCCTACACCTAATTGGATAAAAGTGTGTTCCCTTATAGTTAAGGCTGTTTCTATTAATTTGCGTGTTACCCCTAGAAAATTTCTTTTGATACGTTTTTTGAGTTCACCACTCCTTTTTAAAATATATTTTAATACACCAAATGCACCGTTATCAATTTTCGTCACCTTGAAATTATCATTAATGTATATATTTCTCATCCATTTAGATTATTGGCTTTTTGATGTGATTATTTTTTGCCCCGGTTTTAGGTAGTAAGCCATTTTGACTCCTTAGAGTCTATAAAACCAACTCCCTCCTATGCTTTTTGTCTAAGAAAAATGTCATAATTGACTTTACAATCCCCACCTAACTATACAAAATTACGCATGCTGAGCTTATTTTTAGGCAGAGCGGTCCAGTTTGTAAGAAGTTTGAAAATATAATTTACTTTCGTAGCAATAATAGTTTGAACTAATTCAACTCTTTATGAAAAAAATACAAGCTTTTAGCTCCAACTATTAAGTTAATGTCTAAATTTCTAAACAATCACCAAACTTATTAGTTATGGCATTAGCCAATAATGGTATATATAATCATGCTTCATTGCCAACCTTCCCCCATTTAATTTAGAATATTCTGAGCAATATTCTTATACGTGTAGAATGTGTTGAAATACAATTTCATTTTTTGAGTATTTAGCTGTAATCTAGCATAGTTTTGTAAGTAATTAAATATGTCCCTTGTACACTATGCTTCCCCTGCCTTTGTTTCAGGAGCTATAATTAAATCATCTGCACATAAAAGATGATTAAGCATCGACTAATGATTATATAAAGCCTAAAATAAGCCATAATGGCTTGTTGATTCCATCTATTGGTAAAAATACTCCGTAATAACAACAAACAGCTAAGTGATAGATGATCACCCGATCTTAATCCCTTATTGTTGCAGACGAACCCTATTTGCATTCGTTAATTATAACTGAGAATGTGGTTATTAAAATACATTCGTTAATGAGGATTGGTAATTTGATGGGAATCCCATGCATGACAACATGTGAATGATAGATTTTTAATTGATTTTTCATAAGCTTTATCAACATCCACTTTAATACAACATTTTTTTTCATTTTTTTAATGAATAACAAGTATGAGACATCAATGCAACATACAACTAATACTAGGGTTACAGGGAATTATTGTAATCTCTCAATTGATAGCTGTATCATACGTTAGTACAACTAATAATATATATAAAGACCATATATCACTACAATGCATACATCAAATAATTAGCAATAAAACGATTTTCACTCCTTTTTTAATCGAAAGGTAATTAAGGGTAATCTCTTCTTCGTTTAATCTTCATCATCAATGAGATTCCTGCTTCTCTAATCTTGTCACACCCCACGTCCGTTAATGTCACTCACTAAGGGAATGCATTAAGTTACGGGAAGCGGTATAGGTAATCAGACACAGAATAATTACAAGACAGATATAAATAAGATAGCAGCGGAAATTTTAAAAAAAAATCAATAAAATACTGTGGTCCATAATTTCATAAGTCACAAAAACAATTACAACAAAATAACTTCTGTCTTGCATCATCATAGTACATAAGTAAATAAAAAGCATAATTCCCCAAATGAAAGAGTTAAGCCATAGTAGAGACAAGAACTTGTGCCATACTTCAGCAATAACTCCTAGCAAGATGATATCTGAATCCTGACTAAGCTTTGGTGTTTCCTCCCTGTGAACCTGAGGGGGGGAACGGAAGAAAGAAGGAGAAACAAAAAGGGTCAGACAATAAGTCTAGCGAGTCTAGTTACTTTTAGCCAGTAGATAAATAAAATTAACATGATAGGCATATAAAGTGGATAAGGGAGATCACTACATAAATGGCAGGTGTGACAAGGCAAGCAAGATAAGGTGTACATGCCTCACTAATAATTTCTCTGCACCATTACTAGTATATCCAGAAAGAGATGATCCCTCCAACTATTTAGGTATACGTCCAAATGTATCCTAATTACTACCCTGATCGATCGGCTCCCTAACCCTCGTAGATACCTTGTGTTGGCCCCACAGTAGGAGGAATCACTTCCTAAAGTGGCAACCCCTCGTCGTAACAATGTGCATAACCATATCTACAGGTTTCACGGTCCTCTTATCCCCCTCTGCCTGGCTCATGCACGCACATGGCCCGGTCGGTTTGCACCACGCACATTGTCCTCCACGTTTGGATCTCTTACAATCAGTCAGTAAGCGTGCCCCTTCCCCGCCTAGTACGGAATACTTTGTTTGATACCTACTCCGGGTTATTGACTGAAATGGGTCCCACACAATATGATACAAGCTCTCCCCTTTGTCTTGTATCCCCCACTAGGTTTTCACTAACTATGTAAACCACTAGGTGTCTTTAATTACATAGCCTTATTTACTTCTACCGGTTATGCTTACCTACAGGTGTCTTTAATACATAACCCCTAATCTTCCAGCCGGTTATGCTTACCTATAGGCGTCTTTAATTACATAACCCTATTATTTCTACAAGTTATGTTTACTCTAAGAGGTATCTTTACTTACATAACTTTATTATTTCCACCGATTATGTATACCACTAGGTGTCTTTAGTTACATAATCTTAACGGGTTAAGTTTGTGGGCCTATTACCCATCCCTTCTACAAATTTACTTAGCCCCTCCCTCAACCATGTTTACTTAACCCCCAACTTAAATTTAAGTTCATACAATCCCTATGAATTAAATTTAGGTTAAGCAGTCTAATCTTTACCATGTCCATTTATGGTTTCATAATGGGCCAGACCTCTAACATTAGGCCTACAACATGTGGATGCTGGATATGTCGGTCGGGTCCGGGCAGACTTATTCCATTATTGGGCCTAACCTCGTGTCATAGCCTGATTCGTATTTACGTACTTAGATCTCCCACATTAGGTTTATCAATAGTGGCTGCGGGATATGCCGGTCGGGTCCGGGCAGACTTCCACCACTAACACAACCTAACCTCGTGTCATAAGGGCAATTACAATTCCTAGTTGTAATTACTAGACTTTCCATTTTTAATTAATTAATTGACCCTTTCATTTTATAGGTGCCAATACCTATTTTGCCCAATAATTTGAATTACATGTCCATAAATGTTCATATTCAAATTATGCCATTTTTAATTAATTTACCAATTAATTAATCCTTTCCTTTTATAGGTGTCAGTACCTAATTTGCCTAATAATTTGAATTACATGTCCATAAATTTTCATGTTCAAATTATGCCATTTTTATCCCTTTCCCCCGTTCCTTAACTAGAGTCCTCACAAAATTGGCAGTATGCCTAGGTTAGACAATAGCCTAGTCATAAATGTTAACAGGGAAAATAATGGGAATATACTAAAATAATCATCTTAGCATAAACATAAACTTGTAAGATAAAAGGTGAACATACATACTAGCATGGAAATAAAATTTTCATCATAACAAGGTGGACATAAAACTGATGAATTATGATGTCACAATATCTAAATTAGCCATTTTAGATGTCCAATCGATTTAAATCTAACATGATAACATAGGGTGACATTTTAGATTACATAAAATAGATCTAACATGAATCATAAAGTAACAAATTTAGATCACATAGGATAGATCTAACATGAATCATAAGGTGACAATTTTAAATCACATAGGATAGATCTAACACGAATCATAAGGTGACAATTTTAGATCACATAGGATAGATCTAACATGAATCATAAAGTGACAATTCTAGATCACATAGGGAAGATCTACATGAATCATAAGGTGACAATTTTAGATCACATAGGATAGATCTAACATGAATCATAAAGTGACAATTTTAGATCACATAGGATAGATCTAACATGAATCATAAAGTGACAATTCTAGATCACATAGGGAAGATCTACATGAATCATAAGGTGACAATTTTAGATCACATAGGATAGATCTAACATGAATCATAAGGTGACAATTTTAAATCACATAGGATAGATCTAACATGATAATTTTAGATCACATTGAATAGATCTACATACATCTGCATCATAGCATATTATAAAAGTTACAACCCAAGATCCATAATGATAACATAGTAGAACAATTGTATTGGTCCAAAGGAATAGATCTATCATAATATAGCATGAGATCTACCAATAACATCGATTTAAAGTGTACAATCATATCCACATCATAGTCTTTCATAGTTTCACTATTATTTATCTAAACCTAAAAGCAACTAGAACTCACTATGATTGGATTGCTAAAATGATGGAAAAGGTGCTGAGTCTATGCTTGAATCTCAGAATTTGATAAGCTTTAGAAGAGGATGAGAGATCCTAATTCAGTCCAGAATTCAGCAGAGTCTGGCCACCATTTCTTTTCTTTGAAGAAAACAAAGGATATGAGATATATTTATAGCTGCTGGGTTACAGAATTCAGATGCCACCTCATCCCTAATGAAATTGGGTCAGGTCACGGGTTTTCGCTCACTCGAAAAAGGCCTAAACACCCAGAAACTATTCTTAGCGCACTTGGCAGGTGCGCCAGTGCAAAAATACATTGGCGCACTTGTCAAGTGCGACAGTGCATTCTGCTTTCATCGTAAAACTTTAACCATCTATAACTTCTTCATACGTTATCCGTTTGTAACGACCCGGAAAAATGCGATCTTGGTTATCCGATATACAACACATATCGAACATCCAAGGATCGAAAATAACCGAATAGTTAATGAAAGAAATTAGAAGGTGAGAATAGATAAGATAGAAACTTAGAATAGAAGAAGAAGAAGAACATAACATCAGAGTAACACGAACCTCACAGCGGAACGAATAACATATAATAGATAACATAACTTTGAAATATAACAGTTATGTATACAATAGCACTTATCAGAGTACAGCACTTACAACACAACGGAAATAACTATAGCTATATGATCTTGAAGCCTCCTGCTCCACGCTCTTCCAGTATATCTGTAAATTCCTGACTACTTGACTGCCCGTACAAAATTAGGCACCCAAGAGTTTAGGGAAAACAAAACAAATAAACTCCGGGTCAGTCATGGGACTGGTATGAGTAAAACAGTTTAAACAGGTATATGAACAAGTAAACGATATCTCATAAGACCACGCCGCAGAACGGAACGGGTTTTTCCCTTATGAGAATCCAAAATATCTTTATATCAAAAACCTTTTGATATTATAATAATGTCTATGTACAAATAGATATCAACTAGCAGAAACGCTTTCATCTCACGTTCTACATATATAGTATACAATCAAAACCGCAAGCACGTATTGGGTAATGGATTTCCAACTATGACAAGGTATGGAATCACCTTCCGATCAGTGTACTCTAGGAACGATACACTGGAGTTCGACAAGAACATCTTGCAACTCAGCCACACATGACCGACCACTCATTTCGCTTGAGTGTATCGAATGTACATCACCAACGGTTGGGATCAGCAACCGTTCCCGTATATATATGGGACAGCATTGATAGATTTAAGAAACAAATGAATATTCTCTAGATAGGTGATTATACACCCTACTTCGGTGCGACCGACTTAGCCATGCTGCCTGCCCGATTTCTGTCATTTACCGGTTGATGAGGCTAGAAGCTACGCTTTATCATTTCATCAGATTCACTTCGAATGCTACATTGTCAAATCCATCGAAAATCACTAATTGATGTCTACAACCATACATTACGTGTCAGCTAAAAGAAGTTTCCTTCTCCGCTTCCACTCTTGGTACGGTTGAAGAAATCAATGTACGTGACCGTCTGGAAATACTATGTCAGACATCCATCTTCATTCACTTAGAAATGTCACATCGTCATACCCACCAAATCACAAATTGACTTATCCAAAAATAACACGGGTATACAGCTAAGAGAAACGAATTCCTCCGCCACCAAACGTGAGTACGTTTGAACATATCAACTTACGCGATCCATTGGATATACTCTGTCAGACCTTCGTCCATACAAGTTGTCCTGGGACTGGACAAACCGAAGGCACTATTCTGTAAACAGGATAGCCCTTGCATTTTACTCCGTCTTCAATTATCTTTGGCATACATGATTCGCGACGCTTATGCCAATACAGAGTGGTTCTATGGATAATAATCCAACCGGTCTCTCCATATTAACAACGTTAAAATGGTCAAAACTTCGATAGTCGGTGAGTTAACTATCAAAGAAAAACAAGTGTGCAAACAACGATATTATTTCCAAATGGAAATTATATCGAACAAACATCATTTAACATAAATCTCTTTAGTTCATTTATTTACTTATCTCATGTTTCCCTATATTCTAAATTCTTATTTTTCTTTTATCAGAAAACATTTCTGATTCTCGTTTGGAAAACATTTCCAAAACTCCTTTACGATCCAACCTTACCATTTCTTAGTTAAGAAGGAAGTCACTCAAGTTGGGGTATTATTACCTCTCAGACCTTAACTGAACAACGTTATAACTTCGAAATGGTCAAAATTTATCTTTTAATCTTTAACAACTTCTTTACGCCTTTCTCGGATCCAATTTTACTAATCCACTTCTATATTTAAAATATTGGTTATAACGATAACGTTATAATCCCTACTTTCGAATTATCTAACTTTAATTTTAACTTCTATTCTTATTAGTGAATAATTAACCTAACACTTATTTATTTAAAAATAAATAAATCTCTATTTAAACACTGGAAAGTATGAGTACTTTCCCGAATTCGATATAATCGAATTTGCCGATTAACTCTCTTCGAGAAATCTCTATTTGATTAACTCTTCTTCGAATAACCTATACTCGATTAACTCCTTCTCGAATAAACGATATTCGAAAATCTTTCTTCGAATAACTAATATTCGATAACTCTTCTTTTTCAAATATCTCATATTTGAAAATCTTACTTCGATTAAACTATAATCGATAACTCCCTTCGATGAAACTAACATCGATAACTCCCTCAATGAAACTAACATCGATAACTCCTTTCGATGAAACTAACATCGATTAATTCCTTTCGATGAAACTAACATCGATTAATTCCTTTCGATGAAACTAACATCGATTAATTCCTTTCGATGAAACTAACATCGATTAATTCCTTTCGATGAAACTAACATCGATTAATTTAACTCGACGAACTGAACTTATTTACTTTACTCGATCATCTTGACTTGATAACTTAACTTGCTAACTTAACTCGATTATCTTAACTAAATCACTTGACTCAATCATCTTGACTTGATAACTTAACTTGCTAACTTAACTCGATTATCTTAACTTGATTATCTTAACTTGATTACTCATATCGAATAACTAATATTCGATTTAACTCCATTTAACTCTATTCGAACAACTATTATTCGACAACTCTATTTAACTCCATTCGAACAACTATTATTCGACAACTCTATTTAACTCCATTCGCTTGACTCTAGATCGCAGCGATCACAATGGGTACGCCTGATTCCCTCAGGAAACATCCGACCGCCTTAGGCTATCTGCAGCCCTGCGAATTACGCTAGCAGTCATACAAGATGGCAACTTACCCTGAATACTATGTTTGACTAACTCTGTCTCAAATAACTATATTTGATTAATTCTAGTTCGTGTTAACTCTAATCGATTAACTCTAACTAATTAACTCCAACTGGTTAATTCTAACTGATTAACTCTAACTGATTAATTCTAACTGATTAACTCTAACTGACTAACTCGACAAACTAACCCCTTTCGAATAACATATTCGATTAACTAACTTCGAATACCATATTCGATTTCTCCTTTCGAATGTCTATACTCGATTAACTACTTCGAATACCATATTCGATTTCTCTTTTCGAATGTCTATATTCGATTAACTAACTTCGAATACCATATTCGATTTCTCTTTTCGAATGTCTATATTCGATTAACTACTTCGAATACCATATTCGATTTCTCTTTTCGAATGTCTATATTCGATTAACTACTTCGAATACCATATTCGATTTCTCTTTTCGAATGTCTATATTCGATTAACTAACTTCGAACACCATATTCGATTTCTCCTTTCGAATGTCTATATTCGATTAACTAACTTCACTTTATAAAGATTTCCTTTTTAACAACGTTTTATTCATTGGAAAAGATTTACTTTTAAATAACGGTTCTACCCTTTAAAAATGATTTCCCTTTTTATAATGTTTCCTTTCCAATTCTATTTGTAAATGGTTTACAAATATTTCCTTTTCAAATTTATACTTGAAATATTCTAACTCCTTAAATTCCCGGGAAAATTCGCCATAACCTCCTTTGTAACGGGAGCATCGGGAAAATCCCCAAACTCGCCACACAGGCCTTTCCATTCAAAAAGAAATGTTTTGAAATTATTTCCTTTTTGAATATCTCCTATTTATAAATATCCCAATTTATAAACATTTCCTATTTATAAATATTCCACTTTATAAATATCTCTTATTTATAAATATCCCATTTTATAAATATTCTATTTTCAATATCACTTTGAAAATCCCCTTTGTCAACATCCCGTATGTTATGGTATTCAATCATATCAAATCATGATGTTTAATCTCGTCCATACACACACAAATCAACAACAGGTTATAATTCACATCATATATCAAAATATATGAAAAACAATAAAATAACTGTTGAGGAATCCAGTCGGATTCCTCCAACCTGTTTCCCTGCATCCACAGATGTTACACAGTATAATATACATCAATTTCATCCCAACATGAAATATACAGATAATCAGAATCCATATTTGATTGACGGTTTTCTATATATAACTATATCTACGTTTTCAATCAAATCTATTTAACAGTCCAATTTAACAGTCCAATTTAACAATCAATATACAGCAATCAATCATTAAAAATAAAGTACAGTTTATACAAATATAAACTGAACAAAGTTAGTGAGATTTACTCACATTTGCGCGTTAACCGATAAATGTCGGTTTGCGTTATCTGATTCAGTCGAACAATTTATTTTGCCATAAATTGTAATGAGCTCGGATTCACTCCCGGTCAGTCTCATTGTGTTGCTCCCGTCCATACGGTCCCAACGCAACTTACGTTTCGTCAAACTGATTATGTATGAGAGAGATACGAATTTTATAAGTTAGTACTTAGAAAAATAAATAAACACTTAGGTTTTTAAATACCACTTGGGCCTTTACCCTTATTTCAAAACGTCGGCCCACTAAATCCCTCAAAAGCCCGTACCCGCTCCTGCTTGTCTTCCCCGACTCCACAAAATCCGTCGCCTGTATCCTCTCATCCATTTCCAGTCCTTTCGATCCCCACTCCTCCTTCTATGGTACATAAAAGCTTAAATCTATTACATCATCAATCTCTTCTTCGAATTCTTCACCAACCACTCATTTGTATTTACTGTTCGAACCCTCCCTGTAGGAAGCGACACCGAGCTACCTGTAGCTGAACTGGAACCGCGCGACACCAAGTATCACCGGAATCCACCATCCCTTGTGTACACACTCCAAACAACCTCGCAAACACCATCCTACTCTCAGTTCTTGCATTCGATGCTCATATCTCCGGATACATGGAACCCTAGATCTAGGAAACCAACGCTGTACAAAAACCGCTTCGACAAAGATGATGTCGAGCTTAAAACTAACCCCACTGCATCGAAGAGCAGCTCACCAGCAACTCGTACATTTGTATATTAGGGTTTGTAGATTTTTGTTTGCTTTCTTTTGGATTTTGTTTTGTATTTGGAAGACTGAAAATGGTTTTTTGCTGTGTAAATTTGTGGTGGCTCAGTTTATTGTCTGTTGACCTTTAGAATTAGGTTTTAAGGTTAAGAGGGGGGTTATTTATAAGGGTTGGGATTTTAGATATTTTATTTTGATTATTAAATTAATTTATAATCAACTGCAGTTTTATATCGTCCCTTTAAAATTTCTGAAATCACACACTATATTCAAAAATCATGAAACTGGACATGTAGCTAGAGCTCGACATTATGGTCCCAACGAAACTGGTTTCGTCGAATTCCGACTCCGTATGCTCACACAGCGTATTTTTAACCGTCGAAATACTGACTGTTTCTCACTCTAAAAATCCGTACGGCCACACAGTGACTCTAAAAATCACGGAAACTGACATCTAGCAATAATTTGACATTGCGGATCTAACAAAATTAGTTTCGTCGAATTCCGACTTCGTTTGCAAAACCGACTATTTTTAAAGCTCTAAATAGTCTATTTAAATATATAAATATATTTAAATATTATTAAATTAAATATTTAAAATTAAATATTATCATATATCTTCACATATGATATTATACAGCTTCAGAATATCATATCAGAAATTTACAGCTTGATATTTCAGATTTCAGATTTATCGATATTCAGTTTATATCGAAAATCCTTTTATAACGTATATAAAGCGTCGCAAATTATAAAGGAAATCCACAGCGACTTTTCTGAAATTTGATTTGGACGTAAATCAAAATCTACACAATGAAATCCAGATTTTTCTCTTCCACTAGAAAGATATACCCCACCAGCTCCACACGTTTCTTGTTTCACAGAAATCCGGCTTAAAACGAATCCTGTACATTCAGTTGAAGTTCGAATCGCCAAATCGCGAACTGCAGCGCCATTTCACGCTCGATTTTAATTATAATATAATTACACGTTCAAACTGTCGTCGATTGAATATAATCGTTATTATATTTCGAATTGAAACTCCACCAAATCTCGTATGCTATTCAATTCACATGATACTGTGAATTTCACTATTTCCGACTATTTCGACATTATAATATATTATTATATTATAATTATTTATTAAATATTCAATATTATTTAATTAAACGATCATTAACTTCTCTAAATCACCAATTATATAATTAAATAAATTAATTATATATCTCTAAAAATGCGGGTCATTACATTCTTCCCCACTTAAAATAATTTCGTCCTCGAAATTGCTAAGTTAGAGGACGACCCTATCTATTGGAATTCCTAAGATTTGTTTACCCCTTATTTCTGATTTCAACTGAACCAATTAATATCGACAAAAATATTTATTCATTCCGACTAACTAAAATTTTCAAAAATTCTGAAAATTTTATAACACTTTACATTCTCGGAAAATTTCGCCAGCACCTCCTTTGTACTGGTCAATAGCTCAAACTCCAACTCGCCTCTCTGGGCCTTCTTCAACCCAAAAGAAAAACAAAACGCCAAACGGCTTGCCAATTCGGCTCATAAATTCCAAACTCATATAAAATATAAAATGGTACCTTTTTGTCGGGCATATCATTATATCCCTTCAATCTGTTATCACTTCAACATATACCGATGTTATTCCAATCAACTCAAATCGATTTATTCTCAAATCCAATCATTCGGTTATATCTAAACCAAATTCCATTCAAACTCCAATATCAATTTCAAATTCTTAACTCATCAATGAAATTCCATTTCAGATTATTCTCTTATCACCCCAGTTTTACTTAACTTAACAAGTTAAATTTTAAATTCTAGAATTTAAATCCCTGGGCTCTTATTTCAAGTCAATTTGAAATCATAATACCGATTCAAAACATTTGAATTCTTAACCAACTTGTTTTCGCAAAACAAATTTGAAAATAAAATCGTGGGTAGTAATCCGTCACTTATAACTCGAAAATCACACTGATGATGTGTACACCATCATCAGAATTATTTTCCAGCGATCAAAGTGAGTTCAATACTATATTCATTTTCAAAATCATTACCAAATACTTCCATTTTGAAAACATTTCAAAATCTCCCAGGAACTTAAAATTTTCTTATTTTAATTCCAAATCTGATTTAAATTCAGATTTAATTCATCTTATTTCATATACTTTACTTATATGAATTCTGATTAGTTATATATATAACCATTTTACCTTTTTATAATCTTACTCGATTATAATAACAACCAACACAACCAATATACTATATCAAATATATTCGGGTGAAATTATTCCATTTACCCTCTTTCAAAACATACCATGACGGTTCATCGTATTCGAGTGTTTAGTAACCCTTATCGATACAGTGGATCAAACCGATCGACCAGCATTCACAAACAACTCAACCAATGAATCTCCTCGATATAAAACAAATTTTTATATCAAATACAAATACGCACTCGTATATATATATACACTCAAACTCAATCTAGGGTATTACTAACCCTATCTCTACCGAGTCACGCCACAGAGCCAAGTAATTCTTAACTTAAGCTCTGATACCAACTGTAACGACCCGGAAAAATGCGATCTTGGTTATCCAATATACAACACATATCGAACATCCAAGGATCGAAAATAACCGAATAGTTAATGAAAGAAATTAGAAGGTGAGAATAGATAAGATAGAAACTTAGAATAGAAGAAGAAGAAGAACATAACATCAGAGTAACACGAACCTCACAGCGGAACGAATAACATATAATAGATAACATAACTTTGAAATATAACAGTTATGTATACAATAGCACTTATCAGAGTACAACACTTACAACACAACGGAAATAACTATAGCTATATGATCTTGAAGCCTCCTGCTCCACGCTCTTCCAGTATATCTGTAAATTCCTGACTACTTGACTGCCCGTACAAAATTAGGCACCCAAGAGTTTAGGGAAAACAAAACAAATAAACTCCGGGTCAGTCATGGGACTGGTATGAGTAAAACAGTTTAAACAGGTATATGAACAAGTAAACGATATCTCATAAGACCACGCCGCAGAACGGAACGGGTTTTTCCCTTATGAGAATCCAAAATATCTTTATATCAAAAACCTTTTGATATTATAATAATGTCTATGTACAAATAGATATCAACTAGCAGAAACGCTTTCATCTCACGTTCTACATATATAGTATACAATCAAAACCGCAAGCACGTATTGGGTAATGGATTTCCAACTATGACAAGGTATGGAATCACCTTCCGATCAGTGTACTCTAGGAACGATACACTGGAGTTCGACAAGAACATCTTGCAACTCAGCCACACATGACCGACCACTCATTTCGCTTGAGTGTATCGAATGTACATCACCAACGGTTGGGATCAGCAACCGTTCCCGTATATATATGGGACAGCATTGATAGATTTAAGAAACAAATGAATATTCTCTAGATAGGTGATTATACACCCTACTTCGGTGCGACCGACTTAGCCATGCTGCCTGCCCGATTTCTGTCATTTACCGGTTGATGAGGCTAGAAGCTACGCTTTATCATTTCATCAGATTCACTTCGAATGCTACATTGTCAAATCCATCGAAAATCACTAATTGATGTCTACAACCATACATTACGTGTCAGCTAAAAGAAGTTTCCTTCTCCGCTTCCACTCTTGGTACGGTTGAAGAAATCAATGTACGTGACCGTCTGGAAATACTATGTCAGACATCCATCTTCATTCACTTAGAAATGTCACATCGTCATACCCGCCAAATCACAAATTGACTTATCCAAAAATAACACGGGTATACAGCTAAGAGAAACGAATTCCTCCGCCACCAAACGTGAGTACGTTTGAACATATCAACTTACGCGATCCATTGGATATACTCTGTCAGACCTTCGTCCATACAAGTTGTCCTGGGACTGGACAAACCGAAGGCACTATTCTGTAAACAGGATAGCCCTTGCATTTTACTCCGTCTTCAATTATCTTTGGCATATATGATTCGCGACGCTTATGCCAATACAGAGTGGTTCTATGGATAATAATCCAACCGGTCTCTCCATATTAACAACGTTAAAATGGTCAAAACTTCGATAGTCGGTGAGTTAACTATCAAAGAAAAACAAGTGTGCAAACAACGATATTATTTCCAAATGGAAATTATATCGAACAAACATCATTTAACATAAATCTCTTTAGTTCATTTATTTACTTATCTCCTGTTTCCCTATATTCTAAATTCTTATTTTTCTTTTATCAGAAAACATTTCTGATTCTCGTTTGGAAAACATTTCCAAAACTCCTTTACGATCCAACCTTACCATTTCTTAGTTAAGAAGGAAGTCACTCAAGTTGGGGTATAATTACCTCTCAGACCTTAACTGAACAACGTTATAACTTCGAAATGGCAAAATTTATCTTTTAATCTTTAACAACTTCTTTACGCCTTTCTCGGATCCAATTTTACTAATCCACTTCTATATTTAAAATATTGGTTATAACGATAACGTTATAATCCCTACTTTCGAATTATCTAACTTTAATTTTAACTTCTATTCTTATTAGTGAATAATTAACCTAACACTTATTTATTTAAAAATAAATAAATCTCTATTTAAACACTGGAAAGTATGAGTACTTTCCCGAATTCGATATAATCGAATTTGCCGATTAACTCTCTTCGAGAAATCTCTATTTGATTAACTCTTCTTCGAATAACCTATACTCGATTAACTCCTTCTCGAATAAACGATATTCGAAAATCTTTCTTCGAATAACTAATATTCGATAACTCTTCTTTTTCAAATATCTCATATTTGAAAATCTTACTTCGATTAAACTATAATCGATAACTCCCTTCGATGAAACTAACATCGATAACTCCCTCGATGAAACTAACATCGATAACTCCTTTCGATGAAACTAACATCCATATCTCCTTTCGATGAAACTAACATCGATTAATTCCTTTCGATGAAACTAACATCGATTAATTCCTTTCGATGAAACTAACATCGATTAATTCCTTTCGATGAAACTAACATCGATTAATTCCTTTCGATGAAACTAACATCGATTAATTTAACTCGACGAACTGAACTTATTTACTTTACTCGATCATCTTGACTTGATAACTTAACTTGCTAACTTAACTCGATTATCTCAACTAAATCACTTGACTCAATCATCTTGACTTGATAACTTAACTTGCTAACTTAACTCGATTATCTTAACTTGATTATCTTAACTTGATTACTCATATCGAATAACTAATATTCGATTTAACTCCATTTAACTCTATTCGAACAACTATTATTCGACAACTCTATTTAACTCCATTCGAACAACTATTATTCGACAACTCTATTTAACTCCATTCGCTTGACTCTAGATCGCAGCGATCACAATGGGTACGCCTGATTCCCTCAGGAAACATCCGACCGCCTTAGGCTATCTGCAGCCCTGCGAATTACGCTAGCAGTCATACAAGATGGCAACTTACCCTGAATACTATGTTTGACTAACTCTGTCTCAAATAACTATATTTGATTAATTCTAGTTCGTGTTAACTCTAATCGATTAACTCTAACTAATTAACTCCAACTGGTTAATTCTAACTGATTAACTCTAACTGATTAATTCTAACTGATTAACTCTAACTGACTAACTCGACAAACTAACCCCTTTCGAATAACATATTCGATTAACTAACTTCGAATACCATATTCGATTTCTCCTTTCGAATGTCTATACTCGATTAACTACTTCGAATACCATATTCGATTTCTCTTTTCGAATGTCTATATTCGATTAACTAACTTCGAATACCATATTCGATTTCTCTTTTCGAATGTCTATATTCGATTAACTACTTCGAATACCATATTCGATTTCTCTTTTCGAATGTCTATATTCGATTAACTACTTCGAATACCATATTCGATTTCTCTTTTCGAATGTCTATATTCGATTAACTAACTTCGAACACCATATTCGATTTCTCCTTTCGAATGTCTATATTCGATTAACTAACTTCACTTTATAAAGATTTCCTTTTTAACAACGTTTTATTCATTGGAAAAGATTTACTTTTAAATAACGGTTCTACCCTTTAAAAATGATTTCCCTTTTTATAATGTTTCCTTTCCAATTCTATTTGTAAATGGTTTATAAATATTTCCTTTTCAAATTTATACTTGAAATATTCTAACTCCTTAAATTCCCGGGAAAATTCGCCATAACCTCCTTTGTAACGGGAGCATCGGGAAAATCCCCAAACTCGCCACACAGGCCTTTCCATTCAAAAAGAAATGTTTTGAAATTATTTCCTTTTTGAATATCTCCTATTTATAAATATCCCAATTTATAAACATTTCCTATTTATAAATATTCCACTTTATAAATATCTCTTATTTATAAATATCCCATTTTATAAATATTCTATTTTCAATATCACTTTGAAAATCCCCTTTGTCAACATCCCGTATGTTATGGTATTCAATCATATCAAATCACGATGTTTAATCTCGTCCATACACACACAAATCAACAACAGGTTATAATTCACATCATATATCAAAATATATGAAAAACAATAAAATAACTGTTGAGGAATCCAGTCGGATTCCTCCAACCTGTTTCCCTGCATCCACAGATGTTACACAGTATAATATACATCAATTTCATCCCAACATGAAATATACAGATAATCAGAATCCATATTTGATTGACGGTTTTCTATATATAACTATATCTACGTTTTCAATCAAATCTATTTAACAGTCCAATTTAACAGTCCAATTTAACAATCAATATACAGCAATCAATCATTAAAAATAAAGTACAGTTTATACAAATATAAACTGAACAAAGTTAGTGAGATTTACTCACATTTGCGCGTTAACCGATAAATGTCGGTTTGCGTTATCTGATTCAGTCGAACAATTTATTTCGCCATAAATTGTAATGAGCTCGGATTCACTCCCGGTCAGTCTCATTGTGTTGCTCCCGTCCATACGGTCCCAACGCAACTTACGTTTCGTCAAACTGATTATGTATGAGAGAGATACGAATTTTATAAGTTAGTACTTAGAAAAATAAATAAACACTTAGGTTTTTAAATACCACTTGGGCCTTTACCCTTATTTCAAAACGTCGGCCCACTAAATCCCTCAAAAGCCCGTACCCGCTCCTGCTTGTCTTCCCCGACTCCACAAAATCCGTCGCCTGTATCCTCTCATCCATTTCCAGTCCTTTCGATCCCCACTCCTCCTTCTATGATACATAAAAGCTTAAATCTATTACATCATCAATCTCTTCTTCGAATTCTTCACCAACCACTCATTTGTATTTACTGTTCGAACCCTCCCTGTAGGAAGCGACACCGAGCTACCTGTAGCTGAACTGGAACCGCGCGACACCAAGTATCACCGGAATCCACCATCCCTTGTGTACACACTCCAAACAACCTCGCAAACACCATCCTACTCTCAGTTCTTGCATTCGATGCTCATATCTCCGGATACATGGAACCCTAGATCTAGGAAACCAACGCTGTACAAAAACCGCTTCGACAAAGATGATGTCGAGCTTAAAACTAACCCCACTGCATCGAAGAGCAGCTCACCAGCAACTCGTACATTTGTATATTAGGGTTTGTAGATTTTTGTTTGCTTTCTTTTGGATTTTGTTTTGTATTTGGAAGACTGAAAATGGTTTTTTGCTGTGTAAATTTGTGGTGGCTCAGTTTATTGTCTGTTGACCTTTAGAATTAGGTTTTAAGGTTAAGAGGGGGGTTATTTATAAGGGTTGGGATTTTAGATATTTTATTTTGATTATTAAATTAATTTATAATCAACTGCAGTTTTATATCGTCCCTTTAAAATTTCTGAAATCACACACTATATTCAAAAATCATGAAACTGGACATGTAGCTAGAGCTCGACATTATGGTCCCAACGAAACTGGTTTCGTCGAATTCCGACTCCGTATGCTCACACAGCGTATTTTTAACCGTCGAAATACTAACTGTTTCTCACTCTAAAAATCCGTACGGCCACACAGTGACTCTAAAAATCACGGAAACTGACATCTAGCAATAATTTGACATTGCGGATCTAACAAAATTAGTTTCGTCGAATTCCGACTTCGTTTGCAAAACCGACTATTTTTAAAGCTCTAAATAGTCTATTTAAATATATAAATATATTTAAATATTATTAAATTAAATATTTAAAATTAAATATTATCGTATATCTTCACATATGATATTATACAGCTTCAGAATATCATATCAGAAATTTACAGCTTGATATTTCAGATTTCAGATTTATCGATATTCAGTTTATATCGAAAATCCTTTTATAACGTATATAAAGCGTCGCAAATTATAAAGGAAATCCACAGCGACTTTTCTGAAATTTGATTTGGACGTAAATCAAAATCTACACAACGAAATCCAGATTTTTCTCTTCCACTAGAAAGATATACCCCACCAGCTCCACACGTTTCTTGTTTCACAGAAATCCGGCTTAAAACGAATCCTGTACATTCAGTTGAAGTTCGAATCGCCAAATCGCGAACTGCAGCGCCATTTCACGCTCGATTTTAATTATAATATAATTACACGTTCAAACTGTCGTCGATTGAATATAATCGTTATTATATTTCGAATTGAAACTCCACCAAATCTCGTATGCTATTCAATTCACATGATACTGTGAATTTCACTATTTCCGACTATTTCGACATTATAATATATTATTATATTATAATTATTTATTAAATATTCAATATTATTTAATTAAACGATCATTAACTTCTCTAAATCACCAATTATATAATTAAATAAATTAATTATATATCTCTAAAAATGCGGGTCATTACACCGTTTTACGCAAACTCGGACTCTATCTCAAGCAGAATTCTGAGATGAACGCAATGGCGTAATCCGTTTCACTTACTTCTGAATATTAAATTAATTATTCCTTAATTTTACATTCTCTCCTACTCAAAGGATTTCGTCCCCGAAATCTCCAAGTTGAGAAGAATGCATATCCTACCATCCATCATCCATCTACTCAGCCATTAATCACTTCCATTGTCCTTAAGGATTTCTAATGCTTTCATGAAAATATGCAAAAGTGCATGTATATGTCCCAACACTAATGCGAAAATCAGGCGGTCTACTGATTCAATTGACTTCCTTAATGCAATGTATGTTAGTGCCATGAATCCAATATGTATGCAAATAGGCTTATTATAACATATAAGCTCTACATGTGTGCGCACTCATTCATCCAAATGCAACACCCATATGCTAGCTCATCCATTTCCATCCATAAAAGAAAAGAAAATGCACACACATCCATATGCAGTATGAGAGTGATTGAGCCGATCTTAGTGCTTAATGTGTGTGTATATGTGTCCATAGGAAACCACTAGCAAACACTTGCACCCACTTGCATCCATCAAACATAGCATGTTTCAAACACATGTTTACATCCATAGGATTTCTATCTAAAGGTCGAAAATACTATGGATAGGATTTACTCAAATGATAGAAACAAGTGCGAATAAAATATTTTGGAAGAGAAGTTAAGAACATTCCTTTGAAAAGAAAAGGGTACGAAGCGCAAAAATCTTGCCTTCGGTCTCCCAAGTTGCATCTTCCTGGTTGTCTCCCCACTGGACCTTTACTAAGTTGACTTCTCATTTGCGTAGCTTCTAAACCTCCGATCCAAGTAAAAGTCTTTCTGTAGATCCCATCCCAAAAGAAAACCCTTTCTCAAGTAGCTCCCCTACTTGTTTACTGAGCTCCCTTCTTTCTCTTGGACCCATATGGTGCACGGGCAATGCAACTGGCTTTGCATTGTCCACCAAATATATGCGGAAATTGATCTTGTGCCTTGGGGGTAAACCCAAACCTCATTAAAGGCATCAGGATACTCACGGACTACTGAAACAGGTTTTAGATCATCGATAGATGCGCGAAGTGACTCTAGGAAACTCAACATAACAGATCCCTTGGGGTCGCAAGAAATCACGAGGGTCCTCCCTTGACAAGTCACCAGTCTAACGACCCTCCTCTTACAATCTAGAATGGCACCATACATGGCTAGCCAACCTATCCCGAGAATCAAACCATAGCCCATGAAACAAGATGTGCGTCGCCCTCAAATTCAACGCCTAACACAGATATTCTCAAACTCCGACAAATCATAGATAAATGAGCCGAACCACCAATGGGGTTTGAAACAACTACGGGATCCGCTACCACACTATTAATTAAGTGCAGAGATTCAACTACATAACTTGATATAAATGAGTGCGTAGCACCAGAATCGAAAAGAGTTTTATTTGGATAATTTGAGAAGGGAAAATTAAAAATTCGACGGAAATTTACTACCTCTATATGGTACACTGACCGTGAGAACATACACCTTCTCTTCAGAAGATCCTGCCCTTTGGTCCTGTCCATGTTTCTTCAGGCATTCCCTCGTATAGTGTCCGACCTCACCACAGTTGAAGCAAGCGTTCTTTCTTTTCTGGTCTTCTTTTACCAAATGGCCCATGCGCCCACAACTATGAAACTTCCTCTTTTCTCGGGTTTTGCAATCTTTGGCCAGCTGACCCTTACGTCTACAACCATTACATTTCTTCTTAGAGAGATCACCTACTTGCGATGGTGGAGGAACAACGGCTGTAGCTGGGGAAGGGACACCTCCTTGGCTCCCAGTTGGTGTCGTAGCCTTAAGATACCTACATAACCAATCCAGTACTTGAACTCCCTCGAGAATATTTGGTTCCACTGACATGCTAAAAAGAAAAAGGAAGAGATTTAGACAAAGGACTGAAGGGTATTACATATGGCTTTATGGGGAATATTTTTTGAAACAGCCTTTTCTTTTTGGAAATAATTTCTTTTAAAAATCATTTTGAAAATAATTTTCAAAAACTTTTATCTAATTTGGTAACATTCAGCTCTGATACCAGGTGTGACAACCCACGTCCGTTAATGTCACTCACTAAGGGAATGCATTAAGTTCCATGAAGCGTTATAGGTAATCAGACACAGAAAAATTACAAGACAGATATAAATAAGATAATAGTAGAAATTTAAATTTTTATTTCAATAAAATACAATGGTCCATAATTTCATAAGTCACAAAAACCATTACAACAAAATAACTTCTGTCTTGCATCATTAGTGTACATAAGTAAATAAAAAGCATAATTCCCCGAATGAAAGAGTTAAGCCATAGTAGAAAAAAGAACTTGAGCCATACTTCAGCAATAGCTCCTCGCAAGATGATATCAGAATCCTGACTAAGCTTGGGTGTTTCCTCCCCGTGAACCTAGAGAGGGGGGAAATGGAATAAAGAAGGAGAAACAAAAAGGGTCAGACAATAAGTCTGGCAAGTCTAGTTACTTTTAGCCAGTAGATAAATAAAAGTATCATGATAGGCATATAAAGTGGATAAGGGAGATCACTACATAAATGGCAGGTGTGACAAGGTAAGCAAGATAAGGTGTACATGCCTCACTAATAATTTCTCTGCACTGTTACTAGTATATCCAGAAAAAGATGATCCCTCCAACTATTTAGGTACACGTCCAAATGTATCCAAATTACTACCCTGATCGATCGGCTCCCTAACCCTCGTAGATACCTTGTGCTGGCCCCACAATAGGAGGTACCACTTCCTAAAGTGGCAACCCCTCGTCATAACAATGTGCACAACCATATCTACAGGTGTCACGGTCGTCTTATCCCCCTCTGCCCGGCTTATGCACGCACATGGCCCGGTCGGTTTGCACCGCCCAAACCGTCCTCCACGTTTGGATCTCTTACAATCAGTCAGTAAGCGTGCCCCTTCTCCGCCTTGTACGGAATACTTTGTTTGATACCTACTCCGGGTTACTGACTGAAATGGGTCCCACACAATATGATACAAGCTCTCCCCTTTGTCTTGTATCCCCCACTAGGTTTTTACTGACTATGCATACCACTAGGTGTCTTTAATTACATAGCCTTATTTACTTATACTGGTTATGCTTACCTACAGGTGTCTTTAATACATAACCCCAAATCTTCCAACCGGTTTTGCTTACCTGTCTTTAATTGCATAACCCTATTACTTCTACAAGTTAAGTTTATCCAAAGAGGTGTCTTTAATTACATAACTTTATTATTTCCGCCGATTATGTATACCACTAGGTGTCTTTAATTACATAATCTTAATGGGTTAAGTTTGTGGGCCTATTACCCATCCCCTCTTCAGATTTACTTAACCCACCCCTCAACCATGTTTACTTAACCCCCAACTTAAATTTAAGTTCATACAATCCCTATGGATTAACTTTAGGTTAAGTAGTCCATTTCTTTACCATGTCCATTTATGGTTTCATAGTGGGCCAGACCTCCCACATTAGGCCTACAACATGTGAATGTTGGATATGTCGGTCGAGTCCGGGCAGACTTATCCCGCAGTTGGGCCTAACCTCGTGTCATAGCCCGATTCGTTTTTACATACTTAGACCTCCCACATTAGGTTTACCATTAGTGGCTGCTAGATATGTCGGTCGGGTCCGGGCAGACTTCCACCTCTAATGCAACCTAACCTCGTATCATAAGAACAATTACAATTCCTAGTTGTAATTACTAGACGTTCCATTTTTAATTAATTAATCAATTAATTAACCCTTTCCTTTTATAGGTGCCAATACCTATTTTGCCCAATAATTTGAATTACATGTCCATAAATGTTCGTATTCAAATTATGCCATTTTTAATTAATTTACCAATTAATTAATCCTTTCCTTTTATAGGTGTCAATACCTATTTTGCCCAATAATTTGGATTACATGTCCATAAATGTGCGTATTCAAATTATGCCATTTTTACCCCTTTCCCCCGTTCCCTAACTAGCGCCCTTACAAAATTGGCAACATGCCTAGGCTAGACAATAACCTAGTCATAAACGTTAACAAGGAAAATAATGGGAATATACTAAAATAATCATCTTGGCATAAACATAAATTTGTAAGATAAAAGGTGAACATACATACTAGCATGGACATGAAATTTTCATCATAACATGGTGGACATAAAACTGATGAACTATGATGTCACAATATCTAAATTAGCCATTTTAGATGTCCAACTGATTTAAATATAACATGATAACATAGGGTGACAATTTAGATTACATAAAATAGATCTAACATGAATCATAACGTGACAAATTTAGATCACATAGGATAGATCTAACATGAATCATAAGGTGACAATTTTAGATCACATAGGATAGATCTAACATGAATAATAAGGTGACAATTTTAGATCACATAGGATAGATCTAACATGAATCATAGGGTGACAATTTTAGATCACATAGGATAGATCCAACATGAATCATAAGGTGACAATTTTAGATCACATAGAATAGATCTAACATGAATCATAGGGTGACAATTTTAGATCACACAGGATAGATCTAACATGAATCTTAAGGCGACAATTTTAGATCACATAGGATAGATCTAACATGAATCATAAGGTGACAATTTTAAAACACATAGGATAGATCTAACATGAATCATAAGGTGACAATTTTATATCACATAGGATAGATCTAACATGAATCATAAGGTGACAATTCTAGATCACATAGGATAGATCTACATGAATCATAAGGTGACAATTTCAGATCACATAGGATAGATCTAACATGAATCATAAGGTGACAATTTTAGATCACATAGGATAGATATAACATGATAATTTTAGATCACATAGAATAGATCTACATACATCTACATCATAGCATATCATAAAAGTTACAACCCAAGATCCATAATGATAACATAGTAGAACAATTGAATTGGATCCAAAGGAATAGATCTATCATAATACAGCATGAGATCTACCAATAACATAGATTTAAAGTCTATAATCGTATCCACATCATAGTCTTTCGTAGTTTCACTATTATTTATCTAAACCTAAAAGCAACTAGAACTCACTGTGATTGGATTGCTAAAATGATAGATAGGTGCTGAGTCTATGTTTGAATCTCAGAATTTGATAAGCTCTAGAAGAAGATGAGAGATCCTAATTCCGTCCAGAATCCAGCAGAGTTCGGCTACCATTGCTTATTCTTTGAAGAAAACAAAGGATATGAGATATATTTATAGCTGCTGGGTTACAGAATTCGGATGCCACCTCAGCACTAATGAAAGTGGGTAAGGTCACGGGTCGTCACTCACTCGAAAAAGGCCCGAACACCCAGAAACTGTTCTAGGCGCACTTGGCAGGTGCGCCAGTGCAAAATTACATTGGCGCTCTTGTCAAGTGCGCCAGTACATTCTGCTTTCATCGTAAAACTTTAACCGTCTATAACTTCTTCATACGTTATCCGTTTTACGCAAACTCAGACTCTATCTCAAGAAGAATTCCGAGACAAACACAATGGTGTAACCCGTTTCACTTAATTCTGAATATTAAATTAATTATTCATTAATTTATCCTCTTTAATGTCGTTAAAAATTCGGGATGTTACAAATCTAGTTTGTAGTCTTGATTTTAAAATCAAGATTTCAGATCTTATTTTGTTGGAATTGTCCCACATCGGAAAATTTTCTACCCAATCTTCCTTAATAATATAAGGAGTTCCTCCTTCACGTTGCCAATTGGTTTTGTGGTAATTTGGGGTTCTCTAACATGGTATCAGAGTAGGTTTAATTCGTGTGCACATAACCACCATACTTATCCACGTCATTTAATAAGATCCACGTGTTATGCTCAGGATATGACACACGTGCGGGTGCATGTTGATACAAGTCACACATCGGGAAATTTGTAAAATAAATCATGTATAACTATTAAGAGTCCACCCTTCACATAGCTAAACGTGCGTGGGCGTGTTGGAATTGTCCCACATCGGGAAATTTTCTACCAATCCTTAATAATATAAGGAGTTCCTCCTTCACATTGCTAATTGGTTTTATGTCAATTCGGGGTTCTCTAACATATTTCCATTTGTCATCCTTGAATGATCATTCGATCAATCAAGGTTGTAGCAGTGTTGATCATCAGAGAATTACTCCTCACATGATCATTCCTAATTCACACCATGGCTAGAGACAATGTCTTGACATCTGAAAGATCATCAACTGGAAATGAAAATGCATCTGCATTTTCTAGCAATATCCAAGACCCTATAAATGAACAAAGAACAATTGTCAATCCTAAAAAATCAGATCATTTCAATTCAATTAGATGTGGCAAATTATCGACTATGGAAATTTCAAGTTATGACTGCTTCAATAGGATACGACCTCGAAGAGCACACTATCAATTCCAAAACGTGTTGTTCTAAATAAAGATGGTAACCTAGTTACAAATGAAGAGTTCACTCGATATAAAATACAAGACAATTTTCTATGTTTATGGCCCTTCTCATCAATCAGTCCCACACTTCTACCATAATTTATTGGATGCAAAAGCATTCAAGAACAAATCTTTGACACTCAGTCTTCAGCAAGAACTGCGCATTACAAACGTTAGTTGAACAATATATGGAAGGACTCTATGACTGTGGGAGAGTATCTTACCAAACTCAAAACACTATGCAACTTATTTTGATTTGATCGAACATAAAGTAACTGAATCTGACTAAGCGCTCCTAATACTGAGTGATTCAAATGACAAAAATTGTGATGACCGCCCATAACTTCTGCATCGAACAAAGGAAAAGGTGCATTGTATGACGTATCAGGCCGATATGGGATCACTACAACAAAGTACACCTATTCCAACATCGGTTTCACAGCGGGCAAAAAATTACCATTGTAAAAAACTGATATTACAACGGTCATTTTCTGAACGCTGTAATAGTTATACTGGACAACGTTATTACTATAACAGATTTATGTGGCCCGTTGTAATAGAAGCATATTACAACGGTCTAGTTTTGACTGCTGTAATAGATGACGCTATAGCAACGTCCATTCCTTGCCCACTGCAATAGATATGGGTTTTACAACAAAAACTTACATATTACAACGGCCACTAAATGACCGTTGTTAAAGGTTGTACTATAATTTTAACTATTAGGTATATTATGTTGATATTGATTAATTAGTCTTAATTTATAATTTGATAATATTAATCTTAATTACATTGAAAATTAATGTTCAATATCAAGAGCTAATAATATATACATATCACTTATTAACATTTGATAATTAACATTAAATTATAATGAATTAATTATAATAATTATTTTTAACTAGTTAATAGTTACAATAAATAATTAGTTTTTAGGATTATTTTTGTTAGTGTAAATTTTTCTTTAATTAATATTTTCATTTATTATTGATGTAATAATTAATTATACATAATAAGTACTAACTAATTAGAAGTTAAATTAATTTTATCCAAATAGAAATTGGGTATATAAGAATTACGCTAAAGCCTACAAACACTAAGCTAATTAATTATATATATAGTTTACTAGTAGTAAAAAATATTTAAACTTTTGAGAACTCTTAACCGCTTATCAGGGCCAGTCGTAGGAGTTTTGGTGCCTAAAGAAAAAACAAGGCTTTTATACAAAAATAATGTTATTATTGTTAATTAAATCATCTAATTAATTTATACTGCTAGTAAATAATGAGAATGAAATTGAGGATAAATATAACTTTTTCGTAGCGATAATTCAGTTATATAACAAACTTAATATTATTTATTTATCGACATAATTTCTAGAGATCTAACATCTAGAATTCCTTTAACATGAAAAGCATGTTTTTTCCTATGTTCTTTTCCAATTTTTGTACAAAATCATCAAAAGTATAAATAAATTCACTTCCAGTGATTTTTTTCTTTTAGCTTCAGGGTCTTTTGAGATCTTGAAGTCTAATAATAAACTATTTATGCATCTCAATCCAAGTACTAGACAAATGCAGATCCCTTTCAAACTTTGCCTTAATTTCTCTTGAAAACACGAATAGCTACATCCGTTAATTAGTACTTTTTCAAAACAACAACATTTAGCTTTGCTGGCCCCGTAGTTGTTAATATGTAATTAATATTTAAAAATGAAAAATCTCGTTAAAACCAAAATATTATAAAAATAAAATAAAATTGAAAACATACTAATTATATCGATAGTTGTTAGCATTTTTGTTGAATACCAAACTCCAGTAGTAAATTTATTTATTAGGATAATAATTTGTCTATTAAAGATTTAAATTAATAACTATTTTTTTATGTACAAGCAATTTTCAAGCAACGTTTGACAAAAGAATGGTATACACAATGGATTGGTGCAAAATTGGGCAAACGGCTAATTCTGAAGTAACGTTTAATACCGCCCCGTATTCTCCATAACTCATTTTGCAAATGGCTAAGTTTCTCAATCGTTCTCCCTACAAGTAAGGCAAACGAAATCGTCTTCGAACAAAAATCTAGGGCAAATTCTAGTATTCAGTTAATCTCGGTCACTCCTTCAATTGTAATTCTATTGCACAACGAATATGTATGATTTCTACTTTATTTTATTTGTAATTCTAATTTGGGTTCGATTGTTGTACGGTAAAACTAATCGTCAATTGGATTGTTCTCTAGATCGTTCTCTAATCCATCTGAGACGCTTGTCTACAAAGTCAAAGGTCAAATCGGTGGAATCGGTGGAATTCAGGGATCGAAATCATTGAAGAGCGAATAGGTATGATTTCTACTCTTTTCTGTTTGTAATTCTTGTGTGTTTCAGACATCTACCCGCAAGTGATATCTGCGTGTACTTGGAAAATTGTACTGAAATTTGGTTACTGTACTCAATGACATCTTATTCACGCATATAACCCTAAAGTGTTTATATATATATATATCGGTTGAGATAACTGTGTCATGTAATTATATATATAAATTGATGTATAAATTTGGTTGTGTTGTTAAATATACACTCATCGATCATTGGTTATGTGTTATCTATTATTGTACATATGTCTCGACCAGTCAAGTTTCAAGAACAACTACATCTTCCATGGACGATGTAGTGTGCTTTTGCAGTGAAACTGATTGTTTTTTTACTCTGCTTTTATGCTATATAAAATTCAATATGAACCATACCATTGTTGAAGTATATATGAATAATGCCATCATATGCAAGTGTATGCTTGTATAACATGATATAAATAGTTATTTTAGGACAAGCTAGTATATCCATTTGGGGCTAACAACAGTTTCAAACTTTAAAACGATTTAATCTGCATATCGTCGTTCCTTCATGTCTGAATATATAGCCTACTGCTTTTGGCTTTTGAAGTTGCTAAGGTCATAAAAATAGTTTACCAAAAGAAAACGATCATGGTTTAGAAAGCGAAAATGATGTGCATGAAAATCATTAACAATCCAGTATTTTTCAAAAATTCTCAAAATAAAAAACAAGATGTTCCACAAGCTTAGACCTTCCAACCTCCTCACAATGACATCTACAGTCTTTCGCCACCCAAGTTGATATAAAGTCGAACTTTTGGGATATGAATTGGATCGGATTGGATCACATAATTAAAATAAAGATATATTTTATAAAATCAAATTTTCCTCTTTCACAAACTAATTGTAGTAAATAATTTTAAAACTATCTTGACTATTCGATCCTTATAACTATTTCATAACTATGTTGTAATTGTTTTCAACTATAAGCATATATATACATACATACATATATATATATGTATATATATATAGACACACACACTATCTTTTAAATTCTAACTTTTCTAAATATATTTTACAAATTCAATGTAAGACTTTTACTTATTTTACCAATCAAGGATCTAATACTATATATTTTTCAAATTAATATAGTACTTATTTTCACTGAATATAGTTTGTTGTGGGCTATGTTTGCTGCTGCATTCCCATCATTTGGTTGCCAATTTGATTTTTGGTTTGGAACACTTGTTGTTGGGCTTAGTATATGTATTTAGTTGTGCCATGTTTTGCTGGTCATGACTCTTGACATTTGGTTATTGTCCGTATATATACGTATGAATGTTGATAAGCACCTTCAGTTTGGCAATGAACTACCTTGTCCCCATTTCGTTGCCAAGCCTTTTGCTGTAATACCCTTATGCATGTTGAAAAAAACACGAAAATGGCAACCTGCATGATTAGTAGTAGCCCCTAAGTAGAAAATGCGGTATTTATATCTTTAATGTTTCCTTGGGAGCTATATTATCTTAATATGCCATCTTAGTTGACTTCTGCAGTCCGTCGTCACCCAAGTTGATGAATATTGGAACATTTAGTTTTACCAGTATGATACCTTAATTGTAAGACCATTTCTTTCAACTAAGTAATTTCCTACAGTAAATTTGTGCATTAAGTTTTGGTTGTTAAGGCATATGTGCTTTAATTCCGTTCTTATTTTATAAAATGTCATTTACCATTTTTTCCATTCTTACAGTAAATTTCTTACAATAATATTTTTTACAGTAAATTCCATGCTTTAATTCCATTATTTAGTTCCATTCTTACAATAAATTTGTTATAGTAAATTCCAAGCTTTATTCCATTATTTAATTCCATTCTTACAGTAAATTTCTTACAGTAAATTTGTCATTTCTTTCAACTAAGTGATCTGTTTCATTGTTTTGCATATGTTATCATAACTGAAAGTGGTGCGAATGAATAATTTTTTTGCCATTTGTAACAAACTGCACTGAAAAGTGTTAAATTTAAAATATTTTCTCCATTAATTATTAATTAACACATAACAAACATTTTTATATTACATACTATGATTATTATCTACATTCATGATCCCTGTTACACAGAGCACAACTAACAGAAAACTAATTAGCATATGAAACACATTCGGCTACTTTTATAATGCTGTTATATTTTTTAATATATGTGTGATTTCCTTTTTTCCTTGTTCCTTGTCGAGTCAAATATTGTATGGCCTGCATCTAATTCATTCTATTTTGTTGAAACATCCATTTTTTCACTTTGCAATCTTATGGCTAAAAGATGTAACTAAGGTCTTATTAAGTTACAAATTGCAATAGAAATTATAAGGACTAATTAAATATGTGCATGCATGGGTAGTTTGTTAGATCAAATGTTGATAATGGATATTTGAAAAAAAAAAACCTCACAGGCATCCATCCATCCGAGAAGCAGATGTCAAAACTATTCATTATTATCCATTTTATTTAATTTTTCACATTCTTGTCATTAATGAGATTAAATAAAACACATGTCAAACCAAAATTTGATGTTCATTTAACTGGACTAACCACCATCATGGATGTAAAATTTATCTAATATTTTTTTTGTATTTGCATATACAATTATCCAATTTTCAAAAATAATTTTTGTATGAGGATGCAAATATTTACCGAGAAGGCATTGAATTGCCCATAAGGCAGCAACACAAGCCATCGCAAGCAGCACTGAGAGGCTCTAGCAAATGGCATTGTGATGCGAGGCAGTACCGCCAAGGCTGGTGTGAGGTAGCACCGCCAAAGATGCTGCGAGTTAGCACAGCCATGGCTGCTGCTACCCTTTAAAATGTAGGAATCTTATCCGTCGACCGTCTTTTCTTTAGGTTCTGACGTTAGAGGATTATCAAAAGATGGATCCACCTCCCAAGGTTTTGTCAGTTTTGATTTTCAATTTTAAACGTGTTACTATCAAGGTTGATTATCGATCTCTTTATGTGTCATAGAATGTCTGAAGAGTATAGGCAAGTTGTCTGGAAGTTTGTATATGAGCACGTAGAACGAAAGGGAAATCCAAAAAAATTATTTGCCCTTGTATAAAATGTAGGAATCTTATTCGCCAATCGCCAAGGGATGTTGTATCACATTTGGTTTGTTTTGGAACTAACCCGACGTATGATGTGTGGATTTTTCACAGGGAGGCACGCCCTTCCGAAAGTGAAGGAGATGAAGTGACAGATACATATAGAATGTATTTAGACACACAAGTATGCGATGATGAGATGGAAGATCATGCTAACGTAGAACATTGTGTGGAGTCTAATGTAAGACATGGGGTGGAGTCTAATGTAAGACATGGGGTGGAGTCTAATGTAAAACATAGGGTGGAGAATAAGGAGATTATAGACAATCCCGAAATTCCTTTTTACCTTGGTTATGTAAGCAACACAAAGTTGTCGGCTACAATACTTCTTTACAAGCACAAAGCTCGAAATGGTATATCTGACACAGCATTTACGAAACTTCTTAAAGATATGCTGCCTATGGAAAGCACGCATCCTAATTCGACGTATGCAACAAAGAAGATGCTGAAATCATTCGGTTTAGGCTATAGACAAATACATGCATGCGTAAATGATTGTTGTCTTTTTAGGAAAGAGCTCGCACATAGTGATTCTTGTCCGAAATGTGGAAAATCACATTGGAAAAAAAACAAGACAAAGGAAGATGGAAAGAAAGCCAAAGTAGCTACAAAGGTCTTGAGGTACTTTCCAATAATACCAAGACTAAAAAGAATATTTATGTCCGCAGAAACATCAGAGCAATTAAGATGGCATAACGATCATAAGAGTGAACATGGTAAAATACGTCATTCAGTAAATTTTTCTCAGTGGGCTACAATTGATAGGACATATCCTTCCTTTGCGTCCGATCCATGAAATTTAAGGCTTGGTCTTGCAAGTGATGGCTTTAATCCCTTTGGGGATAGGAACAGTAAATATGTTGTTGGCCAGTATTTCTTATTGCGTATAACTTTGCTCTATGGCTTTGTATGCACAAAAATAATATGACGTTATCTTTATTAACTCCTAGGCCACGACAACCATGGAATGATATTGATGTGTATCAAAAACCACTTATTGACGATCTGAAGAAATTATCGAATAAAGAGGTGAAGGCATATGATGCATACACTCGCAATGAATTTAGATTAAGTGCAATTCTAATGTGGACGATAAGTGATTTTCCAGCTTATGAAAATTTATCAGGTTGCACCGTAAAGGGTAAGAGGGCTTATCCTATTTGTGGTGCTTATACATGCTCAATATGGTTACCATTAAGTAAGAAGCGTGCATATTTAGGACATAGGTGATTCTTTGATCCTAATCATGAATATCGCCAACGAAAAGGCTTGTTTGATGGAACCATAGAGAAAAGACGAAGGCCTCCGATACAAACTGGTGATCAAGTATTTGATACTGTTAAAAATATTTGCAATGATTGTGGAAAAAAATTAAAGGAGGACGAAAAAGAAAAAGGGGAGATGAGAAGAAAAAGGGAAGTCAAATACGGAAAAAGAAGTCTATTTTTCTTAGATTTGCCTTATTGGTAGGTAAAACTTAAGTAGAAACATAATTGCTTCTTTTCTATTACATAATCAATACTTTATTGTTAATTATGTATAGTCTATATTTTCTTAGGTACTTCCTTTGCATCACAATCTAGACGTAATGCTTGTTGAAAAAAATATTGGTGAAAGTGTTCTTGGTACGCTACTTGATATTAAAGGGAAATCAAAAGATGGCATTAACTCACGTAAAGATCTAGAAGTACTGGGTATTAGGAAAAAGTTACATCCTATAGACATGGGAAGCAAAACATTACTTCCAGCTGCTCCATGCACCTTAACTTATCAAGAAAAGGAGATATTTTACAATAGAATGAGGAATTTGAAAGTACCTAATGGGTATAGCTCAAATATTGGAAAATATTTTGCAAAAGAAAACAAAATATCAAGTCTAAAGTCCCATGATTGTCATGTGTTAATGCAACAATTGTGTCTGTATCACTGAGAGGATTTCTGCCTAAAGGGACAAGGAATGCATTACTACGACTATGTTCTTTTTACAATGACATTTGCCAAAGAGTGCTTGATAAAGATAAATTAGAATGCATCGAGAATCAAGTCGCATTAACACTATGCGATCTTGAGAGATATTTTCCTCCTTCTTTTTTTTGATATTACGATTCATTTGAAATTACATTTAGCGAGGGAAGCAAGAATTTGCGAACCAGTATAGTATCGGTGGATGTATCCATTTGAAAGGTAAATTTTGGTATTAGTACTTATAGTAATTAATAATATACGTGCTTATGCATATTCGTTATAGGTACATGAGCACACTTAAGGGGTATGTAAAAAATCAAGCACGGCCTGATGGGTGCATAGCTGAGCGCTATTCTGCTGGTGAATGCATGAAATATTGTGTTGAATATATTGATGATGCTTTAGAAGTCGTACAAAGGGAAAATAGGAATGAAGTAGAACAAAGTGATTCCATACTCGAGGGTTGTCCTATTTCCAAAGGAAAACCTATGGTAGTTACTAAGGAGGTGAATAATGCTACTCATCGGTATGTGTTGTTTAATACCGAGGAAGTGGAGCCTTATATAGAATGAGCATTAGTTGAGTTTAATTATTTTGCATGAAATAAATTAGATTTTGACTTGTATGTTTACATATATAGGATGCACAACGATGAGCTGAAACATTTACATCCCCATCTTTCGCAAGATGATTTGGAACTTTCAAAGCAGCACTCAGAGCTTTTAGTCAGTGGTTTAGAAATAAGGTTAATAATGTTATACATCTTAGATGGATAGGTTTGACATAGAAGTATATGTTATTGTAATTAGTCTTTATTTAATCTTATGCTCTTCCAGGTTAATGATGATAGAAAAACATCTGATGTTAGCGAACTATTGATTTGGCTTTCACATGGACCTTGCCATCAAGTTATATCTTATATTGGCTATATAATTAATGGTCGCCGTTTTCATACAAGAGACAATGACAAATCTACACAAAATAGTGGTGTTTCCATTGAGGCAAATACTGTTCGCTTAGATGGATCCATTGAGAAAGTGATATATTATGGTGTTTTGAGTGAGATTTTGTTGTTAGACTATCGTCGAGTTCAAATTACTTTGTTTATGTGTGATTGGGCAAATATTGATCGTGGAGTTAAGGTTGAAGATGGGTTTATGTTAGTTAGTTTACATTAATTCCAAAATCAATTTGCTAGCAATCCTTTCAACGTGGAAACGCAAGCCGTACAATTGTTCTTTTATAGAGAAAGTAGTTCTTCAAATTGTTATGTTGTGCTAAAAGCGCCTCCTAGAGGTTTTCATGAGTTAGAAATGTGTGATGAGGAGGATGAGTCAACTAGCAAACCGGTAGATGAGTCACTACTTGATGACAGAGATGAAAGTTATATAAGAAAGGATTGTGATGGTATTTTGTTATGATATACACATCCTTTATTAACGATTATGTTAAAACATAGTTGTATAACAATATAATCAAAAAATTACCATATTATCAAAATATTTTATGATATACACATCCTTTATTAATGATTGTGTTAAAACATAGTTGTATAACAATATAATAAAAAAAGTTACCATATAATCAAAATATTGTATGATATAAGCATCCTTTATTAATAATATGCGTGCAACATAGATTTTATCATGAAAAAAGAACAATTGTTGTCTGTTCCAAAGTTGCAATAGAAAATTGGTGATCGAATGAAAATTTCATTACATTATTTATTAACGTACCTCATTACTAACCTATTGCATTTATTTGTATATGATGTTCTGATCATTCATATATATACATACATACATACATATATATATATATATATATTCTAGGATCCTCCATCAACAGAAGATAGTAACTTGAAGTATCAATAATTCAAATGGAGCAAAATCAAGGATAGGTAAATTAGTAAAACTTTTGGCAATGAAATCTGTTTTCGGTGCTGCTGTTTGGTGCAGTCATTAACTGTACTTGTTTATTATGTCTTAATAATTTTTCACTAAGAAGATTTAGCAGTTATGTCTCTTACTTTTAACCAGTTACTAAAATCCATCATTTGGATGCCAAGTAAACTCTTTTACTATGTGTAACAACCCGGAAAATCAGAACCAATTAAAAATTTTTATTTTAGCTATTTTAATGAATTTTGAATATTTAAAATGATTTATTTTAAGTAATAACGATTTAAAATTTATTTAAATCAAAGTCAGAACACATATATTTATTTTAATTATAAAACGAGCCTGAAATGGCGTGGTAGTTTGAAAATTCGATTTCAAATTTCAGATGAATGTACAGAATTCAAAATAAATCGTATTTCAGTAAAACCAGAAATATTTGAATCTATTTAATTATATCTTTCTAGGGGTGGGCGCGGTTCGATTCGGTGCTGTTTGAAGCTCAAACCGCTTCCGCACCGCATCAAATGATTGATCAAAAATGCAAACCATTATACTAACCATTCAAGCGGTTCGGTTTCGATGTAATATGGTCCAGTTTTGGTTCGGTTCGGTTTGAACCCGTATTAAGTATTAAACAAGAAAATTACTTCTATCAATAAACAATTTACGATTGTATGACGTTGCGTCACCTGAAGGTTAATATACATAGTGTTATCTTTAATTGCTACAACATACGTTGAATATAGAATATATATCGTTAAATTAAAAGTTAGACATGAATTTGCTAATTTTTTTATCATAACATTGTCAGTGTAGCTATGCGGTTCGGTTCGGTTTAATATGGTTTGGTAAAAGTTCAAACCGCAACCGAACCGCAATGTTGCAAGTCAGTTCGGTTTGGGTTATTTGCTTTAGAGAGAGAATCCTGTGTGGTTTTCCGCACCATTTTTGCGGTTCAGTCTGGGTGGTTTCCGCATTGCGGTGCGGTTTATTCCCACCCCTACATCTTTCTAACGAATGTGAAAAATCCAGATTTCATAACGAGAATTGAAAGTTATGTCCAGTTAAAAATTTACAAGAGTCGCTATGGAATTTAAATATATATGGCCCTTAAAAATAGCCAGCTTGCAAACGACCTTCGTTTTCGACGAAACTACTTTTGTTGGATCTAGAATGTCAATTTATTGCTAGGTTTAAAATTCCATAATTTTGGGAATTAATATGTGAGCGTGGTAAATTAAAACGCGTTTGGTAATTTCAGTTTGAATTGGATCGACCAGAAAATGACCATTTTTCAAATGGTCTCCAAATTCGACGAAATTAATTTTGTTAGGACCATATCATCCAAACATTGCTGGATTTATTTTTCGGGAATTTTTGGAATCAGTATGTGGCCTAGGCAAATTAAAATGTACGTTCAAATCTAATATTAAATGTTTTATATTTTAATTTGAAGAATAACTGACTGAAACAGTTGAATGGGCTTACGAAACATATTCCATTGTGTCCAGAATAGGGGTATTTAGCTAGGAGCGACAGTCGTCGGGGTTGATTTGGAGTTCGTATGGATAAATGGATATTTATGGAATTAAAAGTATTAAAAATTAAAATATAAATACACAACCAATAGGAATCAACCGTTGACCATATCATTTCTCCAGAGAAACCCGTCCCTCTCAAACACGAATGGCGGCTAAAGCTTGAATCTTCTCTCCTCCATAATTTCTAATTCACGCAATGAAATAGATCGATCCTTTAGGCAATTTTGAAGAGAATTTTATGCTCTTCAAATCCATACAAGCCAAGCCCTCCATCGTTTTGTATATCTCACGAATCACCTCCACGAACTCGCCTCGTTCATCACCAGAATCCGCTGCCACCGTGCCGTCGATCTGAACGAGACCACCACCCCCTGGTGCGTCGCTCCTTGCTCTTCGACGTGGTATAATCTGACTGGCTTCAAGCTGAACGGATTGAACGAAATTTGCAAACCCTGGTTTGAATCAAAACTGAAAAGGTACGACCTTTATATTTTTAATGGTTTACAACATTTAAAAGCGTTGCAAAATTGAATTTAATTATAAAAATCACATTTTTTTCGTATGTTGTTGATATCCAGTAAAACAAGAGTATTTGGGACTATGACATCGTACGCTACATTCTAGAAGAGATGGAGGAATTTTAGAGCTTGCTACGAATTGCGAAGGAGTGGAACCCAATGTGAGATTTCTAAATTCCAATTGGAATGTATACGCGTTGTATAAATTATATAATTGTTGTATAAACGTTGTATATCTCACATACAAGCATTGTATAAATTATATAAGCGATGTATAAATTATAAATACGTTGTATAAATCATATATGCGTTGAATGGTATTAGAATGGTAATATATATATGTGTGTGTGTGTGTGTGTATGTATGTATACTCCCCTCATCCGCTGACCATGGATGATATAAATTGATTGTGTTGTGGAAATTGATTGTGGTTGTGGATGATTGATTGCGGTTGCAAGAAAATTGATTATGTTTGTGGTAAATTCATTGTGTTGTGAAAATGAATGGTATTGTGGATATTATGGAAATGAAAGTATTGTAATGCTGCAAGGCCTAGGATAGCAGAGGAGCCGTGCTGGACACGGTGCCGGTGCTACCTACCCTGCCATTGTAATGCCGAAATTTTCTAAAATGACTATATAAAATAGTTGTTGTGTTGAATATTTTGTTTGAACAATAAAAATCACATTTTTGTGTATGAACCAATAAAAATATTCATATGTTGAATATATTCTTTGAACGATAAAAATATCATTCTTATCATGAATGTGAAGTTATAAAAATATTCATATGTTGAATAAATTGTTAGAACGATAAAAATATCATTTTTATCATGAATGTGAAGTTATAAAAATATTCATATGCTGAATAAATTGTTTGAACAATAAAAATAACATTTTTATCATGAATGTGAAGTTATAAAAATATTCATATATTGAATAAATTTTTGAACGATAAAAAATAACATTTTTATCAGGAATGTGAAGTTATAAAAATATTCATATTTGAATAAATTCTTTAAACGATAAAAATATCATTTTTATCATGAACATGAAGTTATAAAAATATTCATATTTTTAATAAATTGTTTGAACGATAAAAATAACATTTTTACCATGAATGTGAAGTTATAAAAATATTCATATGTTGAATAAATTGTTAGAACGATAAAAATAACATTTTTACCTTAAATGTGAAGTTATAAAAATATTCATATACTGAATAAATTGTTAGAACGATAAAAATATCATTTTTATCATGAATGTGAAGTTATAAAAATATTCATATGTTGAATAAATTCTTTGAATGATAAAAATATCTTTTTTATCATGTATGTGAAGTAAAAAAAATATTCATGTTTGAAATAAATTGTTGGAACAATAAAAATGACATTTTTATTGTATGTATGAACTTTTAAAAGTAGTCACTGGTTGAAATAAATGTTTGAACATTAAAAATGACATTTATAATGTGGTAACGATCTATATAAAATAGTCGTGTAGTGAAATAAATGTTTGTTCATAGAAAATAATATTTTTAACATGTATATGAAGTGTTAAAAATAACCGTGTTGAAATAAATGTTTGTTCATTGAAAATAATATTTTTAACATGTATATGGAGTGTTAAAAATAACCATGTTTGAAAACAAATGTTTGTTCGCTAAAAATATTATTTTTAGCGTAGACATGCATATATATATATATACACACACACACACACATATGCTGAACAGGAAAATGGATTAGGTGTTGAGTAAAGAATTTATTTGTGTGCCCGACAAATAGGTAAGCCTTAATGAGTTGGCTGCGTTATTTTATTTATTATATAAACTCCTGTGAATGCCATTGGATTCAGTGTGTTGGTTATTCTGTGTGAGATTATGAACAACACCATAACATAGCAACAATTAATTTAGAACTACACTGCATGGCATACTTCGTGAAGATAGCATACTCTATCATATACCATATAAGCATTTGGAGCTTATGTGACGAGGTTGGATTACCATACGGGCAAGACGCTCGTATGGCGATGACTGAATTACAGGTTGAATTGAGGACTGATATGGACTAAATAAAATATAACGGTAAATTGCCAGATTTAATAAAAACCCTCATGGGTTTGGAGTTGACAGTAATCACGTCTCTCTAGTTATTAGATACGGCACATGGATTATTTATTTTTTAACACTGGACAAGGTGAGGAGAATTTATTCTCTGGAGTTATGTTTTTACACACTCCCTTGGGCATATAATAGATCACTAAAAATTGTGTATGCTTATTATGGATTTATTGGGTGCCTAATAAGACCCAATAAATTTCCAAATCCCTCTCCGTACAAAGGAGGCTATGGCAAAAAAATTCGAAATTTAAAGGCGTTAGCCAAAATTTTGAAGTGAAAATGGTTTGGAAATCATCGAATGAATTTTATATTTATATTTATATATACATATATATATAAATAAAACGAATCACGCAGCTACAGTTCTCGCTTTGGAATCGTAATTTTAAACGATTATATCGGGAGATCCGACCGTCAGATTTTCCCGAAACTGGAAGCGTTGGATCCTCTTTGGAAAGACCTTTCCAACAATATAAAGTTTGTTAAGGTCCAACGGTTATATTTTGAGAAATGTGTAATTCAAATCTAAAGAAAAATAGCGCCAGGGCCGGGTAATGGCCTGAAGCGTCATTTAATTAAAATGGGCCATTTTTATATAAATAAAAATAGCGATAAATCGTTATAAAATATTATAAATGATATGAAATGAAAATAAATAGATTTTACTTAGTTTATTGGATATTCTGATGGTTAGATGTATTTGACATGAAATTATTATATTGAATTGAAACGTGAATGTCAAATAATTTAACAATGGAAAGAATTGATTTGAATTCAATGTATACGTGAATTATTTGAAAAAGCCGAGTTAATTCTCATTTCAAATAATTGGTCAACGATTAAAAGGTGAAGATATGAAGACGGTGCAAGACCTATGATCTTCACATCGAATGGATTACTACTGATGCCCTGGATCGGTTAGCTCCCAAGAGGGGTTACAGTGTTAGTAGTCCGGACGTATTTGTTGATTGTCCGGATGTGCGAGGGCCTCTCTCCTGTATTGCACATACGGGACGAGGAATAAGGTGCTTTCGGTTTCGTTCATACCTGGAACAAACTAGTAAATAGATGTGTGTCTGACATTGGATTTTATTCTATGCTGATTGCTTTCTATTAAATATACCTGTTTGGTGGCGAAAATTTATTTTCTTGCTTAACACCCTTGTCTAAGACGTACGATCTTAAATGTTATATATCAATTGACATCAGTCGCATGGCGTGGAATGTCAATGTAGCATGTTAAGATGCAAGTGACCAAGGCTTTTGTTGAAAAGTAGAGCCTTGTGGTTGATGATCAAAGCACGACTTTAAATAGCATAGCTTTGTGTATAGCGTTAATTTGCGAGCCTCACACCCCGGTGTGAACTAGAAACAGAAGAGGACTGTAGGGAGGACATGCGTTTCTTTCTAGTTAGGAGTGGTGTCATTGTATGGATCCTAAACATTTTTACTTATGTGGATGATGGAAAGCGAGGCGCCTCGGATATATTGGTCACTACGGGGCCGATGGATGATATGGTCGACATATAGACCTTTACGCTCTATAGGGCGGTGAAACGTATTGTTCAGGAATTACCAATCCTCAAACATAAGAGAGGACCAACCCTGAAGATCTAAGGTGCAGTTGCAGCTATATCCTGAGACATGGTAGGCTAGATTATCTCAAATTCGGTAAGGACGATCCCTTGCCTTGGTTCATGATGGAAATCCAACTTCCAATACGACATTGTGCGGTTTTGATTATAAACCTATATATGACGGCATAGTGGCATGGGACGCGCATGTCGTCTATGCTTGATACATTTTGATTAAAATTGTTTGTGAAACATATATACACTAATAATAATATCAGATGATTTTGGTTTATACGTATCAAGCATATTTTGGCCATTATAAGGTAAAACTCTATCCTTCGGTTTTCGTTGCACTATGTGATGGGACTTGAGTCTTGTAATGGCTTCATTTTTGTAAAAAGAATTGTGATGTTTAAATGATTTACTTGTTTTATGCACTGGCAATCCAATGGAGTAAACCCTTTCCGCGTTAGCGGTATGGTCCTATGATTAGCCTTACTATTAAATAAGTTAAGTGGATTTCTCATACCAGTTCCACGACTGACTCGTAGTTTGTTTCACTTTGCAAACTTGGGTGCCCCAATTTTCTACACGGGCAGCCTTGTATTCAGGTTTTAGAAGGCTCATTCTGGATAGCTATGGAGCTAAGGATGGATTCTATCATTTCTATTATGCTGTTCAGACTTCATTATGTATATTATGTTTGATTCCTCTACAGGCATTTTATATTATGTTGAAATTGTATCTTGTACTAAGTATGATCCTATTATTGAAACACCCTACCTACGTTAAGGTCACTCACAAAGGGAATGCATTAACTTTGGTGAAGCATTATAGGTAAAAGATACAGACAATTTACAAGACAGACATACAAACAGCAGAAAAACTGAAATCATTTCGTAAGCAGCGTGGTTCAGTCAAAACATTAAAACCATTGTCTCAAAACCCAACTTCCAAATCATTACAATAAAACCTCCATCTTGATTCAAAACTCCAAACACATAAAGAAGCATAAAACAGTAGTAAAGTAGCATAAATCCCCAATAAAAGTGTAGCCATAGCCCAAGAAAAGAGAATCCAAGCAATACATATACTCTCTTCAAGCTGGAAAAGGTCTGAATTAAGCTGAAATATTCCATCCCTATGGACCTAGGGGGGAACAGAAGAAAAGAAGACGAAAGAAACTGGGTCAGACATAAAGCCTGGTAAGCCCAGTGATTTTCAACATGTAAACAAGAAAAAGGATCATGACATAAATAAACCTAGTATAAGACAATACCATAGTAACAAGATAACATAAGACAAGATAAGTAAAGATAAACTGAATATGCTATCGCACCTATTTCTATTTCTCTGCACCTACTAACAATTGTTTCAACTAGCCTCATGTGTTAATAATAAAATGATCCTTTTATAAATCGGCTTCTACTCGCATGTATTTATTACTTATGTCATTCGGCCCCGCTTGTTTGTAGATACCTATGCTGGTCGCACCATGGGGTGTATCAATCCCTATGATGGCGACCCGACACAATTCAAGATGCACAGTGTATAACTACTGATGCCCAATGCCTGATTTTTCCACTCCGGAGTACGTGCACGCCCGTACTCCGTCGGAACCTACACTGATACACAATCTGCCGCTATATTAACCGCTTATAATCGGCCCAGTAATCGTGCCCCACCCTGCCTAGTTCAGGGTACCATGATACATCTATGTGGGTTACTGCTGAAATGGGTCCCCGTTGCTAGGGTTTCCTAATCAACATGTTATAGCAGTTAAGTGTTCTCAATTTAACCTAACCCCACCCATTTGTTTAATTAACATGTTGCATTGGTTAAGTGTCGCCTATTCATATGTTACTTAACCCTACCATTCTTAGCATGTCTGTTCATTGGCATTAATTAATTTATTAATGAATCAACCTCTCACATTAGAACAGTTGTTTGCGGTTGCTGGATGTGCCGAGCGGTTCCGGGCAGACTTCTACCGCAAACTCATTCTAACCTCGGGTTTTGGACTTGATGCGCTAACCTCTCACATTAGACCCGTTGTTGCAGTTGCTGGATGTGCCGGGTAGTTCCGGGCAGTCTTACAACGCAACTCAATTTAACCTCGGGTTAGGCGTGTTCATCTTTTATCCAATTTACATATTTACTATTCATGTCTAAGTCTAGATTTTTGTATGCCAATTATCCACAATTGTAGCTAATTCAAGCTATGACCAATATACTAGTTATGTCCAAGATTACTCCAATAAGTTATACCCAATTCCCCGTGTTACAATCGCACGCACAACAAGATTCAACAAGTTTTCCAAATTCCAAGTACTCATAAAATAAAATGGAACGGGGATAGAGAAGAAACACAAGAACTGACATAAGGGAAAATAGGCATGTAAAGGTGTACCAAACACAAGAATCATGGTTCTAATAGGCATGTTGTACATTAACAACGAATATGAGCAAACTAAGAAAAATACATCCATCATAGGTATACAGATTCGATAGGATTGAACATAAAGAAATTACTAATTTGATGTACAACATGATAGGTTCAATCACAACAATCTCATAGGCATAGGTAATTTCATATTTGACAAAAGAATAAGCATGAATCAGAATTGATTATCTTACAATTAGGCATAGTTCTAGATTCGATTCATTACAGTCATGATTTCTATTATGTGTTCAAATCTGAATAATAACTGAACTTACAGCGATAGGATTAGAAAAAGAGAATTAGTTGACGTTGTAGCAATTCATTTGAAGCTCAAAACCTTTTCTTCAATTTGAAGCTCTCTAATTTGATTTAGTTTGGAGTAGAAGGAGGCTAGGCTAGTTTAGAGATGGACAGCATGGAGGCACCATAGAATAGGGTTACGAGGTTAGGGTTAAGTTTAGATATGTATTTATAGATGTGTTAGACAAACTATGGCCTTTAGATTAGCATAGGAGTCATCAGAGCCATCCAAACCAAAGAGACACGTCACCCAGCCAACCACAGCACGACACATATGCCCTAATCCTTCAGAATTCATCACCCAGATCTAGGAAGATAGGGGTTGACACCCTTATAGGGGGTCGACACCCCTGTCGACACCCCTATAGGGGGGTCGACACCTATGTCGACACCATCTAGGGGGTCGACACCCTCGGACGGGATTTTTCCCTCTCATCTTATTGGCTGATTTTCGAAATTTGAATTTGTTTTCTGATTTTTAATTATTATTTTATTTAATTCTGCTTTGAACTGAAATTTCTAAGCTTCATAACTTCCTCATACGGAGTCCGATTTATGCAAAATCGGACTCTATTCCAACCAGAATTCCGAGACAAACGCAATAGCACTACCCATTTTACTTAATTCCCACTTTTAAAATTAAGTATTCTTTAATTCGTTATTTTAATATTCATAGAAAATACGGGGTGTTACATTCTCCCCTCCTTAAAGGATTTCTTCCCCGAAATATCTAAGTTAAGAAAAATGTATCCTAACATCCAACATCCATCTACTCAACCATCAATCACAAGCATCCAGAATCCTAAAAAAAAGATTTCTAATGCTTTCATGATCATATGCATAGTGTTTGTATATGTCCTTATCTAATGCAAAATCAGGTGGTCTACTGATTCAGTTGACCTCCTTAACACGAATTATGTCACTGCCATGAGTCCATCATGTATGCAATGATTCAGTTGACCTCCTTAACACGAATTATGTCACTGCCATGAGTCCATCATGTATGCAATTATTCCTAATCGTACTTTATAACTTCTACATGAGTGCACAATTATTCATACAAATGCAACATCCATATGATAACACATCAAGTTTCAATCCATATACAAATACATATATGCATATGCAATATGAAAGTGACTGAGCCGATCTAATACCTAATGTGTGTGTGTATGCATCCACGAGCAACCACTAGCAACCACTTGCAACCATTTGCAACCATCAATCATAACATGTTTACATTCATTGGTTTCTACTTAAGGATCAAGAATAGGACCAAGGAGATATACTAAAAAGATAGATACAAGCATGCATAAACTTATGGAAAAGAGATCAAGGATGTACCCTCAAAAAGAAAAGGGTAGGCTGCGCGTATCTTGTCTTCAGTCTCCCAAGTCGCGTCTTCTTCAGCGTCACTCCATTGTACTTTAACTAGCTTGACCTCACGATTGTGTAGCTTCTTAACTTTTGTTCCCAAGATACGAGTTAGAACTCTTCTCACCGTCGCTTCTCGTTCCACTTCTACTTCTTCTAGTATGCTCGGGTCCACCACTTCCGCAGACTCATGTAAGCACTTTCGTAGATGAGAAACATGAAAAACATTATGAACTCCAGCCAATCTTTCGGGCAACTCTACTCTATAAGCCATCGTTCCAATCCTCTCAATGATAGGAAATGGCCCTACAAATCTTGGTGCCAATTTTCCTACAGATCTAAAGCGAACGACATTCTTCAAAGGAGATACTTTAAGGAAAACCCTGTCTCCCACCTCAAACTCAAGGTCGGTCCTTCTTTTATCTGCGTAGGACTTCTGTCTATCTTGTGCGGTCTTCATTCGTCTTCGTATTAAGTCCACCTTCTCCGAAGTCTCTCTGATCATGTCGGGCCCAAGTACGAGCTTGTCCGTAGATTCCCACCAACAAGTTGGTGATCAGCATGGTCTTCCATATAAAGCCTCAAAGGGTGCCATGCCTATGGTGGCTTGGTAGCTATTGTTGTAGGCGAACTCCACCAAAGGAAGATGATCTTCCCACGTTCCTCCAAAATCAAGAATGCACAATCTCAAAAGATCTTCTATTACTCTGTTCACCCTTTCAGTCTGACCATTGGTTTGAGGGTGATAGGCAGTGCTTAAGCATAGCTGTGTGCCTACAGCCTCTTGCAAACTCTTCCAAAACTCGCTCGTAAAGATAGGATCTCGATCACTTACTATGCTAGAGGGTATCCCATGCAGTCGTAAAGATAGGTCCTTCTTTAACATAAATGGATGCCAATGATGAGGCAGTCCTCCTACTCTTAACAGGTATAAAGTGAGCGCTTTTAGTGAGCCTGTCAACTATTACCAAAATACTGGTGTTGCCCCTTCTTGACCTAGGAAACACATCTATAAAGTCCATCAAAATGCTATCCCATTTCCACTACGGGACCTCTAGAGAATGAAGCAGACCACCAGGCTTCTTCTACTCCGCCTTGACTTGCTGGCATATTAAGCACTTAGAGACGAATTCAGCTGCATCCTTCTTCATTCCATTCCAAAAGAAAACCCTTTTTATGTCTTTATACATCTTGTCTCCACCTGGGTGTATGGTCAACTTATAATGGTGTGCCTCCTCAAGAACTGTCTTCACCAAATCCCTTGCTTGTGGGACACATAGTCTTCCATCCCGTCTCAACCAACCCTTGTCATCTATGGAGTATCTATTGAGATGACTAGAAGTCTCGCCTCTAATTAACCTATCCATCACATCAACTGTCTGAGGGTCTTCATGTTGTGTGGATCCTATTGAGTCCAAAAGCGTAGACCGCACCTCTAGCGATGGTAACAAACCAGGTACAAACTCAAAGGAGGGTCTAAATTCAAAGGTTGCTATGTACTCCAAGTTTTGCCTTTCTAAAAAGAGAGGACTTAAGGTCAGCCTTTTCCTACTTAAGGCGTCTGCTACCGCATTACCCTTGCCAAGGGTATAAGCAATCTCAAAATCATATGAGGCAAGAAATTCCATCCACCTTTGCTGTCTTAAGTTAAGATCTTTTTTGTGAGAAAAGGTATTTTAATGATTTATGGTCAGTAAACATTTCAAACCTTTCTCCTAGTAGGTAATGACGCCATGACTTAAGAGCGAAAACAATGGCAGCTAGTTCCAAATCATGAGTTGGGTAGTTCTTTTCATGTACCTTCAGTTGCCTTCCTCCATAACAAACTACCTTACCTTCTTGCATCAAGACAGTGCCTAACCCCGTGCCGCATGCGTTTGTGTATATTGTAAACTTCTTACTTCCATCAGGCAATGTCAGAACTGGAGCTATTGTTAGAGTCCTCTTCAATCGTTGGAAAGCAACATCACAATCCAAATAACAAGAAAAAGTTAGGTTCTTCTTTGTCAATCTAGTAAGTGGGGCTGATATCTTCGCAAAGTCTTTAATGAACTTTCTGTAATAGCCCTCTAGTCCGAGAAAACTTCGTACTTCGGTTGCATTCCTTGGAATCTTCCAATCTTGCACTGCCACTACTTTTGGGGGATCCACAGCTATCACTTCTTTGTATACCACATGTCCAAGAAACCTTACTTCTTCTTCTCTCCAAAAATGGCATTTGGAGAATTTTGCTTTAAGCCGATGTGCTTGAAGAGTATCCATAACTTCCCTTAAATGCAAAGCATGTTCTTCCTCACTTTTTGAGAAAATCAAAATGTCGTCCACGAAGACTACTACAAATTTATTAAGGAACTCCCTAAACACCCTACTCATCAAGTCTACGAAATAGGCGGGTGCATTTGTCAAACCGAAAGGCATGACAAGCCATTCGAAGAAATCATCCGGAGTCCTGAACGCAGTCTTATCTATGCTGTCTTCAGCCACTCTTAGCTGATGAAATCCTGTAGCGCGATCTAGTTGGGACAAAATTGATGCACCTACGAGCTGGTCGAACAAGTCGTCTATTCTTGGAAGTGGGTGCCTATTATTCTTGGTCAGCTTGTTGAGCTCCCTATAATCCACACATAGGTGAAGTGAACCATCCGCTTTGGTTGTGAACACTACTGGAGCACCCCATTCAGAAATACTCCGCCTTATGAACCCCTTTTCGAGCAACTCTTTAACTTTCTTTTTGAGCTCCTTCCTTTCCCTTGGAGCCATGTGTCTAACAGGTAAAGCAACTGGTTTTGCATTATCAGCTAGGTATATGCAGAAATCTATCTCTCGCTTTGGAGGTAAACCCTTCACTTCTTCAAAGACATCCGAGTACTCACGGACTACTCTAACAGATTGCAAATTTTCAACAGACACATCTACAGATTCTAGGTATCTAAGCATAACAGAATTCATAGGATTACTAGAGATTTCGAGAGTATTACCGAGGCGAGTCAAAAGTCTAACCACTCTTTTTTCACAATCGTGGATGACACCATTACTGGATAACCAATCCATGCCTAGAATCAACACATAGCCCATGAAACCCAAAACATAAGCATCGCATCTAAACCCAGCGCTTAGTATAGAAATTTCTAAATCCAAACAAATCATTGATAAATAAGCCGAACCCCCAATTGGATTTGAAACAACCATGGGATCCTCTACTATACTGATATCTAGGTGCAGTGATTCAACTAAAGCAGTAGATATAAAAGAGCGCGATGCGCCGGAATCAAAAAGAGTACGAACAGGATGATCAGAAAGATAAACTAAACTCTCAACAGAAATATTTCTACCACTTGCTTGTGTAGGTGCTGTGAGAGCATGAATTTGCGCTCCAGAAGTAGATCATGTCCTCTGCCCTTGCCCTTGCCTTCTTGAGCAATACTTAGCCATATGTCCTACCTCGCCACACTGAAAGCAACCACCCATCTTCCTCTTCTTTTTTCTGCAGTCCTTAATCAGATGTCCAGGTATGCCACAAAAATTACACTTCCTATTGTCACGGGGTTGTTATTCTTTCCACCCTTCATATAATCTGTATTCTTATTCTGCGATTCCTCCACTTTCTTGTTTATAGGTTCTTCCATCTTCACCTCTTTCTTCTCACCCTTGCTTTCCTCATGTAACAGTGATATGTCCACTAGTCTCTCATAAGTCGCGCCCATATGTATATGGGACATAGCTAGGCCGTGCAGTGGCTCATTTAACCCTTTAGCGAAACGGAGAGCCTACTTATGTGGAGTGTTTACCAACTCCAGTACGAATCTAGCCAACTGGTTGAACTTGTTGACGTATTCCTTAACCGATAGGCTTCCCTATTTGAGTGCTAAGAACTTCTCCATCTGTAGGCTTTGTTCAGCTTGCGAGAGGAACTTCATCCCAAACCTCATTCTGAAGTCTACCCAAGTCTCAACTGGTCTCTCAGCATTAGTAACTTCCCACCAGAAAGAGGCTTTGTCCTTAAATAACCATACATCCAGCTGTATCTTCCGTCTATCGTCTACTTTGAAGATAACAAACAGATCTTCTATTTCCTCAAGCCAGTTTCTTGCTTCCACGAATGATTCAGTCCCATTAATGTTCTTTCCACCCCTAGCTCGAAAGTTCCTACATATCTTCGAGAAAGCATTCGGAAGCGGAGGAGGAGGAGGAACAACGTCCGCAGCCGGGGGAGGAGGAGAAACAACTGCGGTTGGGGGATGAGGAGCGTCCGCTTGTCCTTCGGCGGGGGCTGTAGCCTCTAAATACCGACGGAACCAGGCGGGTACTTGCACTCCCTCTAGAAGATTAAGATCCCTAGACATGCTGAAACGAAAAGAAATTGATTCAAAACAAAGGATAGAAAGATAGTGCATATGACTTTGGGGAATATGCCTTTAAAATAAAACAACACTTTTCTTGAAAATGCTTCTTTAAAACTTCTTTTTTGAAAAATAGTTTTCAAAAACTTTTATCTAATCTGGTAACCATCAACTCTGATATCAATTGAAACACCCCACCTCCGTTAAGGTCACTCACAGAGGGAATGCATTAACTTTGGTGAAGCATTATAGGTAAAAGATACAGACAATTTACAAGACAGACATACAAATAGCAGAAAAACTGAAATCATTTCATAAGCAGTGTGGTTCAGTCAAAACATTACAACCATTGTCTCAAAACCCAACTTCCAAATCATTACAATAAAACCTTTGTCTTGATTCAAAACTCCAAATACATAAAGAAGCATAAAACAGTAGTAAAGCAGCATAAATCCCCAATAAAAGTGTAACCGCAGCCATAGCCCAAGAAAAGAGAATCCAAGCAATACGTCTACTCTCTCCAAGCTAGAAAGGTTGAACTAAGCTGAAGCATTCCCTCCCTATGGACCTGGAGGGGGGGCGGAAGAAAAGAAGACGAAAGAAAATGGGTCAGACATAAAGCCTGGTAAGCCCAGTGATTTTCAGCATGTAAACAAGAAAAAGGATCATGACATAAATAAACCTAGTATAAGACAATACCATAGTAACAAGATAACATAAGACAAGATAAGGAAAGATAAACTGAATATGCTATCACACCTATTTCTATTTCCCTGCACCTACTAACAATTGTTTCAACTAGCCTCATGTGTTCATAATAAAATGATCCCTTTATCGATCGGCTTCTACTCGCATGTATTTATTACTTGTGTCATTCGGCCCCGCTTGTTTGTAGATACCTATGCTGGTCCCACCATGAGGTGTATCAATCCCTATGATGGCGACCCGACACAATTCAAGATGCACAGTGTATAACTACTGATGCCCAATGCCTGATTTTTCCACTTCGGAGTACGTGCACGCCCGTACTCCGTCGTAACCTACACTGATGCACCACCTACCGCAATTTTGACCGCTTATAATCAGCCCAGTAATCGTGCCCCACCCTGCCTAGTTCAGGGTACCGTGATACATCTATGTGGGTTACTGCCTAGCACATATGTTACTTAACCTTACCATTCTTAGCATGTCTGTTCATTGGCACTAATTAATTTATTAATGCACCAACCTCTCACATTAGAACTGTTGTTTGTTGTTGCTGGATGTGTCGGGCGGTTCCGGGTAGACTTCTACCGCAAACTCATTCTAACCTCAGGTTTTGGGCTTGATGCGCTAACCTCTCACATTAGACCTGTTGTTGCGGTTGCTGGATGTGCCGGGTGGTTCCGGGTAGTCTTACACTGCAACTCAATCTAACCTTGGGTTAGGCATGTTCATCTTTTATCCAATTTACATATTTACTATTCATGTCCAAGTCTAGATTTTTGTATGCCAATTATCCACAATTGTAGCTAATTCAAGTTATAACCAATATGCTTGTTATGTCCAAGATTACTCCAATAAGTTATACCCAATTCCCCGTGTTACAATAGCACGTACAACAAGATTCAACAAGATTTCCAAATTCCAAGTACTCATAAAATAAAACGGAACGGGGATAGAGAAGAAACACAATAATTGACATAAGGGAAAATAGGCATGTAAAGGTGTACCAAACACAAGAATCATGGTTCCAATAGGCATGTTGTACATTAACAACGAATATGAGCAAACTAAGGAAAATACATCCATCATAGGTATACAGATTCGATAGGATTGAACATAAAGAAATTACTAATTTGTTGTACAACATGATAGGTTCAATCACAACAGTCTCATAGGCATGGGTAAATTCAGATTTGACAAAAGAATAAGCATGAATCTGAATTGATTATCTTACAATTAGGCATAGTTCTAGTTTCGATTCATTACAGTCATGATTTCTATTATGTGTTCAAATCTGAATAATAACTGAACTTACAACGATAGGATTAGAAAAATAGAATTAGTTGACGTTGTAGCGATTCTAATCTTTCTTTGTTGATTGAAGCGAAAAACCTTTTCTTTAATTTGAAGCTCTCTAATTTGATTTCTAGTTTGGAGAAGAAGGAGGCTAGTTTAGAGATGGACAGCATGGAGGCACCATAGAATAGGGTTATGAGGTTAGGGTTAAGTTTAGATATGTATTTATAGATGTGTTAGACAAACTATGGCCTTTAGATTAGCATAGGAGTCATCAAAGCCATCCAAACCAAAGAGACACTTCACCCAACCAACCACAGTGCGACACATAAGCCCTAATCCTTCAAAATTCGTCACCCAGATCTAGGAAGATAGGGGTCGACACCTATGTAGACACCCCCTAGGGGGGTCGACACCCTCGGGCGGGATTTTTCCCGCTCATCTTTTATTGGCTGATTTTCGAAATTTGAATTTGTTTTCTGATTTTTAATTATTATTTAATTTAATTCTGCTATGAACTGAAATCTTCTAAGCTTCATAACTTCCCCATACGGAGTCCGATTTACGCAAACTCAGACTCTATTCCAACCAGAATTCCGAGATGAACGCAATGGCGCTACCCATTTTACTTAGTTCCCAATTTTAAAATTAAGTATTCTTTAATTCGTTATTTTAATATTCATAGAAAATATAGGGTGTTATAGTTATGTTATGTAACTCTGATGATTATATTATTTCCAGTGTAATTTGATGTACATTATCTGGTGTAATTTTATATTTCGGTTTTGCTGTTATTGTTTATGTGTTATATTCCCATGATTATCCTTGCTTCTGTGGCACGAGGGTTTGGGTCATCACACTATGCTTATTATTTTCTTTTGTTATTAAATTGAAGCCATATTAAACATGAACATGGATGTAAATTAATTGTTATTCCTTATTAAAAATGAACTTGCACATCGTCAGTTCTACTCTACTTAATTAATTATTTTCTTTTATAAATCCCGTCCTCTAAATTATGTTTATCAATTACAACATGGTCATATTTAGGTTTAGTTGGAACATGAAATTGTCGTCTCCTCAAATCTAACGGTAGTCTGAATCATGCGTGCTACTGCAGGAATTTTCTTTGTTGCTTGATGAGAGATATGGATTTAAGCCCCTTTTATATATCCATACAATTTTAGTGCTGAAATTTTCATCATCCCAGCATCTAAAGCAGTGTCTTGGTTTTAAGAAATGAGAAGATATCATCACTCTTGTACAAACATTGTTTTTTAAATTCCTTTTGTTAATTAAATATCACACATCTTTGTTGTCTGTTACATCTGCTTAATCATTGGATCAAACACTATTATGTCTTTCTTTTGAGTGTTAATAAATTTTTCTCATTTATGGTTATTTAGACTTCCATTTGCTATCATGCTTTAAAATGAGGTTCTGATGCTAAATTTTCATATATTATAAATAATGAAGCTACGTGTTTACATAATATAATACTTACAAGTTAGCTTGGAACTACATGTATGCATAAGTATTTGTGTTATCGTAAGGTAAAAAGCCAATCCTTATTTACAGGAGACGTGGTACTGTGAAATATCTTTTATTTCAAAAGGTTTTCTAAATTATAGTAAACTCCATGTGATGTGAGCTTTCACATCCTGGTATCTATGAATGACTTGGGCATTATTTCTGTTTAATGCTCGGGTCAGACCAAGTGTATTTGTCAGATTGGATTTGAATCACTTTACAGCTTCAAGAGATAAGCTAAAAGGGTGAGACATGCCTCCGTATTCTTTTGTATTTTCCACCTTGTTTATTCATGTATGTATTAACATTTATAAGAACAAATAGTCATAATTTTCCATACTAGTTTATAGAATATTACTCTGATTTATGTATATAAATTATAGTTTTATCTTTTTGTAAAGATCATTGTTCATATTATAAATTATCAGTTTCGCTGTGATTTTTTTTTTTTTTTTTGCACCTTTCTTTTCCTATTTATCCGCCTTTCAGCTACATGAAAGCTTAATACAAGAATATTGTAAATGTATTAGTGTCAACTTTGAGGGTTGAAAAATCGGGTCGTTAGGGCTTCGCCTCGATAATTTCAAAATCATATGTGCCTTGTATAGATTTAATATCTATAAAAATAAATGATGCTTATGATGCTTCTTTTAATGATAAAAGTTGACAATAAGAATATTATATTTGTTAATGTACATTACTTTTGTTTATTATATGCTTTAGCATAATATTTCCAAGATAGCATTAGTTAAGATTATTTAAGGTTGTTACATATGTTGTATGTATAAAATTATATGAGTTAATATGTATCTTTTTACTATATGTGTGTTTACTTTTTTATATCATATAATTTCAGCACATTTTATTAAATTTGTCAATTTACAATTATTTAATAATTTACACTAGTTTTTTTATTATAATATGCATGGATATATCATCTTGTGAATATATCTTGAAATTATGACTATTACTTGAATATTGCATGATATTTAATTTAATTTAATAACAATATAACTATTTTTAGTATGAATTAAATGGACAAAAGAGAAAAAATCAGTCATCATTATAATATTTACTTTGAAGTAATTACACTAAAAAAGGTATAAATAATTTTAGAACAATTAGATAAAATATAAAATTAAGCTGTCAAACTAAATGATGTAAATATTTCATTTTAAATCTTATTTCTTATCTACTTTTGACTAAAATAAAAGTAAGCTTATATTTAAATATCGCAACAAACATTTTACTACAGTGAAAAACATGCAAAGCCCTTGTTTCTTGTAGTATGTATTTGCTTTTTCTAAAAAGAAAGTTATGAATAAGATGGCGATTACATATACCCTATTGATACATAAGCATTATATAGTAGCATCACAATGTTACACATTACTAATGTATCTTTTTATTTTATGGTCAAATTTATATCTATATGTAAAAGGTTAAGAAAACTGAATATACATTTGTGCGTGTGTATATTTATTCACAAACTTGCGAACACGTTGAGTGTACATATAAATATCTTTTCACTATAATTGTAATATGAGTTTACAATTAATTATTATAAGGTTTCGTACGCTTATATCATTTTTTCTGTCATATGTGGTTGTCATTATTAATTTCCACACTTAATTAGCAGCAAAGAGAATTAACCAGTACAATTTGTGATTGACATGGTATATTGGCAGTAAATATGTAAACATTTTAATTGGGTACATGGAATAGTTGGATTTGGGATTAAAAACTAGTTCAGGAAAAAAAAATTATTAGAATATTTTGCTTCGTGCATATTGTACAAATACCAAAGCAAGCTGGTAAATATAAATAGCCAACTGACAGCTTTGTACTTAGTGGTAGCTATTGACAATATTGTTAAGGTATCATCTATTTATTGCATGCGAAGGCTGTGTGATTTATACAGATGTTGTATTTAAACTGTCAAACAAGCAACGATGGTGTGTGATTTATTCTGACTTTATATTTATTCATGTATGCATAAGTATTGGTTATGAGTTATATTTTACGTGATGCTATGTGATTACTTTCCAGCAAATCATTTTTATTTTATTTTTGACTTTGTACGCCAATTTCAGGTATCAAAGGGAGCAAGGAGACTGTCGTCAAAGAAGCAATCTCTAACTGCAGTTGCAACTTTACAGACAAAGGATAAGGCGGCTGGTGTAAAAATCAGTGTTACGGGATGTGTTGATGTTAGAAGATCCCCTCGGAAGCATACTGACTTACAGCCTAAACCCGTTAAAACCAGCCTCTTCCCTATAAAAATCAGCTGACTTCCGCTCTAAACCCCACACTCGATAAAAACCAGCCTCCACTCGATATAAACCAGCCTTCAAATCTCACTCCTGGCACTGGTTCGTCTGCATATCCAAATGTTACGGGAAGTGTTGGTGTTAGAAGATCCCTCGGAAGCGTACTGAAATTCAGCCTCAACCCATTACAAACCAGCCTCTTCTTGATAAAAATCAGCTTCCTTCAAATGTAAAACCCACACCCGATAAAAACCAGCCTCCACCCGATATAAACCAGACTTCGATTCCCATAAACATAAACCCACTCAACGCCATTGATGCTTCGAGCAACCCAGATTCTAATGATTGTATTCAAGAAGAAACGACAAGGAAAAAAGGAGAGAAGACAATGATGTAAACATTTACTTTGAAGCCAAATGAGAGGTCTGAAGTTGAATTCAATGATCGAGGTCAACCAGTAGGCTCCAACTCAAAGCACTTGTCATCCTATATTGGTACCGTGGCAAGGGAGATGGTACCTTTGACAATTTCAGATTAGAAAAAAGTTGATGCAAACTTAAAGAAAGATATATGGACTTGTATTCAGGTATGAAATATGCTATCGTACCACTGTTATACTAGTTATAATTAAGCTTTATTTTTCTTGATATTTTGTAGTGTTTTAATGGACTTGATTTTTCTTGAAACAGTTTGGATCCAAATTCAAACCATGTTATTTGCATAGGGATAGGGATGAAATAGTTTTAATGGACTTACAGTTAGTAATTTTTCGATAGAGATGAAATAGTTTGTGATATGATTACAAAAACATGTTGAAACAGTTTTAATAGGGATATAATGAGGTATTTACTAGTTTTAATAGGGATCCAAAACAGTTATAAAATGAGGTACTTAATAGTTGTTCCCCTATTTGGATCCAATGCATGCTATTTGCATTTCAAAAGATATGTATAATGGACTTGTAACCTGTTTTGTAACCTGTGTATATAGTACATCCTATTTTAATGGACTTGTAACCTGTTTTGTATAGAAACAATGTGCCAGTGAACAAAATCTAGAGCATCTTGTGTATATAGTACATCCTGTTTTAATGGATTGGTAACCTATTTTGTATAGAAATAATGTGCCTGTGAACAAAACACCGGTTAAATTCCGCAGTTTTAATGGACTTGTAACCTGTTTGATACAAACAGTGCGCCAATTACTTTTATGAGAACATCATGTTTATTTCAAGTTATTTTTGTTGTGCAGTCAAGATTTACGGTAGATGAAGCAAACACAGACTTATTGCTTAAGATGGTGGGAGTACGATGGAGAGAGGCAAAATCTAGATTAGTTTCCGCTATTAAATTAGCTTCTACTCGTCCCGAGTCTTCCACTAGATTAGCAATGCTAAGACCAGAAACAATAGAAAATGTTCAAGAGTAGAACGACTTTGTTAAGGAAAAGCTGTCGGAAGAATTTGAGGTAATAAGTTTGTATTGTATTTATTACGAAATAAAGGTAGATTGTAGTTTATTAATGTATTTCTATGTAGGAAACTAGCAAAAAATTCAAAGCAATGAGAGGTAAAATTAAAATTCCACATACAATGAGCAGAAAGGGTTATGCGAGATTAGAAGAAGATTTGGTAAGAAAGCACATACATATACGTCGGTGATAATTTATTCTTTAGTACTACTTACTATTTTACTATTTGCAGAAAAAGGAAAGTGGAGTAACAGATATTAGCATAAATGAGCTATGGTGCAAAGCCATACAAAAAAAATGGAGCCCCATCGAATTCCATTGTTGCTGATTGCATAGTAAATTTTCCCCTTGGTTCTACCGTTAAAATCTGTTGAATAGAATTGCAAGCTTACATCTTATAATGCAATAACATCTTGAATGATATCTGTAACTTTGAATAGAATAGAAATAAATTCTTACTATTATTATTGACTCACATCATTTTTTTTTATTCTTGAACTTTGGATATGTTCCGATTTATGTCTAAGAGCTGAGTGGCAATAAATTTACCACCATTGAACATTGATGGGTGGTAGTTTATTCATATTTCGTTTTTCTTGAAATAGTATATTTTAATTTGTAGGCTAAGATAAAAAAGCACCACGATAATGCTCAGAGCTCTCAAGGAACAACATCAACAAGTGGAGATGGGGTTTCTCAAGTTTTTGGAAATGAACATAGGGGAAGGGTGAGAGGACTAGGTTTTGCTGTACTTCCATCTCGAATGGGTATTTATTCGAATAATTCAAAAAAAGTGACTACATTGGAAAATCAAGTAACTCATTTGTTGGCTAGAGTAGACGAGCTAGCTAATTTGGTTATGACAGTAAGTTTATATATAGTTAATTAGCTATTATTTAAAAATGCGATATGTTCTTATGAATCATCGAGTCATCTCTTGCACTTTTACAGAGAAGAAGTGATGATAATATGGCGAAAATGGGGACTCATACTCAAACTCCTCAGGTTAGAATATATAATTTTGTCTTGTAATTTGTTAGAAAAATAAACTATGTTCACATATTTGGAGCAAGGAGGCCATAGTGCCACTTTAATATTATGCTTGCCATTATCACCAAAGTCTCTAAATATCATTTCTTCTCATGCTTTGTTTCAAAAAAAGGATTCTATGTTTCTGAATGATGTTGCAGATATGGCTAAATGCACATAAGAGTGTGCATCAAAACTAATCACTTAATTAATGCGTCAAAGGATGAGTTGAAAATAAAACCACACCTAACTAGAACCAGTACTGGGAACGAAGGTACACAGCCAGGTGTTAAGCAAAAAGTAGAGAGATTTCCACATCTAGTTTCGACCATGTCCGTCAATAAGTAAACATGATAAACCCCTTAATTTCTTCAAGCGAGTCAAAACTGTACACATGTTGGTAGACCAATACCTGCTCCAAAATATCAAAGACTCCGCAGTCTTATTCACATATATAATCGTATTATCATCACTACTTATTTTTTTTCTTATTTAGTACTAAAATGTAACTGGTGACGTGACAAGTTAAATATCCAATTAACTGGCTACACTACTGCGTATAATCCCTCGAATTAACTTACCGTTGTTTCAGGATTTTGTTACATGAAATTAACTAATTTAGCCTTTCCTTCATTCCCAGTAGACATGAATTAAATATCAAATCTAATAACAGTGAACTCGAAAATGGGGAAGAACGATGTGTGTGTGTATATATGAAACAAGCAATATCAAAAACACAGCCAGCCGCAGCCATATCCAATGAGGGCATTAATTAAATTTATAATTATTTTATCACTTGTAAGTGCCACTTTTTTCTTTTAGGTATGTTATGAAGTACTGTTTTATCCTCTCTACCTCTGGTGTTAAAATTGCTGCAAAGTACGTTTGAATTATGAGAGACTCGATCTCTTTTGTGTAAGATGTAGACCTTTCCAGATTATTGATCTAAAACTTATTACTAGTCACCATTTTCAAGAACATGTTCTTGAACACCAGATTAACAAGTTAAAGCTGGCAAAATAATTGATCATATGTACGATTTTTGTTTGGGTTACACTAATAAACCCGACCAATGCATCATACGATCATATGTACAATTACTGTTTGCTAGTGTGAGAACTTTCTGCCAATTTGTTGAACTACTTGCGTTTAAGCATATAGTTAACGTTGCTAAGTGTGGGGTGACTATTAAAAACTGCTTATTTTTTGCTTGTAGTCGCGTCGCTCGAGTAACAGTCTTCATAATCAAGTTGATCGGGTTGCTGTAGATGTGGTAAAAAGGAAGTGCAAGCTGTTGAGCTGGCATAATAACGTAGTAGTAGAGGGGGTGATAGCAAGTACTAATCCTAATGCTTCAGTGCATTTCGTTAAGCTTGGAGCAGATGCTTGGAAGGTATGGGTGAATGTGGCAGTGGTACCAGACGCCTTTTTGTTTAGGCCAAATTCAGAGATGGCCACCATTAAGGAGGTCGTTGGATCAGTAGTGGCGTGGCACAAGGACTTCATCTCCTTAGTCTAGTATCATAGTATTCATCTCCTTTGTCTGGTATGATAGTACATAGAATATATTATATTATTAGCCCTTACTGTTATGACACTTAATGTTTTGTGTGGCTGTCATGGAAACTTATCCGATCTTTTGTCTTGTGAATATTATGACTTATGTAAACTTATCAAAGTCTTTTGGGATGTGAATGTTATTACTATGGAAACTTAACTAAATCTTTTGGAATGTGGTGTTTTATCTAACCTTTTCTGTATGTGCTATGTGAATGGTATACATTAATGGTTCTTGGCTGCTACAACAATTATTTTTTAAATTCGTAATTATAGTGCAATGGTCAAATTAAGTTGTTAAATTAAATTTCACAACAAAAATAATACGTTGTCAAAACCTATAGTGGAATTGTATGGCAGCATGACACAGCGGGCAAAAACAGTTGCAAAATAATTTATTACAGCGGGCAAAATCACTTGTAATAAAGGCAATTACGACGTTAGAAGAAAGTTGTTATAAATGATATTATAATAGGCTCCTACTCCACAGAAGGAACATACAACAACATAATAAGACCGTTGTAAAAAGTCAATTACAACCGCCTGTTACCACGTTCTTTGCCCGCTGTAAAAGAGGACTTATTACAACATAGCCTAATACGGCGGGTGAGCCGACCACTGTTAAAGCCCTATTACAAAGGGTATTGCCCATTGTAATAGATCATTTCTGTTCTAGTGATGATCATAAAGCCAGAATAACTCGAAATAAAACCTTTCGTATAACTCACAGCGTGCGGATAACATGTAATAGAAAATATACAACAAAATATAGTAGTGAAGCATAATAGAACAGGAAATCAAATCTTTATAACATCTGAGAGTTAACACTGCAAAACTGCTATGTATATTTGTGCATCAAGCCTCACTACACATCTCTCAAAGTATTAGCAATCAACAAATACTGCGGAATTAACAAGTATCTAAATAGCATAGAAATAATACGTCAGCCTCTAGCTCGTCGTCACACAGCATCATCGGCACCAAAGCCTGTCACATGCTATTTCAGTCTGCTAACCAACAACATTGATGTGTAACCCAAGGTAATAAGAGGAAACATAAAACCCTAAGTCAGACAATAGTCTTAGTAAGCGATAAATAACTATCAACAATTACACAGGATATATGAGTAAAGACAGTTCGACCATCTGATCTATCTCAGTAACCAAAGGATTAGCATTGAATAATCATCTATCTTATTAAAAGGGTTAAGATAAAAACTCCTTTACTTAGCATAATAACATTATTCAAAAAATTGTGGCCATTCCATCTCCTCCACCCGTCTCCTACGTCCTTCCCAAATACAAAGCTAGTCTGCAACACCTTCTTCCTAAACCTCCTCCTGGTCTACCTTCGCCCAAACCCAAACCACTTCGTGGACCATCTCCCGCATTCTACGTCTCCTCCATGATTATATGCTCAAGTGATGGCTACGCCAGAACTCATACCTCCACTTCTTCCAAACCCTTTACCAACCAAATGATGGATATTTCTTCCAAAATTCAAATCCATCTGAGCCATAACTAAATTTTTAAAGATGGAAGAATGCTATTTGGAATGCGCGGGAAAAGGACACATGGCACGTAACTATAGAGATGCAAATATTTGTTATTATTGTAGCTTTTATAGGCATTTGTGCTTGCGCTGTCCGCAGAATAACTCTTCATCTTTTGTGTAAAAGGGTAATACACGCTCAAATCATATTCGCTGTAGCACAGTGCATTAGGTCCCCATATCTTTCCAAATAACTAACAATATTAAAAACCAAATCTTCTCTAATAATTCTACATCATCACCTTGTTTCTCTCAAAAACCCAATTAAATTTCATTGTCTCATTAAACTCAAAAATTAAAACCTATTTCTTTATAAACTTATCCCATGATAGACAACTCTTTATACCTCACTGCTACTATCAACAGTGGATACTGGACCCTCAACACCTTATGCCTCACTCTCTCCTCCAACCTCCACCACGATGATTGGGCAGCGTGAATCATCGTCGATAAATGTTTTCTCGTTTACTTCCCTACCCATGATGTTTACATCCATGCCTCCAACTTGGAACCCTAAGAAAAGCTGGTGGTGCCATTTTACTCCCGTCATGGTCGGACTTTGAACAAGATGCAACACCAAATCTCGAACCAGCTTCTTGGGCTAGAATCCATGGATTCCTTGAGTTTCTACGTGACAACTTTGAGGTGGTTCGTGTAGCACTGATGATAATAGGTCACGTAGTAGAACTTGACAAGTGTGACTGGTCCAACTTCGATCATAGCTATTTCTACCTCAAGATGAAACTTTACGTAGGCGTTGACACTCCATGATCCATCGTTGCTCACATTATCAACTCCGAATACTAGCTTAAAATCAAACGTTGGGAACACGTCCATCCCAGTCGTATGTCTGAAATAGTGTTGTTAGGTCTAAACTATGACAGGTATGTGAAATGCTGTTATGATCGCGTTCACACTAAAGATATCGACCAAGATGTTCGCTTTGATGTGATGGGTTACGAAGAGAAAATGTCTACTTCTCCTTCCCTGACAACCATGAAGTTATCCCAGATAATTCATTGGAAGTTGTGGGTCAGATAAGTTGGGGAACTTGGCCACAGTCTCTGTTGTAGCCTATGTATGACATTGACTTTCAAGGCATGCATCAGTCTCCTCCGCAATCTTCTGATGATCCTCTTAACCGACCCCAACCCCCAGCCTCGCTTCCTAGCATGCTAACCTCGGCTCACACCAGCACTTGTTTGTTAATGTTCAAGACTCAGCAGAACCAGATCACTACATGGCGGTTTGGGTACTTTTGTCAAACCCGTAGTTTTTTCTACTGAAAATAAAAGTTTAAATAGGAGACTAACATGTTGCATGGGTGTGAGTTTGCATGATGAACACTACACTTCCACGAAAGCACTCGAATTAGAGCATTCAAGTCATTCCCAATGAAAATAGTCTTGGAATATTCGAGGGTTGGGGAACCCCTCTAAAAGCCATGTCATAAACCATATTTTATCTCCGCAAAGAATCAACATTCTTTTCCTCCAAGAAACCAAGATTAGTGACCCTAACTTAACCTTAATTAGACAGTTGGGTGGTCCTTTCTTATTGGGTTGGGCACACATTAATGCCTTAGGTTCTAGAGGTGGACTAATCACAACCTGTAATGAATCTATATGGTCCCATCACCAAACCGTCCCTCACCCCGTAGCCTTGCATGTATCTCTTCTCCTTTTATCTTGCAACACTATATACTTCTTTTCAAATATTTATGGCCCTTAAGATGTTAATGAACATTCTGATCTATGGTAAAACTGCTTGGACTACGCTACCCACAGCAATGGACCATAACTGATCAAAAGACACTTCAATACCACTAGAACCAATTTGGAAAGAAATCAGGCCAATCTCTCACAAGATTCAGTGGCTTTTAATTCCTTCATCAACTCTTGTTCGCTCATAGACCCACTCATTAGCAATCGGCTATTTACTTGGTCAAACCGAAGATCCGACCCCTTGCTAGCTAAGCTTGACGGGTTTCTTTTCAACTCGACTTGGGAAGAACTTCACCCTCACTCTTTAGTCAAAGGCCCAGTTACCATCATTTCTAACCATGTTCCCTTCTTCTTGACTCTTGGTCCTTACCTAACTCCATACGCCCATTCAGATTCGAATGTCTTTGGCTTCTTGAACCATCCTTTGAGGAATTCATCAAATTGGCTTGGTTGCAGCTGATACGATTACAGTCTGCTATAGAAAGAGTTGTTTTCAAACTTCGATCTCTGCAAAAGATTATTCGTCCTTGGTCTAAGTTGGCTTGGGAAACCTCCACTCGTGAATCTCGGCCACTCAAGAGGATATTCTGACTCTTAACATCTTGGAAGAATCTCTCCCACTAACCGATGATGAAACCATTTGACTAAAGGAGTTAGAAACCGAGCTTGACAGACTCATTAATCTAGAAGAGATCGGATGGAAACAACGCTCAAAAGCTAAATGGATTGAAAATACCACCTACTTTCATCTCCTTGCTAATGGTCGCTGCAGAATCACCTTCATTTCTGAGATACAACATAATAATTCCACTTACATTGAATAATCTGACCTCCTCCATCTCTTCACTGATTTTTACTATAACCTCCTAGGTAAAAACTCTTCTACCCTCCTTTTCATTAATTGGGACCTCCTCTACCTTGACGCTTCTCCTATTCACATTGACCCTCTTTTTCAGAAGAAGAAATTTGGGCAACTCTGAAAGATATGGCGAACGACAAAGCTCCGGGTTCGGTGGCCTTGGACCTTTCTTTTTTAAGTGTTTCGGGTCTACTATAAAATATGAAATTTTGGAGATGTGCACTGAATTCCAATCCAACCCGATGTCCATTGCATGCTTGAACTATGTGAATATCGTACTTCTCCCCCAAATCCCCTGGCTCCTCCACTCTATCATATTTCCGCCCTATCAGCCTCCTTAACACAACCTCTAAGATCATCAACAAAGTTCCTGCTAACCATCCCTAATCTGTTATCGCATTATTAGTCAACATCGAACAATCTGCATTTATGCTTTGATGTAACATCCTCAATTGTGTAGCGAACACACAAGAAGTCATCTCTTTCAATCACCATACCTTGATGCCAGGTGTACTACTAAAGCTTGACTTCTCGAAAGCTTTTGATTTAATCAATTGGAATTTCGTTCTTGAACTTATGGCTCATAGAGGTTTCCCCACCAAATGGTGTAGTTGGATTAACTGTGTCCTAAGCACTAGCTTCTCCTCTAGCAATGTCAATGGCAAAATGGGCGGTCTCATCAAATATGCACGTGGCCCTAGGCAGGGAGATCTTCTTACACCGCTCATTTTTGTTCTCATTGATGATGTCTTCAACTAAATGGTTAAACTGGATATTAATAACAATTGCTTTGTAGGAATCAGAGACTCTGAATCAAACCAAATGATTCCAACCTATCATTTGCGAATGATACCATTCTGTTTGCCTCACCTAAACTTACCTGCATCCATTGCCTCAAAGTCCTCTTGTATGTTTTCGAACTTGTTTTTGGCCTTTCCATAAACTCTCACAAAAGCTCCATTATAATTCTAGGCAATTCCGATCACCTCGACCCTCGCATCTCCTCCCTTCTTAACTGTATCCTGGAACATTTCCCCATCACTTACCTCGGCATCCTGCTTCGTCGTACCAAACTGCATAAATCGGATTGGTTCCCCCTTATTGACAAGATCAAAACCAGAGTCTCTTCTTGAAAAGAAAACTCACCTTTAGCCACTAACCGCCTTGTCCTCGCTAAATCCGTCCTCTCTGCCATCCCCTCCAATTGGATGTCATTTCATAAATTCCCTTGCTCGGTGATCAACATAATAGATAATATTAGAAGTTCCTTTCTCTGTAATGGAAGTAAGATTAAAAGACTAATAAATTGGCAGACTGTCTATCTCCATCAGGATCAGGGTGGTTTAGGTATCATGAACCTCAATTCTTTCAACCTGGCTTAGGGGACTTCTCATTCCAGGCAACTACATATGGAAATATTGGAGCCTATCGCCACACTACCATTCTAACCCCCACCTTTCAATTCACTACCCACCCCGCTCTAATCCTTCTCCCTTCCGGTCCGGAGTTCTAACCACCCTCCCTCATGTCAAACATCTCTTCCATGTTAAAATTGGTGATGGTAACATTTGTCTCTTTTAGCTCGATATTTGGCATGATCACCTTCCCCTTTACTACTCTTTTCCTAACCTTTTCCCTCACATTTCTATACATGAACTTACTGTTAAACATACTACAGAGCTGGGTCCAGCTTGCTTTTTCCCTACTTCTCTGTTTGATTTAGACACACTCGTTGATCGTTAAGAAGCATCCAGTTTACTACTTTCTCTTAACCTCTCTTATTTTCCTGATATTTTTTACTGGGCTTTGGCCCCTAACAAAAGATTTCAATGTTTCAACGTGCTACAATTTCCTCAATCATCATGGTCTCCTCTTCTCCTTTACAAGACTCTAGAAATGTCAACTTCCTCGCATATTATTCTTTCAATAGTGCCTTATACATACCCGCATTTATACAAGAGATAAACTTCGTTGTTTTAACATTCTCGTGGATCTCACTTGTCCTCTTTGCTCATTTCATGATGAATCCATTCATCATCACTTCCTCGACTGCAAATTCTCTTATCCTATTTGCATCGTGATAAGTTCTTACCTTCTCGGCTTCATACATGTACTCTCCTCGTTCCATGACAATTGGCCATACAACACCCCCAATCACCTTGTGGATGTATTCATCGCAATTTATTATTGGTGCATTTGGAAAGAGCATGATGATTTTGTGTTTTGCAAACCTAAAAGTAGTTTTATAAGCATATGTAGACGTATCTCTCATTTGTTCCATACTTGGTCAGGGTCCGCCCATTCGGCACATTTCAAACTTTCCCTTCCTACGGTGGCTCAACAGGCAAAATCCCAGGGGAGTACCAGCATGAGTCCATCTGGATAGATCTCAAGGAGGAAACATTGATCATCTCTTCTTAGTTCTCACGTGGTAGTTGACTTGTCTTTTCTGTATATATTATGAATGTTCTATTTGGTCTTGTTGATGTTGGAAACTATTGGGATCATCTTTGATCCCATATGTATTATTTTGGCTACCGATTTGGCTTGTAGATTGACTATATTAATTAACAATCTATCTAATCTGTTGTTCAGCTCCACGAACCGTTTCTCTTAAAAAATCATCTATCAAATGCTGCTCCAAAACAAGGAAAAGTACATCCTCTAATCCCACTTCTCTTCATCAACCTATGGTGACAGACCACCTAGAGAATTAGGGAAGTAAGCACACAATCGACCATAACATCTATAGAAACCAATATACTAGCTATCACCGACTAAAGCCTTGAATACGTCAATCATCGAATGATCGACCTCTGTTGTCTGTCAAGGGCTAATGGAAAACCCCGGTTCTAGTCAAAATGTTATATGTCCTCTTGCATATATTTACCTCCGTCTGTGACAACTAGATCACTCCTAGGGATCGATCTGTCTGATCCTAATGGGCGCCCATATGATACCACTGCTTCGAGCCCACTAAAACCTTTGATAACCAACAATTCCTTGGCTCTTCCAATCTTTCAGACCTTCCTTCTCGACAACTTCATCTTTTAGTTCGAGCCACCTCTCAAATAATTTCCATTATCATCCGCGATCAAATCCCACCCGAGTCAATCAATCATCTTATTGGATCGTGCATCATTCCACAACTAGTATCACATCAACCTTTGATAACTAACAATTCCTTGGCTCTTCCAATATTTTAGTTCGAGCCACCTCTCAAACCTTTGATTCACGACAAGGGAGAAAAGAAGATCAAAGGTAGAGTGATTTAGTATGATTATTTATTTGTCATTTAGTTTTGTTAAAATCTATCCTCAAATATGACAAAACAATCAAGCGCAAAATAACGAATATATATTTATATATAATGGCATACAGCCAACTGGACTGTGCATTTTTTGCACAGACCAGTCGACTTGTGGAAAATCCACTAGTCGACTGGTGTGCACAAAAATGCATAGCTCGGTGTAAGTGTGTACCAATATATATGTATATATATATATATGTGTGTACGTTTTTTTCAAATACCAGTTGACTGGTCATCTTTTACCAGTCGACTGGTCCGAACCTAACGGCTATATTTTTGAAACGACATCTTCTTTCAAGAAGAGTTTTGATCCGATTTCAACAGAAATGATTGCATCAATGAAACTTTTCAAGAATGATTGCCACTCTTCGAGTAAAATTTATACATCACAAATTTCACTTTCCAACCCACCGATTCTTGCCCTAATTTCCGCTCTTATTTTCTATACTCTCTTGCATTCTACAAGCATTCAAAATCATTATATTGCTTTGAATCGCTGATTTTATTTCATATTTTTTGATTCAAAAGCAATCTACTTCCTTCAATTCTTCACTAACACATCAAATATCTGAGGATAAGATTATAGGAAAGGTGTACTTAATCCGCATTACTTAGAACACACATTAAAGTCAAAGCTTATGTTATGTTGTTGAAGTCCTATTCGGATGCACAGGCATGAAATCCTGTTTGATTGCTCGGATCATCGTTCCACTGCTCGGGTTTGTTGTAAACATGTTCCTCTGGGTGAAGTGAGGGTATTGCTAGTGAAAATCCAGAAGGAGTCTGGGACTGGATGTAGGACTGTGCTCTGAATCAGTATAAAAATTCTTAGTGTCATTTATTTTATTTTACTGCATTCATTTACTACTTATCTGTGATATCATTATATTTAGTTTATTAAATATTTACTTACATAACTATTGCATAATACAATATATCACATTATCTAAGCTTCTGCATATACACTTGATTCATATTACTCGATCCTACTCTAGCACTCTTTTGATTACATATTAGAGTAACCGTAATGCAGTTATTTGATACTCGATAATATGGAAAACAACACGAACACTAACACCACCAATAACACAAGTTTCACGTAAGGTCAATTCATTGAATGACCTCCACTTTTCAATGGGATGTACTATAATTTTTGGGCTACACATATGAGAATATATATGCAAGCAAATGGATTTGATACTTGGAATATTACTCAAAATGAATATACTATTCCAACTACCAATTATTTTGAGTGGTCAAATTCACAAAAAGTATATGCTACTTCAAATACAAGAGCAATGAATATGTTGCATTGTGCCTTGGATAGAAATGAGTTTAACCGAATTTGTATGTGCAAGACTGCATATGAAATTTGGTGAACACTCAAAGTTACACACGAAGGAACTAGCAAGGTTAAACAAAGCAAGATATTCACGCTTAAAAATCAATTTCAAAATTTTAAAATGAATGAAAATGAGTCAATTAATGATATGTACTCTAGATTTCCAAACATTTACCATTCATTATTGGGCTTAGGAGAAAAATAATTTTACTTTAATATAGTGTTAAATATCCTAAACTCTTTGACAGAAGATTGGGAAAGGAAGGTCTTAGCTATTGAAGAAGCTAATGATCTTTCAATCATGAAACCAGAAGAGTTAACCAGAAATCTTATGGCATATGAATTTAATTTGTAGGCAAAACGAGTTCATGCACAGGGTAAAAAGAACATAGCTTTTCATGCTGAAAAAGATGAATCAGATTCAGATGAAGAAAAAGACTTAGCCTTTATTGCCAAAAAAATTTGAAATACAAGAAAGGATTCAAGAGCAATGGAAAGAAAAATGAAAAAAATAGCCGTAGAGCATCTTCATCGGCAGTTGAATACTACAGTTGTCATAAAAAAGGACATTACCAGAAAGATCATCCAGAACAGAAAAAGGAGTAGCACAAAAACAAGAAAGAAAATCCAAAAGATGAGCCTTTTTTATAACTTGGGATGACTCAGATTCTTCATCTTCATAATAGTTAAAGCGATAAGGAACAAGCTAATGTGTGCTTCGTGGCTAAAGAAACCGAGGTTAGTGATTTTACTTTCGAAGATATAATAAAGATAAATATAGAAATATTAGAATCTAGAAATAATTTCAAAAGGAAGTTTAAACAAGCAAATGAGGATAAAAAAGGCAAAATTTGAAAGAGATTTGCTGAAAGATGAAAAAGAGATATTAGAAGATGAAATTAGAAACTTCAAGAATCTCTATCTAACACAAAATCTCAACTTTCCTTATTGAGTCAAGAAATTGGAACTCAAAATGGAAAGAATAATCTGCTTGCTTCTGAAAATCATGAATTGAAAATTAGGATTAAATTAACAGAATTAGATAATTCTAGTCTAAAATTTAAATTAGATTATATTACTAAAAATGTCACTAATTTTAATAAAAGAAGAGAAAATTCATCTAATATTATAGAAAAATCCCAACCTGTATCTAATAAGAAAGGACTAGGATGAAAAGTCGGTGTGTACGACTTAAGCAGGATCTATATGGATATCGCGAAAATGTAGATGATATACTAACTAGCTAATATACAATAGTCATGCAAGTAAAAAGCTAAGCTATAGAAATATATCAAAAGTAAATGCAATAAGAAATGACGCCAAGAATTTTATACTGGTTCGGACTTCCCGCCCTACATCCAGTCCCGAAGCTACTCTTCGAAATTCACTATCACGCCCTCTATTAACTCGGAGGAATAGGTCAGTACACTCGAGCCCTAACAAGGATGCCTCTCGCCTAAGCAACTATACAGGACTTCAACAATTACAAGTGTTTTGACTACTGATTTATGTTATTGAATCAACACGGATAGTCAATAGTTTAAGTACACCCTTCCTATAATCTTACCCTCGAGTATTTAAAATGTTTACAAAGATTGAAGGAAGTTAATTGCTTGTCAAATCAAGATATGAGAAATGTTACCAAGGATTCAACAAGTAACATGAAATTGAGAGAGCTTTTTATTGCAAAGAATATAAAAGTGCAATTTTAGAAAATGGAGAAAATAGAAACAAAGTTGATGATTTGAAAAACATATTTGAAGTGTTTATATAATAGTAGAAAAGTAGCATTCCTTCATGAAGAGTTTCTATAAAAAGTTATCCATTTCCATTGATCATTGAAGAGAATCTCTTCATGAAAGAAGGTGACTCTTCATAAAAAAGTTAATGGGTCGAATCAGTCGACTGGTTAAAAATTATCAGTTGACTGGTTGAATTAAACTTTAAATCGTTTGGATAAAAACTTTTCAAAACTAGTCGTTGTGTACAAAAACTCTCTGACTAGTCGACTGGTCATTTTTCTACCAGTCGACTGGTAGAGCTGAGTTTGTACATTTCTGGCTTTTTGAAGCCATATATATAAATATATTTACTTTGTTTTATATATTCGTGTTATAGTATATTCATATTATACTTGAGGATAGATTTTAACATAATTCGAACACGACTCAATGTGTGTGTGTGTGTATATAAAAAAAACCTTATCTCTATGACAAGATTTCCATTGCAACTTCTTTTTCTTGACATTAATCAAAATCTTGATTTCAACATTCTCCCCCTTTTTGATTGATGACAACATATCTGATTTTCTCCCCCTGAGTATTTGCTCCCCCTGAATTTCTGCAACATTTTGTTAGTTCATAAATTCATAAACTTACCGTTTTGATTCCTACAACAAAATGTCAGCACATATATTCTCAATAAATAAGTTCATTATTAAGAGCACATAATACATATAATCATAGGATAAAAATATTTCTCCCCCTTTGTCATCGATTAAAAAGTAATTAAACATAATGAACACAAAGTAATCGAGAATAGTAGAGTATATAGATAATTATAGCACCTTTAGAAAATAATTAATCATATGCTTTTTCGATAAGCTGAATTTTCATAGATATTTAGAGATACCAAAATAGCTTTCCTTTTGTTGTGGTGTACTTGCAAAAAATATGATATATATACTTTGGTACCCACTTTCTTCGTTAGGGTCCAAGGGTTAGATGGAAGGTAACCATACCCAAGAGGGTTTAATAGAACCTTTAAAAACGAAATTTTCATTATCAACTATTGATTTAAAGTAATCATCAATATATTTTTCTCTGTTTTTCCAATTTATAGGAATCGAAATATTTAAACAACTTCTATTGGTATTTCCTTTTGTACTTCTAGATTTATGATAAATATTTCTAGTCATAGAAGTATTCGAAAATCTATAATAATTGGATCTTGGATGTTCATTAGTACTAGCAAAGATATTTCTATTGTTCATAAAAACATATCTAGTACTATTTCCATGATTAGTTTTATTATATCGTAAACCACTTTTGTCATCTAAAGATCTAGTTCTAGATAAAATCATATTTAAATCATTTTGACTTTTATTACATTTCGCGAACTTACTTGTACATTTATTAAATTTGATTCTAAAGTCATGATTGACATTTTCAAAAGTGATTTTGTTAATTTTTAAATCATCAATTTTCTTCTTTAATTCAGAAATCTTCTATTTTAAAGAACCATTCTCAGTTTTGACACTAAAAATTTGAGATTCTGAATTATCTAAAGAAGATTGTAATTTTTCAAAATTTTCGTTTGAGTCAGATATTTCATTTTGCAAAATATTATGATTAACCTTTAAAAACTCACATTCTTTAGATAATTCTAGATTCTTTTCAATTAAATCTCCATTCTCCTGTTTAAGAGATAAAATTAAAGAACTAGAATTAGTTAAAAAATCTTCTAAAGATGTATTTTTATTTTGTAAAAGATCGATTTCCTTTAAAAGAACATGGTTTTTATCTTCTAGCTGCTCATTTTCTTTTAGAAGGAAATCTTTTTGAAAAATAAGCTTTTCTAAGGAATTTTCAAAACATTTGGCTTGTTTAACTAAAAAATTGTTTTCCTCTATTAATTTCGAATTTTCTTGCTCGCAATCTTTAAACTTGGCTAAAATAAATGCATTAAGTTTACCCAAGCTTATAAAATCTCTTAACAGTTTTTCATGGCCTAACAGAAGAACTTAATATAATAAATCTTTACATACCGATTGTGACCTGAATTTAGCCATGAGACATTTTCTTCCTTGCTCTCTTGATTCTTCTTTGTTGCTTTTCCATTTTCTAATCCCTTGACTAGAGTTCTTTATTGCCATTTGTTCTAGGAAGTTTTTACAATCTCTAGAACACCAGGCTCTGATACTAACTGAAAAGTTGGTATGTACGACTTAAGCAGGATCTATATGGATATTGCGGAAATGTAGATGATATACTAGCTAGCTAATATACAATAGTCCCGCAGGTAAAAAGCTAAGCTATAGAAATATATAAGAAGTAAATAAAATAATAAACGACACCAGGAATTTTACAATGGTTCGGACTTCCCACCCTACATCAAGTCCTGAAGCTCCTCTTCGGAATTCACTATCACGTGCTTTTTTAACCCGGAGGAATAAGTCAGTACACCCGAGCCCTAACAAGGATGCCTCTCACCTGAGAAACTATACAGGACTTCAACAATTACAAGTGTTTTGACTTCTGCTTTGTGTTCTTGAATCAACACAGATAGTCAACAATTTAAGTACACCATTCCTATAATCTTATCCTCGAGTATTTGAAATATTTGCAAAGATTGAAGGAAGTTAGTTGCTTGTCGAATCAAATATGAGAAATATTATCAAGGATTCAACAAGTAACTTGAAATTGAGAGAGCTTTTTATTGCAAAGAAAATAGAAGTGCAATTTTAGAAAATAGAGAGAATAGAAACAGAATTGGTGATTTGAAAAACATGTTCGAAGTGTTTATATAATAGTAGAAAAGTAGCATCCTTCATGAAGAGTTTCTGTAAAAAGTTATGTCCATTTCCATTGATCATTGAAGAGAAATCTCTTCATGAAAGAAGGTGACTCTTCATAAAAAAAGTTTCTGAGTTGAATCAATCGACTGTTTAAAAATCATCAGCTGATTGGTTGAATTAAACTTTAAACCGTTTGGATAAAAACTTTTCAAAACTAGTCGTTGTGTACAAAAACTCTCTGACCAATCGACTGGTCATTTTTCTACCAGTCGACTGGTAGAGCTGAGTTTGTACATTTCTGGCTTTTTAAAGCCATATAAATATATAAACATATTGTAATGACCCGCATTCTACGCATCGGGAGATCGTAGAATATTTATTTCTTTCCCGTATGAAGTCGTATGGTCATGTAACTTTGGGAAACATCCATTAGAGTCATTTCCCATGTTCATGATTTTTGTCGATTTTTAAATGACCGTTTTGCCCCTAGTTGGTACTGTTTTGACCATAACTTTTGATTGGAAAGGAATTTTGACCTGAAACCACTTTTATTAGATTCGTTAGATGGTTTACCTTTCCGTAGAGTGGTCAAATAGCCAAACGGACTTATCGTTTGGGAGATATGGCTGAAATAAGGTTTGGAGGGTGAAAAACTGCTTAACTGGGCCAAATCGGGTGATTAGTGAGTAGGCCCATAACCCATTTCGGGATTAGGGTTATGGGAAGGCTGAAATGAGATGGAGAATCATTCCATTTCAGTTTTTTAGCCTCCGCTTATCACCAAGGAACCCTAAAAATGGTCTCCAACCTCTAAATCACCTCCAAATCATCTTTTGGTCAAGGATTTGGCTTAGCAACCTCTAATCAAGGAAGATCTACACCAAAGCAACATTGGAGCTGCTATTTAGCATTGGGATTCACATCAAATCAGAGATTTATTTCACATCTTAGTTTATTTGTGGCTTAGGTGAGTAATTTGCATAGTTTTGTACTAATTATGGCTAATTAGGGGTGATTAGTGTTAATTAGCGAATTTAAACATGATAAAATTCTGGAAAAATGTTTATAAAATTCGGAATGATGTTTTAGACCTCTGACATGAATTTGGGTTAATTTGGTTAAGTTTTGCTAATCCTATCATTAGTTTCACCTAAACATGCTTAAGGGGAAATATGGGATTTTGGGTATGTTTGATACATTTTAACCTACATGTTGATGTTTTGATGTTTGTGGTTGATTATGCATGTTGCTATGACTGTATGAAATGCTTTGTGATTGATTTCAATAGCTAGAATGGTCGAAAACGTCGTTGAATGGCGTAAACACTTGCTGGAACAGTTTCAGAAAACAGTGCAGGTTTCGGATCGGATCAGATATGGGGCTCGGATCAGATATGTTGAACTGAGCAAGGAACCCGATCGGATTGGAACTTGACACTTGGGAAAATTGGCAAAAAGGAAGGCCACACCAGCTGAACTGGGATCGGATCGGATTAGAGAGTAGGGATCGGAGCGGATAGAGGAGGATGGATCGGATCGAAGCACGTAAAGGATGAGGAGGCGGATCAGAGCGGAAGCATGAACTGGAGGGGGAATGGCACCCGACCCGACCTGAAGGGAAGCACCCGACCCGACCCAAGGAGGAACACCCGACCCGAACCGTACCAGAAGAAGACCCGACCCGAACAGATGGAGGACACCCGACCCGAACCGATGGCTTGAAGAGGAACCCGACCCGACCCAGTATTGACCAATAACCCGAGATGTAAAGGTAGTCCAATATGGGAAGTTAGAGCTCAGTTTCCAGTTGGGAACCAATGAGTTCACTTCATGGTTGGACTTTGCTGCGGGACGTGTGCTAAGGAGTTGTCGACGTTCATAACTTCGATTCACCACTAAAAATGAAGGATGGCTACTTATCAGTGCAGTGGGGTCATTATGACCTGAGGGGCAAGGTGATGGTAGCAAGACTACGTTATCAGTGCAGTAGGGTCATTATGACCTGAGGGGCAAGGTGATGCGTAGTAAGACTATGAGCCAGCGCAGATGGGGTGAACTCCATGGGGTAAGTGGACATAGTAAGGATTGGTAAGGCTATGAGCCAGCGCAGATGGGGTGAATAACTCCATGGGCCAAGTGGACATAGCGAGGAATTAGTGGCTACGTTATCAGTGCAATGAAGCCATTTATGACTTCATGGGGCAGAGTGATCGTAGCAAGGTATGTTGGGTGATCGAAGTGGTGAATATCGTATGCTTTACGCACTGAGTGAGAGATGTGAGGATGGATGCTATGTTTGATTGTTTGCCATCATTATGACATGCACACCTCCCCCACCTCCGTATCTTTACACTGTTTGTTATGGTACCTTAGAGTATTGTACAGTATGTAGTGCTAACTCTTTGGTTGCAGGTTCAGGTTCAGGTATGTTTTAGTCTACCTGTTATCGTTCACTTTAGATGCTTATCGCTCATACTAGGCTTTATGTCTGACCCAGAGTTTTATGTCCCCTCTTATTACTCTGGGTGCTCACACGAGCAGACTAGAGACAGGTTAGCTGGTGATGCGCGAGTAGTTGATTCGGAGGTGGGCAGGAGGCTTCCACGTATGATATATATATATACACATTCTCCCTGTGTCGTTGGTGGTCGCTACTTGGGCATTAGTAGTGTACCTCCTTTATCTTACTTTTGCTTTGAGACAGTTTGAAAAGTTGTAATAAGCTGTATTTTGGATTTCCGCTACTATGATGTTTAGTTCTGGTTTTCAGTTTATGCACTGTCTCTCCTGTTTTATGTCAAGTATGTTATTATTATATTTTATTCTATGCGCTGTGAGACATTCTACAGGTTCTTTGTTAATTCATTTCTTTCTTCCTTTTCCTTCTGACGACCCGTTCCGTGCTAACTGGACATGTGTACAGCGCACTTTTGGAGTAAATGTCGGTTGGTGCGGGGCGGGCCGTCACACTTGGTATCAGAGCTCTAGGTTGCGTAGCTAACCTAGGGAAAGACACCAGGGAGAGATAGTACGTATATGAGAGCGCGTATTTGTGATTACTTTAGTTTTCAAAAGCTATGTATATATATTTACTATTAGTAGTATAAGAATGAAGTCGCACTGCACTAGCACCACTATGGGGTCGTTAATCGTTTCCCTTTTTCAGATTGACGATGAGCCGAGACATAAGGGGTGCTGGTAGAGGGACCAACCAAGGGAATGCCGCTGACATGAGGGCGATGTTTACTAACCTCATGAGAGATATGCTTAGAGAAGTGCAAGGGGCAGTTCCCAATCCCGGAGTTGGTGTTGGCCCAGTAGTGCAGGCGCCTAGGGTCGATTTCGCCAAGTTGTGCAAAGATTACACTAATCTTGGTGGAAAACCGTTCCACGGGACGGAGTCGGCCACATATGTCCAAGATTGGATGGATAGTTGTGATCGTATCTTCGATGACTTGGGTCTTGAGGATGCGATGAAGAGAAGGCTAGCGTCCCGTCAGCTGCAAGGGCGAGCGATGAATTGGTGGAATGCTATTAGAACAGCTACTCTAGAAGATCAGGTTACTTGGGATCAGTTCAAGGCTCGCTTTAGCGAGAAGTTTATTCCAGCTGCCCAGAAGTCGGTATTGTTCAAGAGGTTCTTGGAACTCAAGCAGAATGGAAGGGCAGTTTCTGATTATATTGCTGAGTTCGACACTTTGTCGAAGTATGGACTGTCTCTTATCGACACTCCTGAAAAGAAGAATGAGAAGTTCATTACTGGTTTGGATGGGTACTTGGGGGAAAGGCTTATTAACCACATCGATGAGACTTTTGAATCGATTGTGGGGAAAGCTTTGAGATCAGAGAGTCTTTACCCTAAGTCAAAGATTGAGCCTGCATTTGCAGAAGGGCCAAAGCTACAAGCAGGCGGTGGAGGCAAGAATAACTCTCAGAATAAGAGGAAGAAGGACCAATCAAAAGGTTGCCAGAAAAAGAGCAAGAAGGATGTTGAGTGCTTCAGCTGTGGTAAGAAGGGCCATTATGCTAAAGAATGTCGGGCCAAGCCAGTGGAAAGGAAGTGCTACAACTGTGGTCAAGTGGGACATCATAAGGATAAGTGTCTGCAACCTCTTAAGGAGAAGCAGATTATGAAAGCATATGCTATTGATGTTGTTCCTTCTTCGTCGAATGCCCCAACTGCGGCGGAGAAAGGAAAGAATGTTGTTATTCAAGGTATGCTTTCTATTTATGATATACCAGTTCGAGTTTTGTTTGATACTGGGGCTTCCCGTTCCTTCATATCTAGTGACCTGGTAGATAGGTTGGGACTGGAACCCGAGATAGTCGATAGACCATTGGTTGTGACGAACCCGATTGGTGGTTCGACTAGCCTTAGTATGATTTGCAGGAATTTGGTCTTATCGAGTCATGGATGTATGTTTGTATGTGATTGCTTAGTTTTGGGCTTTACTGGGTATGGCATTATATTGGGAGTCGATTGGCTCCAAAGATACGAGGTTGTGGTAGATTGTGAGGGCTTTTTGGTGACAGTGAGGGCGGATGATGGGCGGAGGGTAGTGTTTGGTAGTCTACCTAGTGATGGGGTTATGGCTAGTTTTGTAAATTCCCTCGACATCCCGCAGGATGAGTTGTCAGATGTGCCCGTGGTTGGCCAGTATTTGGACGTCTTCGAGGAGGTGACCGGGCTTCCACCACACCGAGAGATTGAGTTCCGTATTGATTTAGTGAAAGATGCCAGACCTATAGTGATGCCACTTCGTCGTATGGCACCAAGAGAGCAGCGAGAGCTCGGGGTGCAAGTCAGCAATCTTTTGAAGAAGGGATTTATTAGAAGGAGTGTCTCCGAGTGGGGAGCACCAGTTGTGTTTGCCACTAAGGCAGATGGTTCCCTTCGTTTGTGTGTGGACTATCGCGAGTTGAATAAGGTAACGAGGAAGAATAAGTATCCTCTACCGCGGATTGATGATTTGTTTGATCAACTGGAAGGAGCAAGAGTGTTCTCCCAATTGGACCTCGCGACAGGATTTCATCAGCTACGAGTAGCGGATGAGAGTGTTTCGAAAACGGCATTTTGGACGCCGTCTGGATTTTATGAGTGGTTGGTCATGCCATTTGGGTTGACCAATGCACCAGCCTATTTTGTGGATCTTATGAATCGAGTATTCAGAGATCAGTTGAATAAGTTTGGTCTTGTGTTCGTGGATGATATCCTTGTTTACTCAAGGACAGAGGAGGAACACAAGGGACACTTAAGGATAGTGATGGAGGTGTTGAGGAAACACCAATTGAAAGCGAATTTCTCTAAGTGTCATTTTTGGAGAAGGGAAGTGAGATTCTTGGGTCATGTTGTTTCAGAGAGTGGTATTGCCGTGGACCCTGCGAAGGTGGCTACGGTACAGAATTGGCCTACGCCCAAGAATGCTACAGATGTAAGAAGTTTCTTGGGATTAGCTGGATATTATCATAAGTTTATCCAGGACTTCTCCAAGATAGCAGCACCGTTGACTCAATTGACTAAGAAGAATCAGTCCTTCGTCTGGGACGGAGTGTGTGAGGATGCCTTCAAGAGTCTAAAAGAGAGGTTGACGCGTGCGCCAGTGTCAGTCATTCCTAAAGGGAATGAAGAGATGACGGTATACACGGATGCTTGTGGTACCGGACTAGGTGCAGTATTGATGCAAGGAGGTAGGGTTGTAGCTTATGCTAGTCGACAGCTAAAGCCTCATGAGAAGAAGTATCATACCCATGATTTGGAATTGGCAGCGATTGTATTTGCGTTGAAGATGTGGAGACACTATCTCTTGGGAGAAAGATTCGAGTTGTTTACCGATCATAAATCGTTAAAGTATCTCTTCTCCCAGAAAGATCTGAATCTCCGTCAGCAGAGATGGTTAGAGTTCTTGGCTTCGTATGATTTTTATATCGCATACACACCTGGGAAAGGTAATGCGGTAGCCGATGCCTTGAGTAGGAGACATGCCAGTTTAGGGGTTATGTTTCTTGAATGGAAGCAACTGGAGTATATCGCGGGGTTTGATTTCAGACCAAAGTGCGAATTGGATCCAGTCATGCTAGCTAGTTTGACAATCAGACCCACTTTGATAGAGCGGATTTGTTCTAGTCAGAGGGACGATCCTAACCTATTGGAAATCATCTCCAAGTTAGAGATGGGTATCGATGAGGAGATGAATGTGTATGGGCTTGATCGAGATGGATGGCTTCGAAAGAATGGAAGGCTAGTTGTACCCAACGTAAATGGTTTGAGAGATGAAGTGCTTAGAGAATGTCATCACTCAAAACTAACTGTACATCCCGATGGTAATAAGATGTATCGAGACATGAAGCAAACCTACTACTGGGAAGGGATGAAAAGAGACGTTGGGAAGTTTATATCCAAATGCATGAATTGCCAGCTAGTTAAAGCCGAGCAAAAGAAGCCTAGTGGGTTGTTGCAACCATTAGAAATTCCCGAATGGAAATGGGAGCAAGTCTCGATGGATTTCATCGATGGTTTACCAAGGACTAGATCGGGATATGATAGCATTTTGGTAATTGTGGATCGATTGACTAAGAGCGCAAGATTTATACCAGTCAAATCGACTAGGACGGCAGCCAAGTTGGCAGAATTGTATATGAAGTGGGTAGTGAGATTTCATGGAGTACCCAAAAGCATTGTGAGTGACCGAGACCCGTTGTTCACTAGTGGGTTTTGGAAGCGCTTACAAGAGGCTCTAGGGTCAGGATTACATCTCAGTACCGCATATCATCCTCAGACCGACGGTCAAACGGAGAGGGTGAATCGTATATTGGAATATCTTTTGAGAGCTTGTATATTGGATTTTGGTGGATCATGGGATGACCATTTGCATCTAGTAGAGTTTGCATATAATAATAGCTACCAATCCAGTATCGGTATGGCTCTATATGAATCTTTATACGGAAGACCGTGCAACTCACCATCATGTTGGATAGAGACTGGCGAGAAGTTTGTGCTTGGACCAGATGTGGTGAGAGAAACTTCAGATAAGATTAAGATCACTCAACAATGAATGAAGGTTGCCCAAGATAGGCAGAAGAGTTATGCTGATAAGAGGGGAAGAGTCTTGAAATTCTCCGTTGGCGACTTGGTGTTCGTCAAGATCTCTCCGTTAAAGAACGTGATTCGATTTGGCAGGAGAGGCAAGTTGGCACCAAGATTTGTTGGCCCATTCCCTATTCTTGAACTAGTCGGGAATTTGGCGTATAGAGTTGGCTTACCAGAGAAGATGGCGGGAGTTCACAATGTATTTCATGTTTCCCAACTAAGGAAGTTCGTTCACGACTCAGATATGACTATTTCACCTGATCAGTTAAAGGACTTCGAAGTAGAACCCGAGGCGGTTGGGAACCGCAAGCCGATTCGTATTGTGGGGCACGATACGAAGCAACTTCGAAGGAAGGCGGTGAAGCTAGTCAAGGTTCAATGGGGCGAGAACGAGAATGATTGTACTTGGGAGAAAGAGGAGAGCATTAGGAAGATGCATCCAGAACTCTTTACCTGGTAAGATTTACTTTACGATTTAGTTATTCCGCATGCTAGGGTAGACTTGTTTTGTTTGATTGCATGTTCGATTGTTGTTTTATGATTGATAGGCATGCGGGACCTTTGTGTGTATTTTGATTAGGGAATTTCGGAGGCGAAATTTCTTAAGGGGGGGAGAGTGTAATGACCCGCATTCTACGCATCGGGGGATCGTAGAATATTTATTTCTTTCCCGTATGAAGTCGTATGGTCATGTAACTTTGGGAAACATTCATTAGAGTCATTTCCCATGTTCATGATTTTTGTCGATTTTTAAATGACCGTTTTGCCCCTAGTTGGTACTGTTTTGACCATAACTTTTGATTGGAAAGAAATTTTGACCTGAAACCACTTCCATTAGATTCGTTAGATGGTTTACCTTTCCGTAGAGTGGTCATAATAGCCAAACGGACTTACCGTTTGGGAGATATGGCTGAAATAAGGTTTGGAGAGTGAAAAACTGCTTAACTGGGCCAAATCGGGTGATTAGTGAGTAGGCCCATAACCCATTTCAGGATTAGGGTTATGGAAAGGCTGAAATGAGATGGAGAATCATTCCATTTCAGTTTTCTAGCATCCACTTATCACCAAGTAACCCTAAAAATGGCCTCCAACCTCTAAATCACCTCCAAATCATCTTTTGGTCAAGGATTTGGCTTAGCAACCTCTAATCAAGGAAGATCTACACCAAAGCAACATTGGAGCTGCTGTTTAGCATTGGGATTCACATCAAATCAGAGATTTATTTCAGATCTTAGTTTATTTGTGGCTAAGATGAGTGATTTGCATAGTTTTGCACTAATTACGGCTAATTAAGGATGATTAGTGTTAATTAGCAAATTTAAACATGATAAAATTCTGGAAAAATGTTTATAAAATTCGGAATGATGTTTTAGATCTCTGACATGAATTTGGGTTAATTTGGTTAAGTTTTGCTAATCCTATCATTAGTTTCACCTAAACATGCTTAAGGGGAAATATGGGATTTTGGGTATGTTTGATCTATTTTAACCTATCATGTTGATGTTTTGATGTTTGTGGTTGATTATGCATGTTGCTATGACTGTATGAAATGCCTTGTGATTGATTTTAATAGTTAGAATGGTCGAAAACGCCGTCGAATGGCGTAAACACTTGCTGGAACAGTTTCAGAAAACAGTGCAGGTTTCGGATCGGATATGGGGCTCGGATCGGATATGTTGAACTGAGCAAGGAACCCGATCGGATCGGAACCTGACACTTGGGAAAATTGGCAAAAAGGAAGGTCACGCCAGCTGAACTGGGATCGGATCGGATTAGAGAGTAGGGATCGGAGCGGATAGAGGAGGATGGATCGGATCGAAGCACGTAAAGGATGAGGAGGCGGATCGGAGCGGAAGCATGAACTGGAGGGGGAATGGCACCCGACCCGACCTGAAGGGAAGCACCAGACCCGACCTGAAGGGAAGCACCCGACCCGACCCAAGGAGGAACACCCGACCCGAACCAGAAGAAGACCCGACCCGAACAGATGGAGGACACCCGACCCGAACCGATGGCTTGAAGAGGAACCCGACCCGATCGAGTATTGACTAATAACCCGAGATGCAAAGGTAGTCCAATATAGGAAGTTAGAGCTCAGGATCCAGTTGGGAACCAATGAGTTCACTTCATGGTTGGACTTTGCTGCGGGACGTGTGCTAAGGAGTTGTCGACGTTCATAACTTCGATTCACCACTAAAAATGAAGGATGACTACTTATCAGTGCAGTAGGGTCATTATGACCTGAGGGGCAAGGTGATGATAGCATGACTATGTTATCAGTGCAGTAGGGTCATTATGACCTGAGGGGCAAGGTGATGCGTAGTAAGACTATGAGCCAGCGCAGATGGGGTGAATAACTCCATGGGGCAAGTGGACATAGTAAGGATTGGTAAGGCTATGAGCCAGCGCAGATGGAGTGAATAACTCCATGGGGCAAGTGGACATAGCGAGGAATTAGTGGACGTTATCAGTGCAGTGAAGCCATTTATGACTTTATGGGGCAGAGTGATCGTAGCAAGGTATGTTGGGTGATCGAAGTGGTGAATATCGTATGCTTTACGCACTGAGTGAGAGATGTGAGGATGGATGCTATGTTTGATTGTTTGCCATCACTATGACATGCACACCTCCCCCACCTCCGTATCTTTACACTGTTTGATATGGTACCTTAGAGTGTTGTACAGTATGTAGTGCTAACTCTTTGGTTGCAGGTCCAGGTTCAGGTATGTTTTAGTCTACCTGTTATCGTTCACTTTAGATGCTTATCGCTCATACCAGGCTTTATGTCTGACCTAGAGTTTTATGTCTCCTCTTATTACTCTGGGTGCTCACACGAGCAGACTAGAGACAGGTTAGCTGGTGATGCGCGAGTAGCTGATTCGTAGGCAGGTAGGAGGCTTCCACGTATGATACATATATATACACATTCTCCTTGTGTCGTTGGTGGTCGCTACTTGGGCATTAGTAGTGTACCTCCTTTATCTTACTTTTGCTTTGAGACAGTTTGAAAATTTGTAATAAGCTGTATTTTGGATTTCCGTTGCTATGATGTTTAGTTCTGGTTTTCAGCTTATGCACTGTCTCTCCTGTTTTATGTCAAGTATGTTATTATTATATTTTATTCTATGCGCTGTGAGACATTCTACAGGTTCTTTGTTAATTCATTTCTTTCTTCCTTTTCCTTCTGACGACCCGTTCCGTGCTAACTGGACATGTGTACAACGCACTTTTGGAGTGAATGTCAGTTGGTGCGGGGCGGGCCGTCACACATATACCAGTACGCATGCACGCCCAATGGGCGTGTGCATAGATGTATTTGACCAAAGCATGTCGGTGTTCAATTTCTGGAATTTTACAGTGTTGAGTTTTATGTTGTCATAATACTTTACTGGTCCGTTCTAATTTCGGATTATGCATGGAAACATGACTTCCAATCATGCCAACACATGATAAAGTAAGAAAACCTGATGCATTACAGGTCAAAAATGGACATAATATAAAGTGGACTTGCACGTCAGTAATACAATTGAGTGGAAAAGAAGTGAACACAGTTGTAGCGTAGTACGTAGTAATAAATGGAGGAAAAAAATGCAAAATAGTGTACAAAACAGCCAACGCAGGCGGTTGTACCACAATTTATAATTTATTTTGTGCTCATGTTCACAAATTGCGAAGTGCAGATGAAGCGTAAAAATGATGTTAAATGGATATGTACATGGAGAAAGCAAATCAGCCAATGCAGAAAGAAAGCATATAAGACTGGTGGAAAAGTAAAAACAGAAACCAATAAAAACTTAAGGCAATTGATATGGGGATTGGATTGAAGAGAAAATTAAGAGGTAAGAAGGGAATAGATAACAGAGAAGAAGAGAGACGAGAGAGAGAAATTAGCAATTATAATCTTCCATATCCATTCTATATTACGTAAATACATATATAGGCACTTGCTTTACACTTTCCAGCAAGGCATGATTTCCCTCCAAGCAACTCTCTTGGCGCTAAAAGCAGCATAAAACAGAAATTGAAAATAAAAATAAAAAGGTAGCAGGTGATGCATTTCCTACTTTACGTACAGCATTAATTATTCATGGTGCCTTTTATAACTAATTCCTGTATCTTGCAGGCAACTGGATCTTCCTTCTTGGACGTGTAATTGTATTACCAATGTGATTATCTCCCTGTGCATGCGTATCCGTGCTGTGCATATCATCGCCCACCGCTTCAAGATCGACCTTGTCCTCAAGGTCATTATATGTATCTGGCAAGGTGCTAGGCAGCAGCTGCGTCTCTGACAAATCTGGGTTTGGGCAAAGCTTCAATAAGGACACATGGAAGACAGGGTGTACGCGAGAATCGGTGGGAAGTTGAAGTTTATAAGCAACAGGGCCTATTCTTTCCAGTACTTGAAAGGGTCCATAATACTTTTTGGACAATTTGTTCTGGTTTGTTTTGAGTGAATGCTGTCTGTGTGGCTGTAGTTTGAGAAAGACCCAAGAGCCAATATTGAACTGCTTGTCTGTGCGAGGCTGATCCGCGTGATTCTTCATCCGAGTTTGGGCTTTAAGTAAATTTGCTTTGATTAGTTTCAATAGATCATCTCGTGAAGTGGCCCAGTCCTGTAGGGCTGGCATGGCTGTTGCTGATGCTGTATAATCCGCGAAGGTTGGTGGTGGCCTGCCGTACACTGCTTGAAAAGGCGACATTCCGATTGAAGTGTGCTTCGTAGTGTTATACCACCACTCGGCCCATGGAAGACACTTGAACCACTTTGTTGGAACGTCATTTACTACAGCTCGCAAGTATGTTTTTAAACAGCGATTTACCACTTCCGACTGGTCGTCGGATTGCGGATGATAGGCGCTGCTCATCTGCAGCTTTGTTCCATGAAGTATGAACAGTTCCTTCCAAAACAAGCTTGTAAATAATTTGTCTCGATCGGACACAATGGAACGTGGAAATCCGTGCAACCGTACATATTCTTGCAAGAAGTGCGAAGCTAACTGTGCTGCGGATACTGAAGTGGGTAGAGCACAAAAATGAGCGTACTTTGAAAGACGATCTACGATCACCCAGATGACAGTGCGTCCGTTTGCTGATGGTAGATTAGTGATGAAATCCATTGTGATATCCTCCCATATGTGGACTGGAATCGGAAGTGGTTGTAGCAGCCCTTTATATGGAGTGTTGTCCGGCTTGACTTGCAAACAAGTAGGACATTTCTTGACAAATTCCTGCACTGTATTTGCTAATTTCAGCCAATAAAAATTACTTGCTACTCGCGCAACAGTGGCCTTAATCCCCGAATGTCCCCCAATTTTTGAGGCATGTAATTCATTGATGATTTCATTTTTCAATGTAGTATCATCGGGTATGTATACACGATTGTTCCAGAATAATAGATTATTTCTGAAATGAAATTTAGTGTTGCTACAGGTACCTGCGTGTATCTGGTCGATGATGGCTTTAGCTGTTTGGTCTCGCTGTAGAGCATCTGCAATGTCAGCAAGGAAGGGAAAAGTAGGTCCTGAAATAGCTATCATCGTCGCTTCCTCAGTGAACCGTGAAGTCCATCTGCCACTGCGTTTTGTTTCCCTAGCCGATAGTGGATGGTAAAGTCGAATCCAAGAAGCTTTGTAAGCCATTTCTGCTGCTCCGGTGTTTGAATTGTCTGCGAGACCATCTCTTTGATGCTCCGGTGATCTGTAAAAATTTTAAAGGGACGACCTAACAAGTAGTGTCGCCATTTTTTTATGGAAGAAGTAATTGCGAACATCTCTCTCGAATAAGTGGACGATTTCTGAAGGTGGCGAGGAAGTTTAAGGCTAAAGAAGGCAATAGGGTGTTCGGCCTGAGCGAGGACAGCTCCGATGGCTGTGGCGGAGGCGTCAGTAGTGACGGTGAAAATTTGGGCGAAGTTAGGTAGAGAGAGAATTGGGGTGTTGGTTACAGCTGATTTGAGCTGTTCGAAGGCAATTTGGGCTGTTGGGTTCCATTCAAAAGCCTTTTGTTTCAACAGATCAGACAGTGGGCTAGCAATTGCCGCATAGTTTTGAATAAAGCGTCTATAATATCTTGTGAGCCCAAGAAATCCGCGGATGGCTGTGACAGAATTGGGTACATGCCAATTTACCATGGCTTCAATTTTATTTGGGTCCACGTGTACTCCTTTTGCTGAAATGATGTGGCCCAAGTATTCTAATTCAGTCAAACCGAAGCGACATTTTGTAAAATTGGCATACAGTTGGTTTTTGTTCAGTATTTGCAAGGTTGTAGTGAGGTGAATCAAATGATCTTTCCACGAAGGGCTATATATAAGAATATCGTCAAAAAAGACGAGAATGAATTTCCGTAAGTATGGACGAAATATGGTGTTCATTGTTGCTTGAAATGTGGAAGGAGCATTGGTTAAGCCAAAGGGCATTACTAGGAATTCGTAATGTCCTTCGTGAGTGCGAAATGCGGTTTTGGGGACGTCGGGTGGATGGACACGAATTTGGAAATAGCCACTTCGTAGATCGAGTTTGGAAAAAATTATTGCACCATAAAGTTCGTCTAATAGTTCGTCAACCGTTGGGATAGGAAATCGGTCTTTGATGGTGATTGCGTTAAGTGCCCGATAATCAACGCAAAATCGCCACGAACCATCTTTCTTTTTTACCAATAAAACGGGAGATGAGAATGGACTAGTGGACGGTTGAATAAGATTGGATTTGAGCATTTCTTCGATTTGACGCTCGATTTCATTTTTTTGGAAGTATGGATAGCGATATGGTTTGGTGTTTATCGGGTTTGCATTTGGTAAGAGGTTGATGTGATGATTTAGTTGGCGGTTTGGTGGTAAGGTCGTGGGGGTGGCGAAAACATGGGAATAGGAATTTAATAAAGTTTGAAGTTGCGGATCACTGTGGGTTGTAGGGAATTTATTCGGTGGGCCTGAAAGAGGGTCAAAATGTAGATAAAGGAAATTTGAAATGGCAGCTGTAGTTTCTAACCGTTTCAGCTGATTTAAGGACAGAGGTTCAGGATTGGTAATTTGGCCCAGTCCGGTTAAACATATGGGCTTGCCATCAGCCACAAAGCTCATTGTTAATTGTTTATGATCCATTGTTACAGGGCCCAATTGCTCTAACCACTGTATCCCAAATACCGCATCTGAGCCCACAATTTCAAGCAAGTGGAAATCAATCGAGAATTTATGCCCCTGAATCTCTACTTCGACCGACTTACAGCATCCAAGACTTCGTAATTTTTCCCCATTCCCCACTGTAATAGTAAACGAGTTCGAGTTATCTGTTATTAAACCCAAAAATCGTGCTGTCTTTGGGTGCAGGTAATTGTGAGTAGAGCCTGAATCCACCAATATTGATATGCGGTTTGAGTTTACAATGGCTGGAAGTCGTATAGCTCTCGGGTGCAATGAACCAGTTAGGGCATGGAAGGAGATTTCCTGTGGAGTGTCATTAATTTGTTCCGATGAAGCTGAAGGATCAGGGTCGGGTGGTGATTCATTTTCATTGTTAACTGGGTTAGGTGAATCGTCAGAGTTCACATCAGGAAGTATCATTAGTATGTGGGTTGGTTTACAACGATGACCAAAATGGTATTTCTCATCGCAATTGAAACACAACCCTTGCTGTTTTCGTGTATTCATTTCGGTTTGTGAAAGTTGTTTGATAGGTATTGTAGGCTTGGAATGTTGCGGTGAAGGTGTTTGAGTAATTGACTGGGTGGTATTTTGTGTGGTTTGTTTGTAAGGTTGCGAATTATTTTTGGGATATTGGTATTTGGGTATGTCTGTGAGTTTTCGTTCAATCAATTTGGCAGTATCTATGGCATCGGAAAGTGTGGAAGGTTTCAAAAGGAGTAGCTCATTTTGTATATGAGGTTTAAGACCAGAAATGAAGCATTGGAGTATTGAATCTGGATTTAAAGTAGTGATTCGATTACAAAGTGTCTCGAAGGTACCTTGGTAATTTTCCACGGTGGTGAGCTGTTTGAGCTTGAACAAGGTGGCCTGTGGATTCAAAAACGTTGGTGGCCCGAATCGTTTTTCCACTGCCTTCGACGGAGCTGTCCAGGATGATAGTTGATGGTTGCGATGCATCCATTGAAACCAGGTAAGAGTTTGGCCTTGCATATGAAAGCTAGCGAGTTCCACTCGTTGGTCTTCCGGAGTTGCATAATATGTAAAATACCGATCTGCCTGGAAAATCCAATCATGAGGGTTGGATCCATCAAAAGTGATGAGTGTGATTTTTGGGTTCCTGTTTTGATTGGGAGTGGACAGTAGTGGTGGTTGTCGGTTGGATTGACTTGGGTTGTGTGAAGTTGCAGTGTGATTTGTTGGTGATGATGGATGGAGGGTGTCAAATTTCTGATTTAGATTGGTCATTGATTGGTTAAGGTCTTGGGTAAATTGGGTGAGGGACTGAATGGCCGATTTTATATCGATAAGATCTGCGTTTTGAGATTCCAGCAAGGCTCCATGGATGGTTTGTGTGGATTGGATGGAGGAAATGGTGTCGGCGTGGTTGTTAAGTTGGTTGACAGCATCTTCGAGGCGAGTCATTGGATTGTTGATTTGGATATTTAGGGAGGGAGGAGGAGATCGATAGTGAAAGCACCAAATTGATATGGGGATTGGATTGAAGAGAAAATTAAGAGGTAAGAAGGGAATAGATAACAGAGAAGAAGAGAGACGAGAGAGAGAAATTAGCAATTATAATCTTCCATATCCATTCTATATTACGTAAATACATATATAGGCACTTGCTTTACACTTTCCAGCAAGGCATGATTTCCCTCCAAGCAACTCTCTTGGCGCTAAAAGCAGCATAAAACAGAAATTGAAAATAAAAATAAAAAGGTAGCAGGTGATGCATTTCCTACTTTACGTACAGCATTAATTATTCATGGTGCCTTTTATAACTAATTCCTGTATCTTGCAGGCAACTGGATCTTCCTTCTTGGACGTGTAATTGTATTACCAATGTGATTATCTCCCTGTGCCTGCGTATCCGTGCTGTGCATATCAGCAATGTCAGAAGGGAAGAAAAACTGGGCACGGTTACAACAACTGAACCGAAAAAATAATAAATATATGTGACATGTTAGCAGTTGTTCCGTGTTGGTTAAAATTATACACAACAGGTATCGATTAAAATTATACACAGCAGAGTGGTCCCTTTTTAAATTACATACTTACACAGCAGGCCAAAACAACCCATTACTTTTAACTGTTTATATACATTTTTCCATCTGTTAAACTATTAATGAACTAAATTAAAATGTTGAAGATAGATACAAGTAATGAAGAAATGAAGAAAAATGAATTGCAGACTTTTATTATGAAAGAGGAGCGATACAGAAATTTGTAAAATGTAATAATGCGAGAGTTATTTAGATTACAGGAGTGTACATAATATATATAGGGCTATTTGAATTAAGTGAGCCATGCCCATTTGTCTTCTGAATGTAATAAAGATAACCGACCGACTTAAGATAGCCTAATATATATTATCTCATTCTTTATTTCTTCTTAATACTTCGGTAGCCACTTTACTTGTATGTTTTAAATTTTGACATGAAAAGCAATTACATCGCTTTACATTGTATAAAATGTCACCACAAATACTTGATAAAATTAATCAAATCATATCCATTCCTGGATCAATCCCTTTAAAAAAACATTGAAACTTAGTGGACATCAATGGCAGCATCAAAGTCATTATTTGCAAATTGCAACCATAACAAACATTTGTCCACATTCCTTCCAACCGACTGTCTTTCTAATAATATCAATGGCTCAGTACTTCGTATGGGTAAAACCTCACATCCATTGCAGCAAGAAAGAGTGTCCTCAAACCTAATTTTTCCAATAAATCAATCATTATTTTTACAGGAATGACACATGTGACATGTAGTTTATTTAACCAAATTGCTTGAAGTACACAGCCTATCAAAATATTATTGAGGATAAGTTGTATTGCCTTACAATAGCCTATTACTTGAGCTAGTCATAACACTGTCATCGAATAAGATAAAGAACATACTGATGTGGAAAACAAAGTGTACAAAATCATCATGTAAATTTTTCGAAGACAATTTTGGTGAGAAGGGTCGATCCACGACTGAATTGAATCCATTACCTCAAAGGCTTAAGCCCCCTAGTCAAATGATGAAGTTATAGGAGGATTGCTGACATATTAAAGTATATATGCTACATACGACATAAAAAAAATACATAGTGGATGCTAATAGTATTATTATACAATTCTATAATAAAATAACTTATCTTTAATCATTGTTGGTTATGCATCTCAAAGAAGAACTGGATAAAGTATTAACCTCAAGTTTCTTCACTTCCGTTTTTGGCACAGTGGATACTGCACTTAATACTGAACCTACACAAAAAGCTGCAATAAATGTAATATTAAGCAAATTAACAATTGGATCCGTTAGCTAAGTATGAAAAATTGTAGAAATGCACATACATATAATTAAGACTGAAAAAGTGTATTTCTTTTAAAAGTAAATAAACATCAACGTCAAATACATCTCAAAGATATTTGCAGACATTATGCCTTACTATCATGTCATTAAGACCGTATGCATTGTCTTTCTTTCTATTCCCTTTTCCTATGAGAAATAGAGATGGAAGCATCAGCGGATGGCTGCCATGAGTAGAAATTCAACAGAAGACCACTGCCAACTGATTTGTAACTGAGAAAGAGAAGACAATAATGACAAATCTACAATGAAACAGGCTTACTGTTAAGACATATCCATTGCTGAACTATTTTTAACTTAAAACAAATGGTAAAAAAGAATTACATAGTAAATGGTATATAAGATTAGGCATCATAAAATATTAAACTGATTAAATTGAGACAGGCATTAAATAAACCTGTTCATATTATATTGATTGTGAACACATATCATGTTGCAAAATTACGACATGCATGAATAATAATGGTTATATGGGTTTAGTATTTGTCTCAACCTGTGCTGCATCGGACATAGGCTACAAAATTTCAAAGAAGGCATTTTTGAAAGAACCATAAACCCTTTCTGATAGCAATTCAGGTAATAGATTCTTCAAGCATTAGGTACTGCAGTTATTACTGGGGCGAATTTACTGAGAAAAGAATACAGCTAGATAACAACATGATATGTGGATAAATAATGCAGCAACTATAAGCAAATGCATTTCCATTTGTTGTTGAGGCCTTGGACAGGAAGGGAAAAACATTCTCCTAACTTACACTAATTGACCAAATTATTTTTCATTCAAACAAAAAAATCCTACTTCTAAATTAAATTATAAAATTAGATACCCATTTAAATATTATATTTAGAAAGGTTATTAGGTATTAAAACATATGAATAAAAGACACCGAATAAAATGAATGACAATATGAATCCATGTGGTAAAGTTAAGTGTTAAGCAGGACAACATATAATACATGGAAAAAAATATGGAGATAAATGAAAGAAGCATACAATATTCCATGTCAAATCACTGCGGTACACTTGAAAATGTTGAAAGATCCATGGTGAAGTGACTCTCCTAAGTTTTTCACTATCTTCATGCATTAGAGTTCATAAAAGGCTGTTAGAACTTTAGTTGGCCATGTACCTATATGATATGTGCGCCACGATTAGGTGAAATAAATATCTATGCCATAGATCATCATCAATAAAATTAACTATTGGATCGCAAAATAGTCAACACTTAATGATTCCAATTGGATTTCGTGTGTATAAGAAAGCGGGATACATCTAATGATATATAACATCTCTCAAAATGTAAAACATTGCACATCCTTGGAATGCATGGAGATATTTAAAAGATAGACATAGTGTAAAATATGAGTGTTCAATTGCACAAATATGAGTGTTAAATTACGTAATAATAATGAGACAACAAAAAAATATTAAGCAGTGAATCCCAAACCGCAAACATAAAAAACATTAGCTTTATTGTGAAGCGAATGCAGCTTAAGTTATGTTCACCTATAATGCTAACCCATGATCCCTATTCGCCTCCTGTTCAAAGTCAAGAAGTTAATAAGACGTGTAAAAACTGTCCATTACATATGTTGAAGAGTAAGTCAAAATATATGTAGTACATTACCAAAATCACTCTTTGAATTTAATTTGAGCATTTTGTTTACCAACCTGCATAAAGGAGCAACAGGTTATATAATAAGATGCAAGAAAGGCATATAACAATTAATAATATCCCAAACAAAAATTAGACGAATTACTTCAATTTGAATGATGAGCCAAAGAGAAAGAGGTCCGATTGTGACTATTCAATTCAAAGCTTCTTGCAGAAAAGTTGCAGGAACAGCTATCTTAATTAGAACCCCAAAATTACTATATGTGTTGAGGGATTAGATTAATATGATAATGAACATGACTGAAATGGTAACGGGTATTTGCGTAATTTGATAAAACATAGGTTAATCAAATATACAAAGTAAACGTACAAATTAGGAAATATATGTTGATAATTAAAGATGTAAGCAGCAAAACATATACTTAGTTAGACTTCCACCCCAGATTTCAATGTTTGATTACCCTATTCAATCGTCATAGTCTTAGGAGTAGTAAAATAGTCATTTTCCTATGAAACCAATATGTTAGCACTAACAGGGTTATCTCAGTTGACCTTAACATAACTTCGTAAGAGTGATTGGAATTCTTTTTATTCATCAAGTGTGAATATATGTGGATTGAAACCTGTTTGTAAACTCGAATTTACATTTTGATAACAGTTATAGATCATAATTACCATCAACTTCAACATAGCTAACAAACATCAATTTGGATGATGCAAAGTATAAACAAAAAAATTATTATTCCATATCCCTATATGGTTACATTAAAAAAAATTAGTATCTCACCATGCATTGTCTTTCTTTCTATTTCCTTTTCCCATGAGTATTTATGGAAGATATATGTAGTAATAAAATTGCAATGCCCATACATAGAAGTTAATATATCCAAATAGTTATCATATATCCAAATAGATCGTCCAAACAGTGGTTTAAGGCTTGCGTATGTACTTGTGCAAATTTCACATTTGTTGTTATATCAAAGGGTAAACGGTACATAAAAGTTATTTAGAGGTATATATGTATTGTTGATATGATTTATAATATTACTATTTGGCCGTTAGTATATCCAATTATAAAAATCAAAACCTAAGGCTCAAACTAAACATTTACGCATTTACGAACATTAAATAAGGTAATATACCGAAGTCCTAAATGCTCCCAAACCTCTTGCAGATAGCAATGGTGTGTTTCTTGAAGAAATGAGATATATTTGACATGCATTAGTACCCTTGTAGCAGCATAACGCAGAAACACCTGAGGAACTAAATAAGAAAAGATAAGTGATTAAATAAAGCTATTGCTAAACTCTTAACAACATTTAACAGATCTATGGTAGTAGACCTTTGATTTAAGAATTTAGATGTTTAGAAATCTCATTTAGATGAGCATTTTGGACAATAACAGCACAAAAAGCTCGAATTAAATTATTCACGATACAATTACATAATAAATCAATTCAGCTTCAAAAATAGAAACTTACTAAAAGGATTGTAACCATTTTTGCTCCACATGGATGTCACAGCAATATAGATTTTTCTGAAGAATTAACTGAAAAGTAATATAGAATTTACAAAGTGGGAAAAATCAACGGAACATATATAGTAACGTATATTATGAAAAAAATGCGTAAAAGGAAAGAAATTACAAACCTAAGGTCAAAATCGCTAATTATACAAAGAAATTAATTTCGCATCATGTAGATCAGCCGAAGAAGAAGAAGAAGAAACCATGGCTTCTTCGCAAGCATTGAACGCCACTTACCAGTAACCCTGATTTGTACCGTCGTAACCGTTGATTCGTACTGTCGGAGCCGGAGGAGAAACTTAGGGAGTATAGATGTGAGAGACCAAACGGGTTCCAGTAAATGATGGAGCAACATGCCGATTAAGCAAAAGATCTGGTGGTTGTGGCTCAGAAAAGTTTCGGAAAATGAGTGAAAACTTTCGAGGAAAAAATAACTGTGGGGCAGAAGTGAGAGGAAAGAAGTGGAAAAGGGAGAGACGTGGAAAGAGTGAAGACATGGGTGTCGGTTAGATTACGTTTAAGTCGGGGGAAATGAAGTGTTAACGACAAGTAGAGCTGCACACAACCCATATCCAACCCGACCCAACCCACCAACCCGACCCAACCCACATAAACCCAACCCAACTCATCCTAGTTCGGGTCGGATATGGGTTACACTTTGTAACCCATACTATATGCGGGTCGGGTTTGACATTTTGTTCAACCCAACCTCATTTTAACCCAACCCAAACCTATTTAAAAAAAACTAATTTAATATCCATCCAATTAAAATTAGAATAGTATAATTCTAGAATAATGTTTATATATTCTATAATAAATGTACAAAAAAATATTTCATGTCAATCCAAACTAGATAGAATTTGATAAATATATTTTAAAGAGCATTTTAATGTATTTTAAAATGAAACATTTGCTCAACTATGTAGTAAATTAATTTCATATGATGTGTTTTACAATGAAATTTTAATTATATGTCTTGTAATAAATCAGTTATTTTAAATGCATTATGCTAGCTAAAATCTGATATATTATGCTGAATATATTGATATAATTTTTAGAAAAAATCCCTCATATTCTCATTTTTTATTGTATTCAAGTGACCCAACCCAACCTTACTTAACCCGACCCAACCCATACTTCAACCCAACCCATATCCAACCTCATATAGGGTCGGGTACGGGTTGAGCTACCTTGAACCCATACCTATGCGGGTCGGATAAAGTATTTAGTCTAACCCGACCCAACCCATACTTTGTGCAGCCCTAACGACAAGGTAACAACATGACTGCTAAATGCAATAGAAATTTTCTCCATACAGTAAACGGCAATTACAGATTAGTCCTTGCTAATATTAAATGATCTGATGACTCATTATTGGAGTAGACAACTGAGCAACACCATTTCCCAAAAAAACACTGATGGTGATTACTGCATGGAGGAAATTTTTACTGCATTTAGCAAGGGCACAGAAAACAAGTGAAGAATATTATAGTAAATTAGACCAATTTTTGATTACTGCATAAAGGAAATTTTTACTGCATTTAGCACCACCCAGGTACAAAGGGTATATTCGGGAAACCCAAAAAGGCTTCACTTTGACCCGTTGACCCCAGGTTTTGCATTATAATATAAGATATATATACACTTTGTTTTGTATATTCATATTATACTTGAGGATATATTTTAACATAATTCTAACACGACTCAATGTGTGTGTCTATATATATATATATATATATATATATATATATATATATATATATATATATATATAACCTTATCTCTATGACATGATTTCCATTGCAACTTCTTTTGTTGACATTAATCAAAATCTTGATTTCAACAAAGGATATATTAAAAAACCTGATATTTTAAAGAAATTGAATAGAAAGAAGCCTAAACCTAGCAAGCCAACAACATCTTCGATAAAGAAAAAGGTTTCTAAAATTGTTAGTATATGGGTTCCTATAATTAATAATTATTTAATTAAGAATAAGTATATAAAAACATTCTTATAAACTATTCATAATAGTAATGATTATATTTTTAAAAGGGACACTAAACCCTCTTGGGTTTGGTTTCCTAAGATATAAATCTAAGGACACTAACGGAGGAAGGGGGTAGCAACGTCATTACATATTTTTTGCAGGTCCCACTCAAGAAAAAAGGAAAATGGATACTCGAAAGTGGTTGCTCAAAACATACGACATGAGACAAAGAAATGCTAATGAATATTACCTACTCAAAAGGAGGAACTGTCACATTTGGAGATAATTCCAAAGGATATATCAACGCAAAGGCGATGTGAGCAATTAGGGTACATCTAATTTACCTCTTATTACTGATATTTTGCTAGTTAATAATTTGTTAAGTATTAGCCAGTTATGTGATAAGGGTTTCAAAATATCGTTTTCTAAAAATAAATGTAGTATTTTCGATAAAAATCAAAATCTTATTTTCGATGGTAATAGAGATAAGTATTTATATTTTAAATATGAAAGTTAATAATAATCCAGATATGTGCTTATAAGCCAAAGATAACGATCATTGGTTATGGCACAACAAATTTTACCATATAAAATTTCAAACTATTAATAAAATTTTGAAAAATGAAATCGTAAAAGGTTTATCCAAAATGAAATTTAAAACGGAAATTTTATGCAATGCTTGTTAGTTAGAAAAATTAACGGAATCATCATTTAAATCTGAAAAGGTCATTTCAACATTATAATCGTCAGAATTACAACATATGGATTTATTTGGGCCAACTCAAATTCAATCCACAAATCACAGTAATTACGTGTTTGTAATAGTCAATGATTTTTCTAGATGTACTTGGACGATATTTTTGAAAAATAAAAGGATACTTTTGATTATTTTAAAATGTTTGTTAAACAAGTTCAAATTTTAAAATATTTGAAAATAAAAAATATACGAAGTGATCATGGAGGAGAATTCAAAAATGAAAATTTTGATTTATATTGTAAAAAGAAAGAATTTTTTCATAATTTTTCATTTTCTAGAACTCCACAACAAAATGGAGTTATAGAACGGAAAAATTGAACATTATAGGAATGTGCTAGAACATTGTTGAATAGAAGTTTGTTAAAACATTTCTGGGCAGAAGCAGTCACAATAGCCTATTATGTTTTGAATTGTGTTTCTATTCGACCACATACGAAAAATACTCCATATGAACTTTTTAACGGTAGGAAACCAAATATTTCATATTCTATAGTTTTTGGTCCGAAATGATTTATTTTAAATACTAAAAATCAACTTGGAAAATTCGATTCAAAATCCGATGAATGTATATTTCTAGGATATTCAGATCAAAGCAATGCTTAACATATTTTAATAGAAGAACAAATAAAAAAGAAAATTCACTTCATGTTTCTTTCGACGAATATTATATTCAAAATTCTTAAAATACTGAAGTGTTGAAAAATTAAAATCTTCAAGATGAAGATAATATAACTTATAATTCTAGAGAAGATGAAAGCATTATTCATAATAATATAAATGAAAATATCACTGAAAATCAATATATTTTTGAAAATAACAATTAAACTGTAAGTATGATTATAAAAAATAATAATGTTAACAATGAAAACATTGTTCAAAATAATAATGAAATAAGATCTCCACCAAGAATTTTACGAGATCATCCAACTCAAAATATTACTAGTGAAATAAATTCAAATGTAAGAATCAGAAGTCAATTAAATCTAGTAAGTCACGTTGCATTTTTATCCAATATTGATCCCAAATATCAAAAAGAAGTGTCTTCTGATGAAAACAGGATTATCGCTATGCAAGAATAGTTAAATAAGTTTGAACGCAATGAATTCTGGGAATTAGTTCCGAGACCAAGTGATCAAGCTATTATAGGTACAAAATGGATTAATAAGAAAAAGCATACGAGTTAGGAAATATAACAAGAAATAAATCCAGACTTGTTGCTGAAGGATATAATCAGGAAGAAGGAATAGACTATGAAGAAAAATTTGCTCCGGTCGCCAGATTAGAAGCAATACATATCTTATTAGCCTACGCCTGCTATCATAATTGTAAATTATATTAAATAGATGTAAAAACTGAATTTTTGAATGGATATATAAATGAAAGAGCTTATGTTGAACAACCACCCTTGTTTATACAAGAAAAATATTCTGATAATGTTTATAAATTGAAAAAGGCTTTGTACGGTCTAAAGCAAGCCCCCGTGCTTGGTATGAACGCCTTAAAATTATTTAAATAGTTCCGGATTTCAATTTGGAATGGTTGATCAAACATTGTTTATAAAACACAATAAAAAAGATATTTTAATAATTCAAATTTATGTAGACGACGTTATTTTTGGTTCCACTAACGAAAAATTATGTCAAGAATTTTCTAAAATTATGACTAGTGAATTTGAAATGCCTTATATGGGAGAATTACCATAATTTCTTGGACTGCATACTAAACAATTATCTAGCAGTATTGTTATAAATTAAGAAAAATATTGCAATAGTTTAATTAAACATTTCGATACGGAAAATACGTCAAGTAAACCAACTCCCATGAGTACAACAGCACATTTAGAAAAGGATGAAAATGGTAAAAATGTTGATCACACATTATATTGTAATATGATAGGATCTTTATTATATTTAACAGCTAGTCGATCAGATATAATGATGTGTGTTTGTTTGTGTGCTCGATTTCAAGACAATCCCAAAGAATCACACTTACGAGCAGTTAAATGTATATTGCGTTATCTAAGCAATACCAAAGATATTGGACTTTTCTATCCGAAAGATTGCTCCTTTGAACTGGTATCGTATAGCGATGCTAATTTTAGAGGATCATGGGTAGATCAAAAAAGTACAAGTGGAACTTGTCATTTTATTGGCAAATCACTAATATCTTGGTTCAACAAGAAACAAAATTGTGTTTCACTATCTACATGTGAAGGTAAATATATATCAGCAACATTGGCTTGTGCTCAAGTAATATATATGCAACAAATGCTTAAAGATTTCAACGTATATTTAAACAATTCAATTATTTATTATGACAACATAAGTGTAATGAATTTATCTAAAAATCCAGTAAACCATTCGAGAACTAAACATATAGATATAAGACATCATTTCTAGTAAACCGTTACTTGAAAATATTGAAAAAGAAATTATAAACTTAGAATTCGTAAACACTGAAAATCAAAGAGCCGATAATTTTAGTAAACCATTACTTGAAAACACATTTATTGAACTTGGAATAGTTTCTATAAAGATTTATAAAAAATATATAATTTTTAAGTACAAAAATCAGATTTTTAGAAATAAAAATTTATGCATCAACCGGGTCTTGAACCTTGGTGGTCTCTTTGAAAGTTGAATAGATTTGCCATTGGACTATGAGGTATTTCTTGTTTACCTTAGAGTATGATTTATAATTATACTTCTATTACTATAGAAACTATTTTTAACTTTTAACCAACTAACTATTAATACCTACGACCAACGATTAAAACTTCCTGTCTTCCAATCATTTTATGGTGCTAATAATAAGGAACTACAACTATAAAATCATTTGTAAATTGTAAGTTTCAAACATAAAACCAATATCATTATTGTACTTCAAAAATTTTAAAATTCAAAAACAAGGAGGCAATGTCGAATGTTAACTCCGATTCCCCTAATGATTCAAGTCGAAAACAATCTTCACCTTCTGTCCAAATTGTTTCTTCAAACCCATAAAAACAACCTAAATATAAGTGGAAAGATTATCACAACGGTTATACTCCGGATTCGAAGAAAACTAAGAGTCATTTATCCGTTTCTCCATTTACTAAATATAAAATCGATGAAATACATCATTATCACCCGCAACAACTTGATTTGCAACGGGAACTATATTTCGAACAAAAGGTGGCAAAAAGACGATTGAGCTCCTTAGAACAAATGACCATACAAGTGTGTGGAAAACCAAATGTATTCAAACTACGAAATCATCTGTTATCTATCACTCCGGAACATTAGACGTCTTCTTGGAGCGCATGAAAAAACACTCTAGCTCGTCCTCCGTATAGCCCAAATTCTTGGGGAAGAAATTATGCGGCTAAAGTGGAGTGTAAAAAGGAAACTCTAAAGAAGAAATCGACGTCTTCCGACTCGGATTAAATAACATTAATAGTTTCGGTTTCCTGTTGTCAAGTGTTTTTATGAATAACAATGCATTGGCTAAAATGCATGGAATTGTTTTTGAATTTGTTATTGCATCAATGAAATAAATATATCCTTCGATTTCAATTGTATTACGTGTTAAGACTATGTAAATAATAAACTTAAGCTAATATATTACACACACACAAGCGCGCATACACACATATATATACATACACATATATATATATATATATATATATATATATATATATATATGACATTGTAAACAAATTCATATATATATATATATATAATGTGCTCACGAATAATCTGAACACAATCACCAGTCAACTGGTGACATATGAACCAACCAATTGGTAAGGCCCAAGAGGCCAAAAAATAGGCTATGGCCTTTAAAATCCGCACCCAACCCCTTTTTTACCCTTCATTTCAAAACTCCATCCCTTCAAAAAAAACCTACATCTCCAGCAAAAAAAAAATCCAATTTTTATCCCCAAATTTGAACAAAAATGGCTCCTCCCACTCAGAAACCTAAAAGAGGCTCTTCTTCAACCTAAAACCAACCGATTCATATATTGCAAGATGGCTTCACAATGATATAGCAATTGAAAGATGGAAAAAAATGGAGATAAAATCAAGTTCCTAGAAGGTGTATTTGTTAAATTTCCGAATTCCAATTCATATAGGCTAGAAAGTTTGGCTAAAAGAGGAAGACATGAATCCTTAATGGACTACGAGAGGAACAACTTGAAGGTTAGTGCAGTTATGGTAAAATTGTTTCTTCCTAATCTAAATTTGGATCATTATTCATCTAGAAATCCCAAAAGTTGTGTTTGGAGTTTGGTTTGTGGCAAGCCAGTATTCTTTTCCATAGAATGAATGGGCCATATTTTAAATTCACCAACCGACGGCATACCGCTTGAAGATTTAAATTGTGAGATTCATGTTCATGTTGAAGTGAGTCACTATATTATAGACGGCGATTCAAATGGCTCAAGAACTAAGGGTTTACGCCTAAATGCTCGGTTGCTCCATCATGCTTTAACAGGTAATATTTTACCGAGAACCGGTACAATTGATTTAGTCTACGCAGAAACATTTCGAGCTTTGTATGCAGTCTACAATGACGTACAAATCAATTGGACTCAATTAATCATGGATCACCTATTGGGATTTAATCAAGAGACTATGTTGTACATTTACTACGAAGAATATATTATGTGATAACTTGCTAATGTTGAAATTCTCGAATAGGCTTCCGAAAAGATAGATGTGAAATTTTCAAATAATAAGGATCCGAAAATGGTGAAACTACCTCCGCCAAGCATTAGTATTATGAGTTTAGATGAGTGGAAGCAAACGGAGAAGGGTCAATCATCCGCTAAACCAATTCAAGCTAATCCGGAAGATGTACGTCTCACCACTCCATTTCAAACTACTAGAGAAGCTATCGACGTTGTTACCCGAAAATAGTTATTACTTGAAGCTCGCCTCAAGAGGATGGATAAAAGGGTGGAAAAGAAGTTCGAAAAAATTAAATATTTTCTTGGAAATATCTGGCTTGTTATTTCGTGCTCAACTTCCACATCCACTCAAGCTCAAGATCCAGGAAGGAGGCCCGCATCATCGTTCACTTAATCCACTTCCGAGAGCATGAGTTCGGACACTATTTGATATAGTGTCATGGTAGTAAGTTTTTTATATTTCTATGAATTGCTAGAGACTTGTAATAAATAGTCTTGCTTGCTCTTTGAACACTGATTATTATTTTGACTTATGAACATTAACTAGTATGTTCTTATGAATTTTTGTGTGTTATTTATCATGTTTTTTGATCTTTTTAATCGATGGCAAACAGAGGATAAAGGTAAGTACACTAACAAATTGTTGCTGGAAAAGTATAGCCATACACCCAAGGGGGGAAAATTCAAATACTACCTATATTCACGGGGAGAAATTAAAATTTATATAAGAGATTGCAAGAGGTTATCATCAATAAAAAAAAGGAAGAATGTTGATTCACAAGTTTTTTATTCACGACAAGAAAGAAATAGTGATTTAGTATGATTATCTATTTGTGATTTAGTTATGTTAAAATCTATCCTCGAATATCAGAAAACAATCAAGCACAAAATCACAAATATATATACATATATATATATATATATATATATATATATATGTATATGTATGTATGTATGTATGTATGTATGTATGATTGCACACAATCAACTAGACTGTGCATTTTTGCATAGACAAATCGACTGGTGGAAAATTCACCAGTCGGCTGGTGTGCACAAAAATGCATAGCCCAGTGCAAGTGTGTACCTATATATATATATATATATATATATATATATATATATATATATATATTCAAAAACCAGTAGACTGGTCATTTTTTACCAGTTGACTGATCCGAATCTAACGGCCATATTTCTGAAAAGTCAACTTCTTTCATGAAGAGATGTGATCCAATTCCAATAGAAATGATTACTTCTTTTCAATGGAACTTTTCATGAAAGATTACCACTCTTCGAATACTATTTATACATCACGAATCTCACTTTGCAAACCACCGATTCTTGCTCTAATTTCTAATCTTATTTTCTATACTCTCTTTGTAATGACTCGCCATTTTAAGTAATGATTTTTTTTCTTAAATTGGTGGGTAGTTATTTGGGAAAATGGAATCAATCACATGACACAGACACAGAAATAAATACATCTCACAATCTCGAAGCGGAAAATAAATAGGTATATAAATAGGTCATGGACCTCTAAATAAGTTTACATTTATTTTGCACAAATAAACCAGAAATGAAACAACTAGAAGATAAAATAAGTCCATGCTGACAGAATCAAACAACTAAACTGATAAAATGAAGGAAAACAGAGCGGTGTCTCCATCAATGCCTTCGTCTCCACCACAGCTCTTCAAAATCTGGAATACTCAAGCTGACTCGAGCAAAATGCAAAAACAATACAGTCGAGTCAGGCATAACATCCTTATGCAATAAATAGATCGGTATATAATAACTTAAGAGATATCATATGGTTTTATTTTTATCTCTTAAGGATCCGTTAAACAATTTACATATAGTAATACAATGCTATAATAGATAATGTCTAGCAGTAAAGTAAATATTAAAATAGCGTTAAGGCTTTACATTAATACACCTTAACACATTTAATTTCCAAAAAAATAATCATAATGGCTCGTATAAGGATAAGTATGACAAGGCACATTAGGAAATACCCAAGATAGGAATCTACCATTTACCCTTTCTGGCTGGTCATAAACCGTCTGTGACCGACCGCGACTATCAATCCAACAAAAGGGTGCACCCAACGAGTTTAAAATCACGATAGTAATTCGAGTAATCAACGTCGCTAGAGGAAGCTAACCTTAGTGGCCATACATAGGCTGTTGTTTTAGTTATTTTAATTTTGACACAAGTGCCAAGGTTATCCGTCATCGTACTCTTACTTCATTCCAGTAATCATTCACCAATTCAACTACAACATTTGGATATCATCCACTGCGACACGGTTATCAAAGTGGTTACAAGATTGACAGAGAGTATATCAATATCTATCTCCGGTCTCTTTAAAAACACAACATTTTATCCACTTGGTCGTTAAATTTTTTTTTAAAAATTCTCATTGACAAAAATAGGATTCAAATCACGTTTTCTTACTTTAATGTTCAAAAATTCAATTTCCAAAAATGTGCTTTTGAATCGTATATTATTTATAAAAAATATATTTTTAAATGATTTTCTCTACACTATTATGTACGCAAGCTACCAGTTAAGTTCCAAAATAAAGTTTACACCCAACGTTTTATATCACTGAATGTCTCAAATTATATATATAATATCCATTAGTTATTCAATTATACTACCCATTTAGTAAATTATATTTTATAAATATATACCCATTGCAACAATATATATATATATATATATATATATATATATAGGTTGAACCTTTCTAATATATCCATCAGTTGACATGCATAATGAAGATTAAATTGGCTAGTTCTCTACCTAAGATTTTGGTTCGGATTCTGTGAATTATTTTATTTATACCACAGTGGGTTTTCAAATGAGAAGGCCTGCTTCTGATTTCTCTATGTGACGAGTAATGTCACTTCGATTAATATGGAATTTACCTAAATTTTATGAATTATAAAGCAAGAGTTGCTTCTTTTATTTCAATCTCACGTCTACCAATTTATAGCAGTTCATGGGACAGTATGAATGTAAGTTAAAATATCATATATACACCCAATACTAGTTCTCTACCAGTCAAGAATTGCTTCTTAGACTGGTAACAAGTTTATACATAACTCCTTATCATTCAACTATCATATATACACCCAACACTTACATATACATGAATTTACCTACAATGCCTCAACTACCCCGTAACATGCCCATTAGCTTAAATGGTTATGACGAGGAAAAGTGATAATAGACTGGTTATAAAAATAAATTCAAACCTGAGAAAACAGTTATCAATTTCATTATATATATATATATGTATATATATATATATGTATATATATATATGTATATATATATATATAGACATGGAATGCACCACCTATATATGCATGCGTACAGACGCATTTACTATCCAGTAAACTATACCTACCCAACAAATTAAATTCGCAAGCAAAAATTCATTTTTTTTAACATGGTACTATCCAATAAGTTCACATGCACAACACACATATTACTTGCAAGCAAACCATAATATATAATCGCAACTTGTGTAATTTCATGCAAACAAATCAAAGTCTTAACATTTACACACTGCACATATATATTAAGCATATATTTTATTTATAAAAACTTAATGGATGGTAGGCGTGAGTGATAAACACTCACCTCGACTACGCAGCTGAGATACGCCACTCTTGATTCGATTCCAGACTGTCACACTTGCTTCGGACGTGGTAGCTTTATCTTATGACTGTCTACTGCGTTTGTTCTTTTTTTTTAATAGGTGGCGGCTGCAGATTTATAGAAAATGGGGAAGAAGGATAAATATATACGGTGTATTGAGATAACGGGGCTATGATAGTTTTGTTAAAGAATAGCTCAACTACATGGTTGTTGTTCAAAACTTCAAGGTGTAGTTCAATTTTTTGCACACTTAAATTATTTAGATTTTTTTTCTTTACACGATATGGCATCAAATTAGGTTCATCGTTTTAACCAAATATACTTGTAACCTAGCATGTGCGTGCCATGCAAATAGGTTCCATTTTACCCCATGCGTTTGCTTCCAACTTGTCTAAGGCACTTGTTCCCTTTCTCTTTTTTCTTGTATTTTGTTTAGCTTTTTTTTGAACACCCAGAAAACCGAGCTTCGCTTGTAAAGTCTGAGGAAGTATGCAAATGCCCCCTCCACATACTCCAGGTAAATCTCAGCTATAACTGAAGCCGGTGAGAATCGAACCTTCGACCTCTTTGGTGAGCGCCGCATGTCCTTACCAGCTGAGCTACAACTAGGACAACTTTTTGTTTAGCTTTTATATATGTATGTATGTATATATTGAAAATTGGTTCACTTTATTAACTAAATATATGTATATATATATACATATATAATTATGTATAAAATAAGTTTATGTGTAACCTTGGCATGTGATGCAAATTGTTCCAGGCATTTTTAATCCCATGTGTGCTATGCAAAATTGTTCCAGGCACTCTTTCAATTCCATGCATTCTTTCAATTCCATTTGTGCCATCCATTTCACGTCTTGCTTAGTTTCCCTTTTTGTTGCATGTGTTTTTATCATATGTGTGTGTGCACACACACACAAATATATATATATATATATATATGCATTATCTTTATGTGTATATATATATTTCGTAAGTAGACCTTATACGCACATAATATATGGTATATATATATATGAATAATAACCACTGATCACAAACACCGTATATTTCAAAACCGAATGTCTCAGCACATGAAACAAAATATTGTTGTGTTCGATGTGCTAGTACAAACACGATAGCACACTCATATAGGTTGTTTAACGCTTAAGTGAAAATTAGTTGTTTACGCAATACTGGTTGCCGCAACTGTTAAATCGATTTAAATGAAGCTAACCAATTTGGAATTTGATAAAACAGCCAATGACGTTTTCACTATAAAATTTTATACAATATTTCTATGTCGAATAATCAAATTCCAGATATCAGTATTTTCATACACCTTGCAGACCGATTACTACGTTGAAATAGAAATCATATAAGGTTTCCATTGTTATCTTCCCGATTAAATTCTAATAATTTAAACCCAATGTGTGTATCATTAATTTAAATTAAAATTATAAATTCTAAGCTTGAAACTAAAAGAATTTTATTACAAAAAAAAACGTTAAATTACGGATCGTTACACTCTTGCATTCTAAAAGCATTGAGAATCATTCTTATTGCTTTGAATCGCTGATTCTATTTCACATTTCTCGATTTAAAAGCAATGTACTTCCTTCAAATCTTCACAAACATCAAATATATGAGGATAAGATAATAAGAAGGGTGTACTCAAATCATGACTAATATGTATTACTTTGAACGCATATTAAAGTCAAAGCTTATGTTGTGTTGTTGAAGTCTTAATGGCTGCTCAGGCACGAAATCTCGTTCGGTTGCTTGGGTCCTCGTACAGCTGCTCATGGTGTTGTAAACTTGTTCCCCCAGGTGAAGTGAGGGTGTTGCTAGTGAAAACCCAGAAAGAGTCTGGGACTTGATGTAGGACGGTGCTCCGAACCAGTATAAAAATTCCTAGTGTCGTTTATTTTACTGCATTCATTTACTGCTTATCTGTGATATAGTTATAGCTGGGTTATTAAATATTTAATTGCATAACTATTTCATAATACAATATATCACATGATCTAACCTTCTGTATGTGCACTTGATTCCATATTACTCGATCCTACTCTAGCACTCTTTTCGAGTTCAACTTAGACCACTCCGTCCTGAGTTCATAATCGAAGCATAGTTATCCTTGATTTTCACACCAACCATTTGAATCCCACTAGTCACCAAACATCACCAATAACCTTCAGAAATCATCACCATCACGCCTGCAAAATATGAGCTCCCCTTCACCTCATACGACGGATCGGTTTCAGTCCATCGGTTATAGACCGGTATCGGTCCATGCACTTAGACGAAAATCGACTAAGTTCCCTCTGATCCTATCCACGAAAACTTCCTATCGGTCCATTCTCGAAGCTAAATTCCTTCTTCGACGAATTCCCCTTTTGGTCCATCAACCAATGTTCGAGCGATCATACTTTGACCCATCCAAATGCTTTGATATTATGCACGTAGCCTTGAATTTGTCTCCTAAGTCCACGCACCAATTTTCAAAGCCATCCTATCAATATTGATGGATTGGTATTAGTCCGTCGTCTATGGACCAGTATAGATCCATACACTTAGTGTATTTCTCGATGAAAATTTTCGAGCGTCGTCTCGATAGCCTCCAGAGCTCCTCCAGCAAGTTTCATCTGAATTCGCTCAATGAACCAGCAATTTGCTCTGTTCTTCGATCCTAAGATCTACGATAAACAATTCAAGCAATGCATTCAATTCAATCAGTACAACAGTGATTCATCAAATCTTGAGCGTACAAACATGTAAAAACATTAAACACATCATAAAATAATGGATCTAACATAATTTGGATTAAAATATATTCTAGAACATGATTAATCTAACTTCTTGATGGTTAAAATGTGATGTGAATCGATCTTAATTTAACCCATATAATTCGTAGTTTTCGTGTGAAAGAAATCTATCACTCACCAATTTGAAGATCCAATGCAAATTTAATAAATTTAGATATGAAAAGCGATGAAAATCACCAAAATCGATGCAATTTTATATGCTCTAATCTTCCCTAATGTAGATTTATTCTCTAGATGCGATAGATGATGATTTAGAATGGAGAGAATGGAGAAATTTGGGTTTAGATTGAATCCCAAGAATCATGGACACATGCCAAAATGGTTGAGAGATAAATATTAATTTTCTCACTAAACCCATCTATTTATAGCTGCAGGTCGTTAGCTTAATGGGCTTCAAAAATCAGCCTATTAACAGCTAATTATTTTGCCTCGTAGAAACTGAAACTTATAACAACAATTTCTACCAAATCGGTGAGCCAAATCTTTAATGTGACCACTCTACGGAATCATAAACCTCCATTTTGATCCAATGAGACCGACTTTAGTACCTCATTCAATATTTATCAAAAGTTATTGCTAAAATAATATTCACAAAGGCAAACTGGTCATAAATCGATTAGATGAAAATCATTGACATGTCTCACATTCCAGTGAACAACATATTAAATTTTGAAAATGATTCGACCATTAGAGAATTAAATATAATTATTTTACGATCATTTGATACATAAAATACGGGTCGTTGCATTTTCCCCCCTTTTGGAATTTCTCCCCTGAAATTCCAAGCAAACACGAGCAAACATAGTATTCCACATGCCTACCATCCACGAGTATCGAATTTGCCATCCATTGTAGCATCCAAAAATTCAAGCATCCAAAATCCTACACTAGAATATGGAACTATAATAGTGCAAGACACATTAAAACAAGTAAGATACAATATATGGGACATATCACTCAAGAGTTCTGGATGGGTCAATCTCATACTCTCTTATGTTTCCCATATGTAATTGCCATCGTCCTCGCCCCGTTGTACCTTGACTAGCTTGATCACCTTCCTCCTAAGTTGTTTCATGTCACTGCCTTTGACGCAAAGCAGCTTACGAGACCTACAAACTTCGGGCTCGACCTCTAAATCTTTAATCTAATCAGGAGGTAACACAACATTTGAGTCATGCACAAACTTCCATAGAAACGACACATGATTTTTTTTTAACAAAAGCCTCCTCAGTTTCATATAGACAAAAAAAAACCATTACAATAGTCACTGTTTTTTATTATTTTCTTATAATCAACCAAAAAGCTTGTAAAGATAAAATCAATTCTAGTTCCAGCCCTTTCTCTATATCTTCCCGTTCTCCATAGAAACGACACATGAAACACATTGTGCACACCCGCCATCTTCTCAGATAGATCTATTCTTTAAGCAAGCTTCCCAACATGCTCGACAATTGAAAACGTCTTAACAAACCTTTGTGCTAACTTTCCTTTTCTTCTAAATTGAATAACTTACCTTAGAGGTGAAATCTTAACAAACCCCAAATCTCCAACTAGAAATTCCAAATATTTGCGTCATTTATCGGCATAACTTTTCTGACGATCTTGGACTGCCTTCATTCATTGTCAAATGATTTAGATATCATCCGTCGTTTCTCTTATCATCTCAGGCCTAAGTACTAGCTACTCTCCGGTCTCTAACCAATAGGATGGAGAATTAATTGCTCTGTCATACAATGCCTCATACACGCCATTCCAATACTAAGCAAACTAAACTAAATGCATATGGTCTTTCCACGATCCACCAAAATCTAATACACAAGATCTAAGAAGATCTTCCGATACTCGATTAATCGTCTCATTCTGACCATCTGTCTGGGGATGATAAGTCGTACACGTACATAGCTTGGTTTCTAACGTCTATTGCAAATTCTTACAGAATCCACTAGTAAACAACGGATCTTGATCGCTAAGAATACTCTCTGGTATCCCATGGAATCAAACTATCCATCCAGGATATAACTCAACCAGCTTCGATGTCGTACTAGTTGATCTGGTAAGAATAAATCTTTTGTTTTTGGTCAAGCGATCCATGATGATCCAAATACTATCATTCTCTGCCCTTTACTAGGTAATCCATTAATGAAATCCACCGGCACTTGCTCCCATTTTGACGTAGAAACTTCTAATGGCTGTAAAAATGCACTCGACTTTTTCTGCTCAACTTTCACTAGTCAACAATTCATACGCTTCGAGATAAGTTTCCCAACATCCCGTTTCATAACTTCCCAGTAGTAAAATCGCTTCATATCTCGATACATCTTATTACCAACAGGACGAATCGCCAATCAAGAGTGATGACACTCCCTTAGAATCTCATCTCTCGATCCACCTGTATCAGGAACAACCAGCGTCCATTCTTTTGTAGCCAACCATCTCGATTGAGTTCGAAATCAATAATTTCCTCGGGTTTCGATCTCATCTCTAATCTTTGAATAATCTTCACAAGCTTATCGTCTCGCTATTGGATTTAGCGAATCCTTTCGATGAGAGTGGGTCAATCAATAAGCTTGCTGACACCTCAGGCTCTAACTTAGAATGAGGCCTGAAATCAAATCCATCTAAATACTTGATATGCTTCCATTCTGAAAACATGGCTCCTAGACTAGCATGTCTTATACTTAACGCATCAGCCACTATGTTACCTTTCCTGGAGTATAGGCTATACCAAAATTACATGACACCAAAAATTTAACCATCACTGTCAAAGATTCAAATCCTTTTGGGAGAAAAGGCACTTCAATGACTTGTGATCCGTAAACAACTCGAGTCTAACTCCCAACAAGTAATGCCTCCAAATGTTCAGAGCAAACACTACCGCTGCGAACTCCAAATTGTAAGTCAGGTAATTCCTTTCGTGCACTTTCAGTTATCGACTCGCATAAACCACAATTCTATCCTTCTACATGAGTACCACTCCAATTCTGGTATCACATGCATCGGTGTATACCACAATCTCTTCATTCCTACTCGGAATAGTCAACATAGGAGCAACTATCAACTACTCTTTCAAAATTCTAAAAGCTTGCTAGTGTTTTGCATTCCCCACGAAGACCTATTCTTCTTCATTAATCTAGTTAATGGTGCGTCTGTCTTCGAAAAATCCTTCATAAATCATCAATGATAACTAAACCAAGGAAAATCCTAATATCCATCGCATTCTTTGATTGATCCCAATCTTGGATTGCTACCACTGTAGTAGGATCTACCGTTATTTCTTGTCCTGACATGACAGGACCCAAGAATCTCACTTCTTCCTTTCAGAAGTGACACTTTGAAAACTTACCCCTCAACTGATGTTTCCATAAGATTTCCAAAACAATCATAAAGTTTGTTTTGTGTTTCTCCTCAGTCCTAGAGTAAACCAATACATCATCCACTAATACAAGCATGAACTTATTCAACTGATCTCTAAAAACTCGATATTTAAGATCCACAAAATATGATGGTGCATTAGTCAATCCAAATGACATCACTGGCCACTTATAAAATCCGGATGATGTCCTAAAAGCATTCTTTGACACAAATCCCTAGCTGCTATAAATTGATGAAATCTCATCTCCAAATCTATTTGGGAAAACACCTTGACTTCGTGAAGATGACCAAACAAGTCATCAATTCTCGGCAACAGATACTTGTTCTTCTTGGTCACCTTATTTAGCTTACGATAACCCACACATAATCGCAATGATCCATCGAACTTGGTTGCAAACACAACCAGTACACCCTATTCGGATACACTTCTCTGAATGAATCCCTTACACAAAAGATCGTTCACTTGCATCTATAACTCTCGTTATTCCTTAGGCTATCCACCTAAGAGGCGTAATAATAGGTCTGGTTATATCCACTAGATCAATTTGAAACTCAATCTCTCGATGCGGCGACAGTCCTTTAACTTCTTCAAAGACATCCACAAACTCACTAGTAATTGGCACAGATGACAATCCATCATATGGAATCACAAGCAGTATAAAAAGCTGATTGTTTGTTATAAACTTCTAAAAATTAAACTTTGTTGACTCATGTTTTGTTTAAACATGAAAAGCTGACAAATTTACTCTAACCTCTTTTCCAAATCCAAAGAAGTTATCATATAACTATGCAGATCATCCATTAATTGTTCAATCAATGACTTTTTGAGATAGAATCCCATCCTCTGGTAAACAGCGTATCACCATCGTTTGCCCTTCAAATCAACATGGTTTATTGTTGTAAAAGTGGGAGTGGAAAAGAATGTAAAAGTAAAAAAAATTGAAAAAGGGAAGGAAATAGATGAAAAAGTCTCAAGGAAATTTGGCAAGTAATGTTTTTCTCTTATTTGGAAGATTACGATATCATTGGACAATACCAAATCTAACCAATCAAGATTTTTTTCTATATATACAAGAAAACAAAAAGGAAAAAAATAAAAACTAACACGAATCAGAAATTAAATAAATAATAAAATTTAATTGTTGCCTCCCTGGCAACGGCGCCAAAAAATTGATCGAGACTTTTCTATGAATCTGAAAAGCGCAAATTATGCAATAATAACTGCAAGCGCACATGTGTGAAGTACGCAAGTCGAACACAGGGAGAAAAATTAAATTTTATTTTTTGTATATTTCAGGGGCGAGTTAGATGAATTTGAGGATTTGATTGAAAACAATAAAATTAGGATTACCGTTGAATCTAATCAAATGGCCAATCACTAATGATAATTAGAATTGCAAAGACAACTTGTGCTAATCAGACGACACACGTTTCTTGAAAAATAAATTGCAGAAAAGATATAAGTGCAGAAAATAAAAATGCAGAATAGAAATAACAAACAAAAAATAAAAATTAGAACAACTATTGAATCTAATCAGACGGTCAATCACTAATGAGAAAATAAATGCAATAGAAAAATGTGCTCTACCAAATCTAAATGAATAGACGACACAAATTTTCTAGATCCAAGCGGAGCATAGAAAAAAAAACTCTCAATTCATGGATGAAGTTTACAATGAGAATACACGGGTATTTATAGGATAGATAGCTAACCTAAATCCAAATACAATCACAAATGGGCTTTATTTAAATCTAGTAAATTTGGGTTTCCTCTTTTCTGATTGCTTCCTTGACAATTCTTCTTTGATCTGTGATATGGATGTTCTTTCTACCAATTCTTTTCTTGTCCAAAGAGCAACCTGATGTAAGATCTTCATTTGCAAGTCTTCGTATGTATATACACAACATTTTGATCTTTATTTTCTATTTTCTAACTGCATGTGGCTTAGTCGGCATATCTATAAAAGTGATAAAATAATACCTAAGTAATATTTATTTATATACAAAAGATAAGATATAAAAGCATAAAAAAACACATTTCTATGTTAATCAAATACCCCCACATTTATCTTTTACTCGTCCTTGAGTAAAGTAAAAATGAAAATTAAACTAGGTAAGTCACACTTTCGTAGGAAACACGTTTGCATTGAGTGTATGCAATAAGTCGTTAAACCTCTAGGTGTCCCTAATGTGACGAGTGGTGTCTCGTAAGGGTTTTCAACGGATACTACCCACAAAATCCAAAAGCAATATGCTATAGTTCTAACGCAACTACATGAATGCAACAGACATATGCAAATGAATAAAAAATAAAAACATGACTTGTATTAGAAAAGTTACAACATAGCAATATACAATTCGAAATCAACCTATAGAAATTTTTGACTTCTCAACTCGTTACAAATTTTCAACATAATTCAAGTTTTCAAATATTAAGTTTTAATTTGGCCAGTTGGTTCGGTTGATAACATAGTGTGGCCATGAAATAAATTCTTAGTTTTCTTGTCATAGTTTGCAAAGTGGTATTATTATTTCCTTGTGTATGACTAGTCAAATCAATAAGGTCAAGAAGTGTTTGGGCATCATTGCTTATTCTCAATCTCTATAAAAATGAGTCTTTATAATTAATTACATACACCTAACTTAAAGTCCAAGGTATACCACTCATGAGATTTTGGGACAGAGCTTGGCGGATTGTGGAGACTGATGATGACTTTGTCAATAACATGTCGGTAATCCTTAGGTGCCCAACTCATAAAATGAGACCAAGAAATATCACCCATGCACTACCTCGCGGACTAACGTGAGAGTTGGGAAAGAGTTGTGCCGGTTCACACACCAGCGCTAGATTTACAAGCAATTTTGGATACGCTTGGAATACTATTATTATTATTATTATTATTATTATTATTATTATTGAATATAAGAACAAGAGAGAGTTACACAATTTTGGCTTAACACAACTTAGTTTTAAAGATTCAAAAAACCAATATAAGTATTTTAAGTCCTCCACACATTAAACAAAGACTACAATATAGAATAAACTTCATGGCCATCACCTAAAAATATCCTAATATACTGGTTACACAATTATCGCTTGTAATTCAACTTCTCATTATATTTCTTATTCGGTCTTAGCTAAGAGAGAAAAATACTATTAATTGATTAGAAAATTGTTAACATGCTTCGTTGTACCAATCTAAAATAAGTCGTATTTCAAAAAAAAAAAGTATGCTACTATAATCTAAAATGCATGATGGTTCTATGTAATGCATAAATGAAAATAATAAATATAAAGAAAAATTAGAAGAATATAATGCAGACTCCCCTCCCCCACATTTTGATAAAATGGCGTCCACACTGTAAATATGTTTCCTAAATTTGAAAGATAACACCCAAAGATGAATGAGATGCAAAATTATTTGTAAAATGAAATGAAGTTTAACCACTATATGTGTGTGCCAATTATATGAAAAATGAAATCTATGATGATGGTGAATGTTTTGTGAAAAGTGATTTTTTCGTTTCCCCCACACTTGCCTCTATCGAAAATGATGTATGATGATTTCGTATCTGATTTTTGAGGTATAAGAGGCATGTCAATAAATTTTGAAATCAAAATCCTCACCATGCAAATTTTTTTGTGATAATGATATTTAATATTCAGATGAAGATTACCATAATCCCATAAATTTGAATGTTTGTCCACTATTTCTTTTGATGATATGGAATTACGATTATCTTTGAGACGTTCGGTATATTCATCTCGTCATTTAAAAGTTTAAGTTCATCTTCAAAAAATTCTTCAAAAGATATTGTAGACATGTTTATTGAAATAAAAGAAGCTTTTTGAAGAGTTAAATCAGACGTGTCATCCACATATGTTCCTATTATGTCGACTTGTCCTATTTCAGAATCAAAATCAGAAGAACAGCTCAAAAATTTAATCAAAACCAGGATAATGCACAACTCAAAAACAAATTTAAAAATAAATTGAGAAATCCTAGTTTTTTTAAAAAAAAAAGGAGAGGGAGAGTGTGAACAAAAGAAAAAAAAATCTAAATCGGAATTTAAGAAAGAAAAACTAAACTAACAAACAAACAAACCCGATAAAATCAAGACTCAACAAAACTGAACAAGACTCGAACCACATAAAAAGCACTCAAAACAAAATCATGCGCTCAGTAGGTCAAGCAACAATCATACTGATCAAGCCACGCCCATAAAATGAAGGCAAATAGGACGTACCAAAAATAACACACCAAGCACGCCAATTAAATAATATAAACTCACACCCCTCTTATTTTCGAAAGCAAATCACGTCCCTTTTGTTTTTCCAAATATATAAAACCTTTTTTCCCAGTGAATATGTAATAAATCAGGCACTCAATTACGCAATAACTCAGTCAAACCAAAAAAATCGCTTCTTCTTACTTATTTGATTCGAAACGACTTTGGGATTTTGAAAACCCAAGTTATGATTTACCAGTTGTAAATCATTTCGATTTCGAAGGCGATTTGAGAATTTGGCTACTCGAATTGGTTTACCGGTTTCGATTTCTAGGGTTTCAACGATTCGGTCTGGGATTTGGAATTGAGTGTTTGGAATTTGTGTGATGATGAGCATGGTTGTTGAAGGTGTTGTGGACTGTGCCTATGGAATGGATATCTCTTAGATCTTAGATGTGTGTCGATCTGGATTGTTACCAGATCAGCGCAATGAAGGCGTGGTGATAGGAATTACGGTGGTTGAAGTGCTATATTGATGGGTGAACTTGTTGTGGCTTTGGACGGCGAGTTTCAATATTTTTGCATGGAGCAGGAGAATTGTTGGCAAGAGGAAGGATGGCTTGGTGGATGTATGCATTGATTGTTGATCAGTGCAGGCTGGTTGTAAACAGGAGCTGTTGAGGTAGGTTGTGGTATGAGGGAGTATGGTGATGGTGGATTGTGGAGCGTTTTGGTGGGGGGGGGGGGTGGGGGGAAGTCTGTGAACACGGTTTTAGTGATATGGGTTTCTGGCATTGATCACAGTGGTGCAACATAAAGCAATTGATGTTGGAGGTTGTCTGTATTTAAGGTGATGAAGTTGTGAATGTTGGATGATTTTTGAAGGGTATGTGGTGAAGAAAACCTTTGGGGTAGAGGTGATTAACAGATCGGTTTTGACGAAGAATAGAAAAAAAGAAACTAGAAAGGAATCATTGTAAAAAAAGTTTTTTTTTTTTTTGGTTTTGTTTATTGTTGTAAAAGTGGGAGAGGAAAAGAATGTAAAAGAAAAAAATAAAAAAGGGGAAGTAAATAGGTGAAAAGTAAATTCAAGGAAATTTGTCAAGTAATATTTTTGTCTTATTTGGAAGATTACGGTATCATTGAACAATACCAAATCTAACCAATCAAGTTTTTTTTTCTATATATATATAAGAAAAAAAAGGAAAAAAATAAAAACAAACACGAATCAGAAATTAAATAAATAATAAAATTTAATTGTTGTCTCCCCGGCAACGGCACCAAAAACTTGATTTACACTTTTCTATGAATCTGAAAAGCGCAAATTATGCAATAATAACTGCAAACGCACATGTTTGAAGTATGCATGTCGAACACAGGGAGGAAGATTAAATTTTATTATTTGTATATTTCGGGGCCGAGTTAGACGAATTTGAGGATTTGATTGAAAATAATAAAATTAGGATTACCGTTGAATCTAATCAGATAGTCAATCACTAATGAAAATTAAAATTGCAAAGACAACTTGTGCTCTACCAACTCTAATTGTATAGACGACACATGTTGCTTGAAAAATAAATTGTAGAAAAAAATAAATGCAGAAAATAAAAATGCAGAATAGAAATAACAAACAAAATTAAAAATTAGAATTACCGTTGAATCTAATCACATGGTCAATCACTGATGAGAGAAAAATGCAATATAAAAATGTTCTCTACCGAATCTAATTGAATAGACGACACAAATTTTCTAGATCTAAGCGGAGCATAGAAAAGAACAGAAAACTCTCAATTCATGGATGAAGTTTACAATGAGAATATATGGGTATTTATAGGATAGATAGCCAACCTAAACCCTAGTACAATCACAAATTTGGGCCTTTCCTCTTTTCCTCTTGCTTCCTTGACAATTCTTCTTTAATTTGTGATATGGATGTTCTTTTTACCAGTTCTTTTCTTGTCTAAATAGAAACCAGATGTAAGATCTTCATTTGCAAGTCTTCATATGTATATACATAGCATTTTGATCTTTATTTTCTATTTTTCTGACTGCATGTGGCTTAGTCGGCATATATGTAAAAGTGACAAAATAATACCCAAGTAATATTTATTTATATATACAAAAGATAAGATATAAGAGCATAAAATAAACACATTTCTATGTTAATCACTAACTTTCAAACAATCTCATTACAAATAAAAGAATGTGATGCTCCAGCATTGAACAAAACTTGAACTGAAACGTCTCTGATAGAAAGCATACCTTGCACAACAACAATCTTCGCATTCTCTGCAACAGTCGGACCCCTTGAGGAAGATGGCACAACATCCAAAGCATGTGCTCTCGAAACTTGCTTATCCTTAGGTGGTTATGAAAAATTCTTCCTCATGTTCCCGGGCTTATCACAATTATAGAACTTTCTTTCTACCTTAGAGGTTTTTACAACCCTTGGAATGACCCTCCTCTTGGCAGTTGTACCAGATAACCTCACACTTAGTTTCTTCTTTCCATTTTCCCCTTGTTATTGGCATTTCCTTTTTCCATTCCACCTTTTCTTATTACCATTACCATGTTGTGGCTTTGACTCCTCCATATTCTGAACAACATCCTCTACTTTCTCGGGAAACGAACACTCCTGACTAGCTTCTCAGAAGGATCATTAATATGGTCGATGGGCTTCCTCTCAAGACACTCATCCAAATCTAATATAAACTACTCATTCTTCTAGTAAGGAATCTCAATATACGAATGAGCATACTTAGATAGAGTTTTAATTTAGCCACATGCTCAAATTGGTCTACCTCCTTTCTTAAGCTCAACAAACTTCTTAAAAAGAACCGACCTCTCAACCATCGAAATAAATTTTGCCTCAAACCTAGTTCAGAATTGATCCGAAGAAATATCATCTTCTAGAGTCACTAAAATAATAGAGTTTCACCAATACATCGCTTGTCCTTGTAGTTGTCTCGATGCAAGCTTCCTCTTAGTTGTATCATTAATTCCAAATCTCTGAAGATGTGTGCGCACGTATCCAACCAATTCTTGATCTCAATAGTAGGATCCATCCCGATAAATGGCTTGCCACCCAGAGAAATATAATCCTTGCTGAGCTTGGCGAAAGCAACCACCCTAGGTACCTGTACAGCAAAACCATGCTCTATTGCCGCTTCTGGAGTGGGCATTCTCCTCATAATCACTTCCATCAATGCCTCGAACATCGAAGGATATTCAGACACAATAGTAGCAGCTCCAGACTGGCTACCCTTGCATACCCCTCTAATAGCGGGTTCGTCCCTAGCAGCATGTCTTAAAGTTCGTCGGCTCATTCTCTATCAGAAATGAGAATGATCTATCCACATTAGAGAAGGGCGGCCATGGTGTTCAAGTGCATACATCTATTAAACCATATCCTATAATATAGTAACATCCATTAAAATTACAAGTACATCTCTCATATGCTTTTACGCTCGTGAACTTTGGTAAAATCAATTAACCTGGCTCTGGTACCAAATGTGAAGACCGCCTCATAACTCCTGCACTGAATAAGGAGAAGGTGCGATGTATGATGTGCCTGGCCGATATGGGATGATCATTAAGGAAGAATAACTCGAGATAAAACCTGTCGTATAACTCAGAGTGTGTGGATAACATATAATAGAAAATATACAAAAGGATATAATACTGAAGCATAACAGAAAAGAAATCAAATCTATATAACATCTCATAGTCAACAATACAAAATTGTTATGTAAATGAATATCTGTACATCAAGCCTCACTACATATCTGTCAGAGTATCAAAAATCAACATAAACAATGGAATCAACAAGTATCTATGTAGTATGAAAATAATATGTCATCCTCCAACTCGTCGTTGCACAACATCATTGGTACCAAAATATGTCACATGCTATTTCAGTCTACTCACCAATAACATTGATGAGAAGCCCAAGGTAATAAGAGGAAACCTAAAAACCTTAGTCAAACAACAGTCTTAATGAGTGATAAAATAACTGTCAACGGTTACGCAGGATATATGAGTAAAGATAGTTCAACCATCTGATATGTCTAAGAAACCAAAGGATTAGCATTGAATAATCATCTATTATATGTTGCACTAGAATAAGAAAAGGACATCCTCCAATCCCACTTCTCTTCGCAGACCTATGATAATAGCCAAACCAGAGAATTAGAGAAGAAAGCACACAATCAACCATAAAAACCCAATATCCTAGCTATCACTGACTAAAGCCTTGAATACATCGATTATCGAGTGAATGACCATCGTCGTTCGTCAAGGGCTAATAGAAAACATCGGTTCTAGTCAGACTATTATACGTCCTTCTTGCGTATGTTTGCCGCCGTCTGAGACTACTAGATCACTCCCTGGGCTCGATCCAGGGTACACTATATGTTTGATCATGATGGGCGTCCCCATGATACCCTTGCGTTGATCCTGCTAGAACCTTGGGTAACTAATGATTCTTTGGCACTTCCAATCTTTCAAGCCTTCCTTCTCAGTGGCTTTTATAATATTGGTTGATTCGAGCAATGATAGTAACCCAAAACAATATTGGAGGATAGAATCAAAATTGAAATAAGAGTACCAAGGGACATATAATTTATAGACTTCAAAACAAAAATTCAAACAAACAGATATATTATTTATGAAAAATCCCTATCGAGTGATAACTTCAAGATAAAAAGGGGTGGTAGCAGGGTCGGTCCATGATAAAATGGAAGAAGACAAAGAAGTAAATCCCCGATTGAATTCAACGTATCGTAGACAGTGGTGTAGTTCGTTTATGGAGTTTAGAGCGTATGAGATGTAGGTCGTTGTGTATATAGAGTTTACATGCATATTCATGATGTAGGCATGGGAAAGTCCATTGTTGGTGTATCTTTCACAAACTCGTAGCATACGATGGCAATGTCATGATACAGATAGACTGTTGATCCCAACGAGGTCTTGTGAAATATATTAGGGGACGATATCTAGATCCAATGTTGACTAAGAAGGGTGTGTGTGTGTATTAAAGCTAAATCTAGTGAGAAGTAGATGCGCGCAGTTTGTACGCATTTCTGAAGTCTGAAGAACTTAAAATAAAACTTAACAACCACATGCTAATGTTATGTATAAGATATATAATTCATCGATCACCAGAACATCGTTCTGACCCTCTCCTTATAACAACCCACATGATAAGCGGATGGAAGGTAAGGTACTAGTATTTTGGGAAGGATTGGAGCTGATAGGTACACTTGATTTTAAAGTGTCGGTCAGTGCTTATTATTTTTATATTTTAAATTATTCCGCCTTGAGGTATTTACTTGAGCTTTCATGAACATATTTGTTTATTTGCAGGATATCGAACAAACGATCTGATTTCCAATAGACTTAAGTTTTCTATTTTTACGAAAATTTGGATCCGCTGGAGCATGGGTGGTCACAATGTGTTTAAAGCTCGCACCCATAATACATATGAGCATGACTAAACTTAAAGGCATATAGTAAACACTATTGCAGACACGAAGGCACTGGTTCTACCAAAACTAAAAATAGTTTTTTAATTTGATAAATTTCATGTGTGAGTTAAAATGGGTTCTTATTAACCAATTTTAGTTACATCAATTTTAGAAAATTTATTTATTACTGTCACTCCTTTTCAAATAGAACTTAAACAAGCTTCAAAAATCATTTTGAACTTGTATTAGATCCAATATTCTATCTATTTAAAAAAAAACCAATATTTAAATTACTATTATTTCCAATTGAAGTTCACAAATTCACTTATTCACATATATTGAATTCTAAAACCAATATCTTTAATATTTAAACTCAATTAAATATTCAAGCATTAGAAATCCAGGTGTTACACATTACAAGTAAAGTTTCTTAAATTAAAATAGGAAGCCTTGTATGCCTTTATGGACGATTTTATTTCTTTTCTAGAGTAAAAGTATTTATAGGAATCAATTCAACAAATTCAAATTTATGAAGTATATTTTAAGGCAGATACAGCTTTACCATTTCAAGAAAACATTGAGATCATTGTACAGCGCACATTGCCAAAATGGATAATGCTATCGAATATCCTTTAGAAAATCCCAAACAACTTCAATGACTTGAAGTTCATCAATCTTCTCCTTAAAAGTAACAAATTCAAATGAGGCACAGTTACCTGATTCCATTGCAAACCAGAAAGCGGCCCTGAGTTGACCAAGCAGTGCATGAAAACTTTGATTATGTCATCTCAAAATCAGAGAGTGCTCATATATCCATGCATATTCATGAAACAATAGACATAATTAGAAGGCAATAAACCTAAGTAGAACTTTAACTATAAATATACCTAAATTAGACTCAAACAACAAACAATTTGATGCAGACATTTTCTTGTACCTTAGGCCAAATTGTTGAATAACCAACTCAAACATGCGGTCCTCCATAAATAAGTGTGCACATGTCTTAACATATATAGACACTGCAAAAAATGCACCAAAATTTTGTCTTCAGATTTTTTTACAGCAAACTGCAATGCCATCGATATACAATATTTATGTAATTGCATGTTATTATCTTCTTTCGTAGTATCTTCCTCTCGCAAACGTGAAAATGTTGTTTATAAACACTCCAAACATACTTTTTCCTTACCTAAAATCCCATTAGCCATTTTCGAATCAACACCAAGGAACTTATCTAATAAGTCATTAACATCATCATCGCTTACCCACTTAACCCTTCGAGTGGTCCAGTAACTGCTTTGTTATCCATGGAGATACCAGTAATATGAAATATTTCAACAATAGTTATTCTCGTTCCATCAAAAGGAAGATGAAATGTATTCATTTCTGGATATAATCTATCTATTAAAGCATTAATCAAAACCTTGCCAACTTTCTTGGGTGCATATTTATTATATGCTTAAATCGTGATTCGGCTACTGGATTCTTAACAAGCCGCATTTAGTGCATAAATCCCAACATTTTTCGTCCCAATGTGGATGTAAAGCTTTACAATTATAGCTTCGTCCATTGGCTCCTGCACAAAAAGATGTTATTCAACACCGATTTGTAATGATAATTAAAAGTAAATTTACTGAAATATTACCAACGAATTCCAAATAGTACTAGCAATATGAATTTTATGCAAAAAGAAAGAATGACTGGGATTGGGTTTCAGTAGTATAACTTGAACCTTCTCTCATCACATTCTTGTCATTAATTTCTTGTCGATCCTCCTTTTCGATTTCCTGCTCGCCCTTCACTTTAATTTCCTGCCCAAACTCGTTAGAAATATCCTTCTCTAGATTAGACCCACCTATATCTTTTGCATCATAATGTTATGATTGTCTATCTTCATCATCACTTGTACTACCGTCATTGTTATTGACAATGTCTGATCATTCCTCATCTACTCTTTTCTTTAATTGTTCCAAACCAATCTTTTACGATTTGATATCATAAGAGGGATATGGATCCATGCATGGACTTTTCACTGCAACAAAACCAAAAAAAAAATAACCATTGCTCATCAAACAAAAAATATATAAAAAACACATATAACAAATAGTTATGAGCACTGGCCAATTATATCACTGGCTAACTTTATCACTTCTTAATTCTTGTTCGACGCATCAAGGCTGAAAACAACAATTAATCATGATAGATAGAGCTTAGAATAAATACTCAAAAAATCTAAAAAAATTCCGTATCCGATTCGATACTCGAGAAAAGGATGCAGCTTTGGTTATGGACACATTAGAATTCAAAATTAATCCATTCATTTTTTTTCAAAATTATAGTTTAAATTATGTGTATTTTAGTATGATGAAAGATGCATAATTATTGTTTTATTAAGTGGGAGCTTATATTCTATCCATTAAATGTGTGTTAATTTCTTCAAACTATTTATTACCATTATATTTATTTATTTTTAGCATTTTAATAATCAATTGGATTTAAAAAACTTTATGTGAAGAAACTGAAAATTTTCGTTTATGTTTTACGATTTATCGACCATAATGGATCAAATAGTTATCTGATATTCATTCGTTTCCGCTGTCGTGGATATCCAATATGCGAAAATAATTTTAGAAATGGATATGACACTACCCTTACCCAAAATATCTCGTTGACACGTCTAATGGTAGACCATTGTAGAAATTATTCGCACTAACAAAATTGGTGCCGCTACGTAATTGCTCAGTAATTTATGTGAAACACTGCTTGTAATTTTGTCGGGTTTGTTTTGGTTTGTTCACTGTTCTAACCTTTCATCTCCTACCAGAGACATTATTTTTTTGATATGTTCTTGATTGTGCTTGGTTTGGCTTTGGTTTCCAATGTCTGATGTGTCCTCTTCTTTGAAGAAATAATATCTGGCCTTAAGTTCATGATAACTCAGGCGAATCAGTGAATCGTCATCGAGTTGTGTAAATTATTTCAGGTCATAATGCAATGTTAATTGGATTTTTTTTCGATTTGGCCACCTTTTATAAACTTATAACACTTTTAGCCTAGTTTCAAAACTTATTACGGACATAGCCTGGTTTATGTCACATCAGCTCAACATCGTTATCAACACAAGCGGCATTTAAGATGACGCGTGGAGCATTATTTGGAATGACGCATAGAACTCACGTCTGGGCGTCATTTAGGATGCCGTAGTTAGCGTCATCCTAAATGCCGCTTGTGTTAATAACTGTTTTGAGCTGATGTGACATAAACCAGGCTACGACCGTAATAAGTTTTGAAACTAGGCTAAAAGTCTTATAAGTTTATAAAAGGTGGCCAAATCGAAAAAAATCCATGTTAATTAGCTGGAGCTTCCCTGCACTTGCCTTTCTTTCCTGTGGTTGGTTGTATGCTACATTGGATAAGATGTGAAGTTTCTTTTCGAAACTTTGTACTTACCTACTTGTTTTAGTTACTGTGTTGTCAAAGCTTTGTGAGTAATTGGTGGTTTCCTTCTGTATGAGCCGTTTTACCGCCTTGGAGTTTTTTTGGGTTTGGTACCCTGTTGTTGTCATCCTAGGTGATGTAGTTGTCCTTTCTTGAAAAGTGTTTTTTTTCACAATTTTAGGTTGTGAAATTTGTTGTTTTGTAACCTGTTGTAACTTGACTCCCTGCATGGAGTATGAAATTAGTTTGTAAAAAAGTAGTCTAGTCATTTTGAATAGCTCATGTATTGTAAGCTAGTATAGCTTCAATGGACAGTCCATTATAAAAACCAATAGCGGAGGACGGTTCACCTTAAAAATCGATTGTAGTATATTGCTAATTTGCCAATCTCCTGTGCCTTTTGTAATTATTTTTTGTTATAATAATAAGTGTTACGGATCACTTTAAAAACTGGTAAATTGGTGCCCCAAACTTAAGTAAGAAAACCAAAAAATGCTTACCGTATTACACAAATCAAAACATAAAATAGGTTTGCTAAAAAGTAATCAATAGCAAAAATCTCGATGCATAATTTCAACCTCCTCAATAGTTTGCCAAAGTGAAGGCACAAATTGGAACATGTACAAAAAATTAGGGTTTAACGGTGACGATAATAAAATTAAATACTTGTACATTATTGTCTAAACTATATGAGAATACGTTCATACAAAGCGACTTGAACCCTTAGTTCTATCCGTTTTTCCTCATTTTTTTCTACGTGCGGTGAAGAACAAGAAAATAAGCTAGAGGGTTAATCAGCTCTAAAAAAGGTAAGCATGGAAGGATGGTAAATATGAGAAAGATAATTATTTTAATTTAATAATGTATACCTCTCGTAACATTTTCTTTAAGCATGGAGTATTTATAGCATTATGTTACTAAAAACACCACAATTTCTTTTTTTTAATACCATAGGTAATACTATGAAGTATAAAACTGGGTGTTTAGCATTATAACATTGCATGAAACAAAAAGCACCCGATTTTATATGTTTTTAGGACTGTCAATGAATATTCAAAAAAAAAAATCTGAAATTCGTCCACATCCATATGCAAAAAACGAATAAGTATACAATATTCGAAAAAATAGATACACATGTGGATATGAAGACATTCGACTTGAAAATTATCCAATCATTTTTTACATTATAGCTTAACTCATGTGTATTTCAGTATGTTAAAAGATTTTTATTGTTTTATTAAGTCTGAAGCTCATGTTGTACGCATCAAGTGTATATTAACTGCTTAAAGCTATTTATTACCACTATATTTATTTATCTTTAACACTATAATAATAAATGAATTTAATACTTTTATCTTAAACTAAATTTTTTCATTTATATTTCTTAATTAGTCAGTTGTTAGCGGACGAGATAATTATTTAATAGTCATCCATATCCACGGACGCAGGTAACTCATATTCAAAAGTGATTTCAGATGTAGATACAGATATCATTGTTGACATAGGGAATTTTTCGCCCACACACACCAACACTCGATGAGTTAATGTTAAGCAAATTATCCAAATACGCCTAAATGTCCAAATATAGAATTGCGGAAAAGGTAAAGATATAGTGGTTCGACATTAACGTCTACGTCTACTTTATAGTAACAATTCATCATCATTGTTACAATTACAAGATTTGTCTGAGTATCTACGCTTTAAGTTTACAAAGTTGTATTAGAGAACTACAAAGTCCTTGTTAATCCCCTGTTAGACCATAATCATCTTCCTCAAGCCAAATTGTGTGAAATATACTTCCAAGTCCCAATATATCCAAAAGCGAGCCAAACGTCAATCCAAATGTTGAGAGTAAACTTCTATTTGAAGTTTATAAATCCAAGAGATAGTCCAAAGCCATGGAAACCACCATGGAGGACATTTACGAGCTCCAAAGAGAACTTTCCCGTATGCAATATAGCAGTCAAAAGTCCAAATAGTTAACCCCTATTCATGCCAAGAGAGAGGTATTTATAAGAGAAGTTATTGGGCATTAGCCCAAAATTTCGTATCTTGGGAATCGTGTCGATCCAAAGATCGAGACAACTCCTTGGGAGTTAGCCAAAATACAAGAAAATTTGTATCCTGGTTCAAGTGCTGAAAATCAATGGTTGACATGTGCGGATCCTTCAAAATCCTTTGATCCGCATGATACGTAGCTTGCCATAGCAAGTTATGCATTTCATATCCTAGATATCCGACCCTAGGATTGAAAGTCTTGTCCTTGCCAAAAACTCTTTTAAATGAAACAACTTAAAAGAAACAACTAGAAAACAATGGATCAATTACAAAAATGAAACAACTTAAAAGAAAAAAAACACCCTAAGTGTAAGTTTAAAAAGAAATCGGTCCCCTTTCAAAATATTTTGTCACTTGGAATAAAAAGTCGGTTTTCTCCGTTTTGACTTCAATGGGCACCGATCAACAGATTAGGGTTTTTCTTCCCCAAATCAAATCATGACTTCAAACGTTCTCTGGTTAATTCTCTGATGGCTTCAAAACGGTTGCTTCTTGTCGAATGATTTGGGATTGCGATTCAAAACACTCGTGAGTAATTCTGATTTTAGTTTCTCTTACACTCGAATTTGTTGCTTGGTTTTTCGATTCTTGATGCTAGTGATAATGTGGTGTATTTGTAGGGTTTTTAACCCAATAACAATCTCTGATTTCATGTAGTGACTTGGCTTTATATTTGTGTGAATTTGGTCTTGATTACTGCGTGAATGCCCAATCGATTTTGGAAATGATTGAATGATTTTCTTAGCACAAAAATGACCGATTGATATATCTCGAATGTTTTTTGAATCAGCGGAATTATTCTTACCAAAAAAATTTCCTTTAATCACATTGATAATTCTCGCATGCTACATGCTTAACGAATTTAGCCGAGATTTTTTCCACTGTGAATTTGGGGAATAAATTGCAGTTTCAAATTGCCAAATTTTACTTGTGCCAAGAATGCAAATAAATCTCTTTCCAAACTTTGAACCAGTGAATTTCAAAAAGAAATTACTTTATATCTGAAACCATTCGAACAGCTTTTGATTGCATTTGCTCAAACGTTTGGAATTTGCATTGTTATTGCTCTATTTGTGTCTTGTGCTTTGGCTAGTACATGTGTATAATTATTCATTTGCATACCTGAGCTATGTACATATGAATCTCCTTTCTTGAAACTGCTACCCTTGCCACCTGTTGTCAACATATATGCAGTTGCACACCCCCTTTGTCCTATGCATAGTTATTCGAGGTTTGGTTTTTGAATCAGTTGCCAACTATGCCATCATGTAATTGTATTGTGCACCTGTTGCACCATGTTGAACATTGTACACATATGAACTCTGCATTGTGCTGAGTTGCATACCAAAAGAACTTCCCTGGTTATGATGACCATTTTCTGAACTACCATATGCATATTTTCTTTGAACCAGACATTTTCATTGTTGTAGCATTGTGACCATATTTGAACATCTATTGTTGCATTATATACTCAGAGTGACTTTTCATTGTATGCGGTACTGCCATACATGTGTGTGTATGTGGGTGTGTGTGTGTATGTGTGTGTGTGTGTATGTGTTTATTTATCACTTGCCTTTGTGTATTCATGCTGCCTGAAACTGAGACCCCTCTTGACCAAGCTTTGTTGGCTCCAGTTTTGAAGTTGTGTACATTGTCTTGTGACTGCACTTGAAACCGATGTTGGCTGATGCTCTCATGAATGACATGCCTAATGTTCTTGCATATTTCTTGTTGTCTGAACTTGTTTTTGACACTTGAGCTCGAGCTTGTGTAATTGAGCTGCTTTATGCTTGTCCACCTTTGTCTCGTCATCTAGTTGCTGCCTTGCTTGTGCCGTGAGCTTTCTGGGTTGTACATGTGCACATCATATTGTATATTTTGCATACGCACCATTCATGTGTGAGCTGCACTTCTTCTTGCTGTGCATGCTACCATACTTGACCTTGATCATGCCATGTACACGTGCACAGCAATGTTGCATCTATGTGACTTCATGCATGCAATCTATGTGACTTCCTGCATGTAATTTGTTTCGACCTGAAAGTTGTGAATTCACTTATCAATATATATATATATATATATATATATATATATATATGTATATATATGAGTGTGTGTGTGTGTGTATGTGTGTGTATACATACACATATATGTTTATACATGTATTGTGCATGTGTAATTATATTTTCGATCTACATCAGCAGATCAATATATGATGTGTCATGGCTGGTCAAGATCAACAGACCACAAATGTGAGTTGATGCTGGTCTTGATTAGCAAACCACTATAACTGTGTTGAAGTTGATCTGCAGGCACTAGTTATATAGTCTACCTTGTGGTATTTGCAGTGAATCACTGTGAATATCACAGCAGTCTAGATTCAAATGAATACATATCAGCTCAAGTCTAGAAATATGATGAGAAACACACCAAAATTCTAAGGCAAATAAATTTATATTTGTCTACATAATTTAAATCTATTTTTGTTCCAGTTTACTGTGTCTGTTTTTTGTGATAGGTATACAAGTGACTGACCTGGATATTGAAGCAATTGAAGATTTAGTGAGTCAGTGTATGAGTGTATGAATGCATATGAGTCTGTATATGAAACCGAGTGAGTATGTGACTGAGTGTGTGTACTTGAGTGTAATCTGAGTGTTGTAGTGAGGAAGAATGTATATGAACATAAATGTGAATTGAATGTATTATATTACAATGGAATGTACAATAGTGGAGTTAAAATTATGTGCCAATTCAAATATTGAAATAAAATATCTATTTGAATAAAAATATTGTTTTAATTTTAAATTATGTGCAAAAATATTTTATTCAAAAATAGATATTAATTTTGTATGTAATGGAATAGAATAGTACAGATGCAAACACGTTTATTTAATAATATTTATGTTCGTTATCATCAAACAAGAATCATATTGTTATATTCAACAATCTACCACTTTTGATGATGACAAACATGCACAAAGATTTTGAATGTGATAAATATATTTGACAGCGAAGTGTAGTACTCCCCCTTTATGATGCTCCCCCTACAAATGAACCCCTCCTATATATGTTCACATGAGTGAGAATAAAAAATATTGAATTTTCAATATTAAAATATTCATGAATTTATCCACTCATCAATCAAAATCTTAACCATTCTCCCCCTTTTGCTATCAACAAAAGGATGATCTAAATCGAAATAATGATTAATATAGACTAGAAATATAAATTCAAATCAAGAGAGAGAACGTATATCGTAAACCTCAATTAATCAAACAAAAATCATAATATTCTTCAGATTAGAAGCAAATTTCACATTTAGAATGATGGATTTACGATGAAATTTTATTAAATGGAGAGAGTTATAAAACGTTAAATATGGATTCCAAGAATTTTCATTTAAAAATTTTAAAAAAATTAAGCACAAAGTAACGATGGATTTGGACTATAATTATTAATTCAAGTCAAGAGAAAAAAAATCAAATTATCGTAAATCCCAAAATTATCAACCAAAAAATCATAATATATCATAAAATAGTAACACATTTCGCAATTCAGATAATGGATTGATAAGTCGGTTTTTACATAATAAGGAGGATCTCATATGTGTGTGTGTGTATATATATATATTATTCTTATTTCCCTTTTTATTATTTTGTTTTTCCTCTTTTTTAATTTAAGAAAGGACTTTTAAATGAGGTTGGTTGCCACTAGTCATTTTCTAACCATGCATGACCATATTTAGGTTTTTTTAAATGAGGTTAGAGTAACACCTATTATATAAAATCCCTTCAGTATATAAAACCAAAATGAATGATAAAAATATGGTAGGTATAGAGATAGTCGTGAAATAAATTTCTAAATTGATCGTATTATGAAATGTATTCAATCGTACCAGGAGTTTTGAAAATTTTCATTTCTCTTTTATTCTAAAAAATAATATAGTCATATTTCCATCACAAATTTTGAAATTGTACTTTCTTTAATGATGGAAAAAATAAACTCTCCACATTAAATTAAGGGTCCATTTGGCATAGGTACCTATTAAGTTTCAAAATTAGGCTCACATCCGGTCATAAACTTATTTTAAATTAGGTCCCTATTTTTCGAAAATTAATTAAAAAAATATGTAAATTCATATTTGATTAAAACATGCGTTCGACAAAAATTTCAGATCAAAACACCATTAAAAAATAAGTCAAAATCAAAAAACACACAAAAACAACGAAAATTCAGCAAAATACATCGAAACATGCACATATTTAAAAAGTTTGCATACGTGTATGCACCTATTTCAGTTCTACGTCAAACTGCAGCGTACATGCATACGTGTATGCAGATTTTATGAAATACGTGCATGTTTTCGTACAACAATTCAATTTACGCATGTAAAACATGCATACTTGTATATATGCATACAAGTATGTTGTTATACATAAAAAAACAGCACACAAGAATGCAAATATTGCCATGCCTTCGGCCTTTAACACATTCCTGCATACTTGTATGTGGTTATTCTGAATAACTGCATACTTGTATGCAATTATTCAGAAGGCGTTTTAAAATTCTTGCATGTGTATTCAAATATTTGCATACGTGTATGCAACTTTTGGTAATAGTTGCATACATGTATGCAACTTTTTTTCTGATTTCCGTGGACTTCTGGGAACGTTTCCAGAATATATATATATATATATATATATATATATATATATATATATATATGGATATATATTTTACTAAGTGGCGCATTTTTTTGGGCAAAAACACGGAAGTTGGAAAATTAGGGACCGGGTTTTCATTTTAAAAACATAAGGGACGTGAGCCTAATTAAGTTTGAAAATAGGGATGTGTGCCTAATATTCACTTAAATAAAACCATGATGAATGATAGAAAGATGATAGAAAAAAAAGACGATCATGAAATAAGCACCAATTCAAAGATATTATATAATTTGTCCAATCATCATAATATCACCTCTTGTTATGAAATATACTCTAGTCACAACTCATCACAATTTCATAAATCTTATAATAATTTTAATGAATTCCAAATATAGTCCAATTTGATCAACAATTTCAATTTTTGAATGAATAATCAAAAATGATTTTAAAATTGAAGAATATTAACTTAAAGAGGGATACTGAAGGAACTATGCACGTGAAAATCAGTTTAAAAAATTAAAATAGTTGAATACGAAAATTTTCAAAACTTCTGAGACTGATACCACTTCTAGCTCTTAATTGTCATTTACAATGTATCTCAAACAAATAATCCAATCACCAAACCCAAACAAACAAATCTAACAATTCAATTTCCTTTATCAGAGCAGTAGACTTTCAATTTCAGAAAAAGGATTTAAAAGAGAATTTTACAATATTTACAACAAGTCCAAGTGGCAATCAATGACTCAAAACAAAAGCAAGTTATTTGAAATCACTTTATTTTCAGAAATCAAATCCAAGTAATGAAATTCAATATACAATTAGTTAAAATGATTTCACAAACAAATAGTCAAGCCCATCCAAAAAACAATGAAATTGTCACAGCTTAAAAGATAGTTGTATGTGGTAATGAGTATAGTTTTTCAAGTCTTTCCAAGATGAAATAGAAGAAACTTAAAACAGCATAGATGTGTGAAATTTCATTAGATTTTCAGAACTTCAAGAATTTCTGAATTTCAAGAAACATTGTTCAAGATATGTACAAGATATTATAGAATTGTTATAAATTCAGGGAACTGTCACAAAAAAAATAAACTTCAAAAGGATTGCAGATATTCAAAATTTTAAGTTCACAATCTAGAAATCATCAAAACATGAGAGTTTTAGATAAATGAATCTAATTTTCAGAAAATCAAGAAATTTTCAATTTGAAGTTAAGAAGCTCAAGAAGTGTAAAAATAATTGTGGTAGTGTCAATACTAATCAAAATTAATAGAAAAGAAATAAAAGGAAGAAAATAAAGAAGAATGGAAGAAGGAATAAAAATAGAAAAAGAAACACGAGTTTAGAGATCATAACTTATTTAAAATTGATGATGTGGATTCTCTAACTCGACAATCTTGGCTATGGAACTCTGAATAATTCAAAAATATGAAACAACTTGAATTCATTCTCTCTTTTGTAAAGTTGTTCATTAGCCTCCTCTGGTACCTAACTGTTTATAGGATTGAGTGGTCTAACAAAGGCTGTTTTACCACTCATAATTTCGCTTATAAGTTTAGGTACCCAAAATCGTTTAAATAACAATCCGTCAAAATTTACCATTATACTTGAGGAATGCAATTTTGTTTGAATTTAACCAGGCTCATTTTATTTCCTTTTGGGACCCCAACTCATTTAATTAGATTGTTTCTAGATGAGTACTCATCACATTTATGTTTAAAAAAAATCCTTTGAGACTATTAGAGTTCAGATTCTCAGTTCTATCTTTTCCAAAGCCATTTGAAGGATTTTTTGAATCATTTGAATTTCATTTTTCAAACTCATCAATTTTTCCAAAACCATTTTTATTTCCAACAGAAAATTGATTTTTCAACAACATATTCAAAGATTTTTCTCCAGTTGAAAATCTTTTCAAAATCAACTCAAGAACGTTGATATTGGATTTCAAAAGATCATTCTCATTTATTAGCTTTGAACATTGATTCATAGCAAATCCTATTTTCTCAACATCAATTTGTCTCAAAATCGAATTTTCGTTTTCAAGCATTTGATTTTATCCTTGAGTTCAAAAATCTCAAATTCAAAATGTTTTGCTTTTCAATATTAAGTTTTTCAAAAATCTCGAATTTTTCAATGGGTGCGTTTTTTACAGGTCCGTGTTAAGGTTTTAAATTAGACTCAGGTCCGGTCATAAACTTATAGTAAATTTAGTCCCTATTTTTCGCAAATTCACTAAAAAAATTCGTAAATTCATATTTAAATTAAACATGCACTCGACAAAAAATCCAGATAAAAAACCATTAAACAAGGCATCAAAAACGGAAAAAACAGCAAAACAGCGAAACTGCAGTTAAATGCATAATAGTATGCATATATTTGAGTTTTCCTTCATACATCTGTGCAAGTATTCCATTCATGCGTCGTTTGTTTTTGTTGCATACATCTGTGCAAGTATTGCATAATTCTTGCATGAAAGTGTGTAATAAATTCGTAGGTTAAATTTCACTTGAGTTTTCTTCGTGGAATACATGCGTACATATGTGCAAGTATTTCAAATAGTTGCACACATGTATGCAAGTTTCGGTCCAGATTTTCAAGCCAAAACAATTTATGCAACAGTTACACACATGTATGCAACTATTGGTAATAGTTGCACACATGTATGCAACTTTTTTTAAATCGCATGGACTTCCGAGAATATTTCCAGAATTTATTTTTTATATATGTCAGCGCCTTTTTTTTGGCAAAAAAACGAAAAAGGCGGAAATTCAAAAATAGGGGGCGGGTTTAAATGAAAACTTAGGGAGGGATGTGAGCCTAATTAAGTTTGGTTTTAGGGATCTATGCCTAATTTTCACTTTTCCAATTTCATTTTCAAGCTCTTTCAAAATTGATTTAGTTTTCAACAACTTTTGTTTCTCGAAAAATTCATGTTTAGAATTTTTAACAGTCTTAAAATTTTCGAACTCCTTTTCCAAAGCAATGTTTTTACAAATTAGCTCATCCTCTTTTTCTTTTGAACACATATTTTCTTTTTCGAACTTTTGAAGATTTCCATTGAGATGAGATAAAACATTTTTCAAATTGAAACAAATTTTGCTATCGGAGTTTTATAATTTTCTGACATTTTCAAGTTTTAATTCCAAAACATTGTTTTTGCTGATCTACTCAAGATTTTCATATTTCAGAATTTTATTCTTCGATTTGAGATTATCAACAGCTTTAGTTAAATCATTACAAGGATAAACTAAATCTTCATATGAGAAATCTCATATCTCATCGTCTGTTGAGTATCCATCCTCTGATTTATCTGAATCATCATCTGTATATCCTATCAAGCATAAATTTGAATCTGAGTTGACCCTAGAGGGTTTTGAGCAACTGTTGTCTTTTCTTTCATACATCGTGTCGAGAGTTTCCTAGATTTCCTATGCAGATAGACAATGAGAGATAAGTTTAAATTGATCAATACTAAGATAAGGATATATAATATGAATAGCGCAAGCATTGAAAATAATATTTTTCTTATCCAACATATCTCCCATATTTTCAATAATATTCTAACATTTAGAATTAGCAGGTTTTAAATAGAATTCAATTTTTGATTTCCAATTTAAAAAAATCCGTTCCATTGAGAATAGTTGGAATATTACTTGACTGACACTCGCTAGACTGACAACTATGGAAATCCATGATTCTAGAGCTAATAAAATATCTGCTCTGGTACCACTTGTAGGATCAATATTAACCCTAGAGGGGGTGAATAGGGTTTATTGCAGTTTTGAGGAATATAAAAATTATCTCAGCACAGACCACAACAAAATAAATAAATGCAAAAAATAAACGACACGAATTTACCCAGCTTCGGCAAACCCCTGCCGACTGTTGCATTACCCAAGGTTTCTATTAGAATTAAAACAATCTCTACACTTACAATTCCTGTAACATCCCGAAATTTTAGCGATTTAATAATTATTTTATTTAATAATTTTAATATATTGGTTTGATGATTTAAATGGTATGAATTAAATTATTTTGAATATTTAAATAATATAAATAATGGGATAATAATATATTTATTTCTAAAATAATCAAAAATAGCTGAATTGGCAATGTTGTGAAAATTGGGTAATATAAGATATTCAATCGAGTTTAGATTCGCGTTATAATAATGAATTTATTAAATAAATGATAGTTGAACGCATAAATAGTAGAAGAATTTGTTATGCTATATCTCTCACATACGTTATCTGAATCTGACAAATTTGGATTTGTTGGGATCGTAGGATACGTAATGGAATTGGTTTGGAGCTGTTTGGAGATCGTTACAATATTTGGCAAAATCAAACGTTCAATTGAATCAATGAATGTTGATTATTATTCAACAATTGACGACCAAGATGAGTAAACTCACTAACTCGGTCCAATTTTATAATATTATAAACATTATTTAATGTTCATAAATAATGATTGAATGTTGTGTGATGATTGTTTGGATGTTATGCCTATAAATCGGATGAAAATATAAATACAGCCATATATATATACATATAAAAAACATTGGTTGAATATTAATTATGTTTACTATTATATTTCATATTGATATGAAATTGGCATTATTTATGTTGATTAACATCTATGGATGCAGGGAAACAGGTTCGAGGGATCTAACTAGATTCATCAACAATTATATTGTTTTTTTTTTCATATATTTCATTATATGATGTAACAAATAATATGTGGTTGATTATTGTGTGATTGGGATGTTTAAATTACATTGACCCAGAAATAATTGGTACTTAAATACCGTAAAATATATTAGAAAATGGTTCGGGTTTTAAAAAGGGAAAATTCTAGTTTTAAATAGAAATCAAATTTCAAATGGACTAGAATATAATAACTTATTTTAACTATATTAAAATAAGTAGTTTGATTTATAAATGATATTTAGAGATAAAGTGGAATAATAATTATTAAATAATTAGGAAATGAAACAATGAATTTATAAAGGGAAAATTGGGAAATTGTTCCAAACGAAAACGATGAAATTTATTTCGATGTTCGAAATGTAAATATAATTGAAATAAACCTGTAAGGATTTATAATTTGATTTCGACTATATCGAGTATTATAAAGATAATTTATTTTAGAAATTATAGATTATAAAACTTAGAAATTGACAACATAGTTAAATTTTGATTTAAAACCCAATAATTTATGATCGAATGTGTAATCGAGATTTAGTTATAAATTTAATATATAATTAACAATAAGTTGACTTGTAAACGGGGTTTATGAAGCGGAATAAGATTATGGATTTATTAAAGAACCAAATAGATGGAATTTTCAACTATAATGATATTTATTATTTAATTCAAGATTTGATTTAATAAAACGAGTCCATATTTCTATAGAGGAATGATATTCAGGAATGATATTCACGTTTTAAAGTGAATAATGATTTAAAAGTAAACGTTTTGCAGCTTTGATTGGTTATAAAAGGAAATTGGTAAATGTTTAGAAGTGATAAATTCAAAAATGAATTTAGAAATTGAGTTGACCTGAAATGTGAATTTATTCCGATGTTCAGAACGTTAATCGATTATATATTATTCGAAAGAGAGTTATAAGTTGAAATTCGAATATATCGAATTCAGGAAGGTAATATTTACTTTCCGTTTTTAATTAAGATTTAATAATTAATTATTAATTATAAATAAAGAAATCAAAGTTATATTTTTAATATTTTGGAAGCAGATATTATAACGCTATCGTTATAACCAATGTTTTATACAACGTTTGTTGAATCTATATAAATGGATTTTGGAAATGTTTTCCAAATATAACAAGAGATGTTTTCTAAGTATAGAATATGAAATGATTTTGAATTTAAGAATGGAGTAAAGGAAATTAGAAATTGACTGGAGATTAGTTATGTTGAATGGCTTTCTGGGTATTGGTCTTATGTTGGTTTCGACCTTCGGGGTTAATACTTAGGGAGTTGTTCTCTTACTAGTTTATGGTTAGGGACTGACGGTTGTTTGAGGATAGTGATGTGTGAATATAAGAAATGGAAATGTTTTCCAAATGTGAATAGCGTATATTTTCTAATATAGAAAATAAGAAATTGTGAACAAATGGAAATATTTTCGCGAATCGTAAGAGTCTAAAACGGGTTTGAGAAATATTGGAAACTAGAGATTGGGAAATGAATAAATTAGTGATAAATTAATTTAAAGTGCTTAGTGTTGATTGATGGTTGATATATATATTTTACATTTGGAAATAGGATCGTTGTTTGTATGGATATTTTCCTTTTATAGTTAAATAACTTACAATCAAAGTTAGTTTATGCAAGGGCTATTCTGGCAATCCTAAGCAGGAATTGCCTAAGATGGATTTACATAAAAGTGCCTTCGGTTTGTCCAGTCCCAAGATAACATGAATGGACGAATGGACGACAAAGTATACCTAATAGATCGCGTAAATTGATCTTTTCAAACGTATTTACATTGGTAGCAGATGAATTTGTTTCTCTTAGCTTTATACCCGTGGTATTTTAAGGAAATCAAATTTTGATTTGACGATGTGACATTCAAAGTGAATGGTGGTCAGACATTCCAAAAGATACGTTATAACCTCAAGCCTCATCATCTGGGAAATGACAAAAATCAGACAGGAAACATGGCTAAGTGGGTCGCTCCCAGTTATGGTATATTGTCACCATCTAGAGAATATTCATTTTTTTGTTCTTCTTTCGCTTCTGTATCTCCCGAGAATGATTATGCTGGTTATATCGTAAAGTGACAATATATTCGAAACATTCAAGCGAAATGAATGGCCGGTCATGTGTGGCTGAGTTGCAAGATGTTCTTGTTGAACTCCAGTGTATCCCCTCTAGAGTACACTGATCGGAAGGTGGTTCCATAACTTGTCATAGTGGAAAATCCATTCTCCAATATGAGCCCGTGGTTTTGATTGTATATTATGTATGTGGAGCGTAAGATGCAAGTGTTCTGCTAGATTGCTATTTACTTGTATTAGACACTATTATAATATCAGAACAATATTGTTTTAAAAGAATGTTTTTGGGTTATCGTAAGGTAGAAACCATCCGTGTTTATGTTTGGATCGGTCTTACGATTATCATTTCTTTGAAAAGAAGTTTGAAAAGTTAAACCGAATGGTTAGAGTTTACTCACACCAGTCCCACGACTGACCTAGAGTTTATTTTGTTTTGTTTTACCCTAAACTCTTGGGTGCCCAAATTTGTACGGGAATGCAGGTACACTTGGAAGAGCTTGGAGCAGAGGGGATTTAACATTAGTTATATATAGAGTTATTTCCGTTTTAATGTTATGTGATTGTACTCTGATATTGGTATGTATATATAGTTTCAGTTTTGTATTTCAAAAGTGGTTATATGTAATATATTTTATTCATTCCGCTGTGAGATTTGTGTTAACCGATTTTGTTATGTTCTGTTCTTTTTCTTCTTCTATTCTAACTTTCTTTTTATTTCTCACCCTATAACTTCTTTCTATTAATGATCTGTTATTTTCGATACCTGAATAGTTGACATGGGGTTTTGTGTCGACTTTTGGGTCAAAAATCCTTGGGTCGTTAAAGTGATATCAGAGCTAAAGGTTGAGTGATAATCTTGGCTTTGTGGCATAACTCAATAGAGTTGGGGTTAGTAATACCCTAGATTTAGTTTGAGTGTATATATATGAGCGCGTATTTGTAAATTGATATAAAAAACAGTTTTATATTGTGTTGATTGGTTTGTCGAGTGGTTTATGAATTTTGATCGATACGGTAATGCAAACTGTATCGATAGGTGTTTCTAAACTCTTGAACAGAGTAATTCGACACAATATTATTTCAAAAGCCGGGTAAATGAATTAATTTTAACCAAAATATATTTTCATTTAAAACGAAGTATATATCTTGAGAGTATTATAGTATACTGGATGAGTTGATTGTTATTATAATCGAATGAGATTATAATTGAGTTGGTTATAAATAACCAATCAAGATTCGTAATATATAAAACCAGATGGATTAAATCTGGATTTAAAACAGAATTAGAAATTAAATTTTTTGGAAACTTGAGAAGTCATTTGAAAATAAATTTTGGATTGAATATATGGAATTTTAAAATCTTGGGTGAATTTAGAAATTTTTTCCAAACATTTTGAAAGATATTTTGAAGTAGTTTCATAATGAAAACGTTAAAAATAAGTTTTGAAAGTGATATAGCATTGAACTCACTTCGGTGGCTGGAAAATAATACTGATGATGGATCGCAACATCATTAGTATTCATTTTCGAGTTTCTAAGTGACAGATTACTATCAAAGATTTTGTTATTGTTAAAAAATTCAAATGTTTTGAATCAATATTTATATATGATTACAAATTGATTTGAAATAAAACCCATAAATTTAAATTTAACTTATGCAGTTAAATAGATTGAAATGGTAAAAGTGAATAAATAAGTTTGAATTTAACTTAAACTAAGTTAAATAAAATTGGATTGGATTAGAGATAATCTGGAATGGAATTGGATTGTTGAGTAAGAAATGAAAATTGAAAATGGAACTAAAGTTTGAAATGGAATTTGGCTTTGTTTTAAGCAAATCGTTTGGATCGAGAATGAATTGAGTGGAGATCAATTGGGAATACGTTGGTATATGCTGAATTGATAGCAGATGGAAATGATAGAGTTGAATGCCCAACAAAAAGGTACCTGTTTATATTTTATATTGAGTATGAAATTTCTATGAGCCTATTGGGCAAGCCGCTTGGCTATTTGATTTTCTTTTGAATTGGAGAAGGCCTAGCGACTACTTGTGTCGATTGGGCCATGCAAAGGAGACGTTGACAAAAAATTTCGAAAATTTAAGATGTTAATTTTTTTTTTAGAATTTTTAGAAGTTTTCGTTAATAGAAACGAGTTAATACTTTTATTAAAATAAATTGGATTAGTTGAAACTGAAGTTTAGAAGTAAACAAATGATTTTTAACCTGGTTAATAAAAATTTGTAGCATTTTTCCTACCTTAGTAATTTCGGGGACGAAATTCTTTTAAAGGGGCAGGAATGTAACATCCCAGAATTTTAGAGATTTAATAATTAATTTAATTTTTTTTAATATATTGGTTTGATGATTTAAATGGTTTGAATTCAAATATTTTGAATATTTAAATAATATAAATAATGGGATAGTAATATATTTATTTTCGAAATAGTCCGAAATAGTTGAATTGGCAATATTGCGAAAATTGGATAATATAAGATATTCAATCGAGTTTAGATTCGTGTTATAATAACGAATTTATTAAATAAACAATAGTTGAACGTATAAATTATAATCTAATTATAAACGAGCTCGTAACGTCAAAATAGTTCGTAGTATTAAGTTTTGAACTTTAATTGAGTGTACATGATTCGTTATAAGTCAAATTTCTTTGAAATAAGAAACGTTCGAATCTAATTAACTGAATTTTTCTATTGGAAGTGAAAATTTGAGATTTCGTCTTATAGGGTGTAAGTTATGCCCAAATCAAAATTTCAAACAGTTGCTATGGAATCGTTTATAAACCATAATGATTTATTTAATGTAATAAAATATTGGTTTCGAATTGGGATAATATTGTTAAGACGTATTCATAATGTGGCAAATAAAAGAAGACGAGATAACATGATTCATTCTATTATTGTTAATGATGCAGAATTAACCTTACAAAAGGATTTAAATGAAGCCTTCACCAATTACTATAAGCAGATTCTTGGTTCAAAGATTAAGAGAAGAACAAATGTTAGATGGAATGATTTATATCCTTATGAAACTAGGATTAATCTTCATAGTTTAGATGAACCTTTTTCGGAGCGGGAGATTTGGAAGGCAATTAGGGATATGCCTAGTGACAAAGCTCCTGGTCCTGATGGTTTTTCTGTTAATTTTTACAAGCAATTTTGGGAAGTTTTAAAGTCTGATATTATTGAATTATTTAATGAATTTTATAATGGTGAGCTACGCTTAGGTAGTTTTAATTTTGCAAACGTTATACTTATTCATAAGAGAGAGGGAGCTAAATCTCTGAAGGATTTTAGGCCTATCTCTCTTATTAATGTTTCTGTCAAAATCATTTCAAAAGTCCTAGCGAATAGACTGAGTAGTAAGATGAATGACCTTATTGACTGTTCTCAAACAGCCTTTATCAAAGGTAGAAATATAGCGGATGGAGTGGTAGCGGTACAAGAATACATAAATGTCTGTTGTAAGAATAATATATCATGTGCCATGTTGAAGTTAGACTTCGAGAAGGCATTCGATTCAATAGATTGGGACTTTATTTGTGAATTATGTCTCGCTAGGGGTTTTAGTGTTAGATGGACTAATTGGATCTTGTTATTGCTTAAGTCTGGTTGTTCCAACATTGTTGTAAATGGGATAGTGGGCAAGAAGATACAATCCAAGAGGGGACTTAGACAAGGCGATCCCTTATCGCCATTTCTGTTTAACTTAGCGGTTGATGTCTTCTCTAGAATTATTAAGAGAGCGGGGAGATTAGGTGTTCTAGGCAGTGTTGGAAACGAGGAATTTTATAATGAATTATCGATCCTTCAATTTGCAGATGATACATTATTATTTTCATCCTACTTGCCTGAGCATATCATTGCCCTTAAATTTATTCTTTACTGTTTTGAGATGTTATCTGGTCTTAGAATTAATTTTGATAAAAGTTCTGTGATGGTTCTTAATGATTTCAACAATGTTGAGTCTCAAGTAGCCAGCACTTTGAATTGTTCGACTATGAAATTTCCTTTTGATTATTTAGGTTTTAAAATAAGACCGTCGAAGCTTAAGAAGGAAGATTGGATAGTAATCATTGATAAAATTAGTAATAGGTTATATAGCTGGAACAATAGATTCCTGTCTAGAGCAGGTATGCTAATTCTAGTTAATTCGGTTCTGACGGCCATTCCCTCTTATTGGATGGCCGTCCATAGATTTCCTAAATGGGTCATTGAGAAAATTGATAGGATTAGGCGTAATTACCTTTGAAATGGTGATTCTAGTTGTAGAAATTATAAATGCCTAGTTAGTTGGGACATGTGCTGCAAATCTAAGATAGAGGGGGGACTGGGAATCATAAATCTACATAATTTTAATTCTGCTTTGCTTGCTAAATGGTTATGGAAATATAGATGTCCAGAAGTGAAGGCTTCATGGAAGTCTATTGTTTCCAAATCATATTATGCAAGTGGAGAGTTTTTTATAGGTAATAGTGGTGGGTGGGATAATAGATTATCTCACTTTTGGAAGTCTGTTTTGAATTGTTTTGACTTTTTTAACCTAGGTTGCAAAATGTTAGTTCACTCAGGCAACCTTACTTATTTTTGGCATGATGCCTGGATCTCTAGTGTGCCGCTAAAAATTGAATTTAATAAGCTTTTTAACATTAGTAGATTTAAGAATTCATTAATTAAGGACGTTTATAAACCTGATTTAGACCCACCGTGGGAGTTCTCCTTCGATAATATTTTAGAAGAAGATTTATTAAGACAATTGGCCTTACTTAAAGCTAAGTTAGCATTGTACCATTTGGACGAGAGTGGAGATTCCATTAGCTGGGGTTTAGATAAGAGTTTAGATTATACTGTTAATTCTATGTATAGCTTTATTAATTTCTCTGGTATTTCTTTATATCCTTTTAAATTTCTTTGGAAATCTAACTCTACACCTAAAGCAAAGTTTCTAATGTGGTTGATCATCCATAAGAAGCTTAATACGATTGAACTGTTAAAAAAGAAAAATGTTATTTTTGATGTGAAATGTTGTTTTTGTAATACTGGAGAGGAGGATGTAGATCACTTATTTTTTTCTTGTTACTTTACCTTTTCTATTTTTAATATGATTATTAGGATTTTTACTTTTGATTGTTTTGACTCTTTTAGTAGTTGCATTGATTATTGGAATTATCATAGATTACGTTATAATTCTAGACAGAAGTTCATATTAGACTCTTCAGTAATATTCATAAGTTGGTTCATTTGGGTTGAGAGGAACCAGAGAATATTCCATTCAATCTCTGTATCTAAGGATAATTTTATCATCAACACAGTAAATTTCTGCTTATTTTGGTTGTCTAACTCGAACCATAAATTATTTGATGAATTACAATTTGGGAGTCTTTTGTTTAAAGTCAGATATAACTTGAGTTTATTCACTCGTATTAGCAGTCATTTTAGATGCTATAGACCTCGACTGGGTTGGTGACTTCTTGTTACTTGTGTGATACTTATCTCCTGTTGTTTATCGCTTATGTCCTTCTCTTTTATACACGTATATATGGATTTATGCCTATATATATATATATATATATATATATATATATATATATATATATATATATATATATATATATAGGCATATACTCATATATATGTGTAAGTTACTGATTACTTTGTTTCAAGTTCTTTCAGATTACAGGATGTAGATGTAACAATGGAGCTTTGGAGGCTGCTGTTTGGATTGTTCAGTCTTGATTACTCTGGATATATAGGATTATGAGGCGTAGGGATGTTTGTATCTTTTGGTGATTTATTACACCACTTGTTTTTTGCGCACAGATTGTTATATGTAAGGGAATAGATATACTTCTTATCGGGTGGTGGCCTTGCCGGAATTCGATAACGAAGTATGATGGGTGGTGGCCTTGCCGGAACTCATCTATCTAGTATCCCTTACATTACTATCTGAGATTCCCGGGTTGGGTATGTATTTGGTATTTTGTATCAACTTCTTTTCTTTTATTATACATATGTGTGCTCTCTTTCTTTTGGAAGATCACACATTTTTGCTCAAAAAAAAGTTAACTTGTCTATTTTATAATCATTCCGGGATCGTACCACTTTGCTCAACACAACGGTATTTTTTATTCTTGTCTGTAGTTGTCCGTATAACAAATAAAATTTTGTGTAATGGAGACCTTAAAACTTCACCTTAAAAACAAAACACTCAGCTGACATGTTGTTTGATAATATATGTTAGTGTACTGCAATTCAACATCGGTAGACATTCATATGGAGGAAACGATGATTTTAAATATCAAAATATAAATGTTATTCCCAGGGAAAGTAGCATGATAAATGCTTAACTGGATAACAAATACTTCTGTTCCTCTTCGTGATATAGCTTACTTCTAGGCTATACAGTCTACACTCTATAGGCAAGTGATGACTATCCAACATCTAGCATTATTCAAGCAACAACATTGAAACCCAAGCATACTTGCATGCTCCATTTGCTGAATCACTTTCAGAACAAATACAAAGCATACTTTCTATGACAAACAGTGATTTACATGTTCTCTCGAAACTTATAACATTTAATATAAGCTAAAAGATGCATAATAATAAGTTATTATTTAGAAGATATAAGCTAACCTAATCACATGCTTCCCCTTTGATTGTGCCGACCTATATATGTACTGGAAACCTTGGCCATCAAGGTATTGAAAGCTATGAATATACGTTGTTTCCTCTTCATTCTCTTCTTTCAGATGGTTTAGCCGAAACATTTCATGGCTTCTAAAATTATAAACAATTAAAACGTCCACTTATAAATTATAAAACTCATGTCTTTGAGGTCGTGGAATGAAGTGCTTCATGTTGATGGGTTCTTCATCGTGTTCGACAACGACTTCTGGTATTCAAAAATAAGGCAGTAAAACTAGATTTGGAATATGTAATTAATGGGAACATTAATTTGGGATTTGGATATTGTAGTTGTTATTATGGTAGAGAGCAGTGTCGTTTGTGAAGTTTTGGTGTCGTTTGGTGTTGAGAGCAATCGATGGTTGTACAACAGCTCAATGTTACCAGCTGGAGATCGTGACATGAAACGCGAGCTCGAGATCTGGGAAATTTTCAAGGGAAGAACGAGCTTGCAAAGAAGGGTAGAACATTGATTTTAGTTGACCTTTTTGTGGCATGTTGAAGGAGGGAAGATCATTAAGGTGGTGTTAAGTTTCGTCCATGGTGGATTAAATAAAGCAGGTTACAGGAGTATATTTTGTTGAGGAAGATGAAGAATATTGTGAGGGAAAGAGGGCACGAATTGTTACCAGGAAGGGGGGACGGAACATATGGGTATCTTGCAGCATGTGTAGTGCTTTTAAGACACGTGGGTTGGGCCGATTTCATAATGGTAAAGCCTAATTATTTTAAATATAAAAAGAAATAAATGTTTAGTTTTAATTTAAAATACTACATCAATTTTTTATGCTATATCTTTCACATACGTTACCCGAATCTGACAAATTTGGATCCCTTGGAATCGTAGGCTACGTACTGGAATTGGTTTGGAGTTGTTTGGTGATCGTTACATTTTTTAGCAAAATCAAACGTTCGGTTGAATCAACGAACACTAATCGTTATTTAATAACTGATGACCAAGGTGAGTAAACTCACTAACTCGGTCCAATTTTATAATATTATAAACGTTATTTAATGTTGATAAATAATGATTGAATGTTGTGTGATGGTTTTTTGGATGTTATGCATATAAATTGGATGAAAGTATAAATATAGTCATATACACGAAACATTGATTAAATATTAATTCTGTTTACTATTATATTTCATATTGATATGAAATTGGTGTTATTTATGTTGATTAACATATGTGGATGCAGGGAAACAGGTTAGAGGGATCCAACTGGATTCCTCAACAATTATATTTTTTTCTTTCATATATTGCATTATATGATGTAACAAATAATCCGTGGTTGATTATTATGCGATTGGGATGTTTGAATAACATTGACCCTGAAATAATTGGTATTTAAATACCATAAAATATATTAGTACATTTTCAAATTTTAAAAAGGGAAAATTCTATTTTTGAATAGAAATCAAATTTCAGATAGACTAGAATATAATAACTTATTTTAACTATAATAAAAAAAGTAGTTTTATTTGTAAACGATATTTAGAAATAAAGTGGAATAATTATTATTAAATAATTAGGAAATAAAAGAATTAATTTATAAAGGGTAAATTGAGAAATTGTTCCAAACGAAAACGATGAAATTTATTTCGATGTTCGAAATGTAAATATAATTGAAATAAACCTATAAGGATTTATAATTTGATTTCGACTATGTCGAATATTATATAGATAATTTATTTTAGAAATTATAGATTATAAAACTTAGAAATTGACAAGATAGTTAATATATGGTTTAAAACCCAATAATTTATGAACGAATGTGTAATCAAGATTTAGTTATTAATTTAATATATATTTAACAAGAAGATGACTTGTAAATGGGGTTTATGAAGTGGAATATGAATATCAATTTATAAAAGAACTAGATAGATCGATTTTTCAACTATAATGGCATTTATTATTTAATTCAAGATTTGATTTGATAAAATGAGTCCATATTTCTATAGAGGAATGATATTCACGTTTTAAAGTGAATAATGATTTAAAAGCAAACGTTTTGCAGATTTGATTGGTTATAAAAGAAAATTGGTAAATGTTTAGAAGTGATAAATTCGAAAATGAATTTAGAAATTGATTTGACCTGAAACAGTGAATTTATTCTGACGTTCAGAACGTTGATCGAATATATATTATTCGAAAGAGAGTTATAAGTTGAAACGCTATCGTTATAACCAATGTTTTATACAACATTTGTTGAATCTATATAAATGGATTTTGGAATTGTTTACCAAATATAACCAGAGATGTTTTCTAAGTATAGAAAATGAAATGATTTTGAAGTTAAGAATGGAATTCAGGAAATTAGAAACTGACTGGAGATTAGTTATGTTGAATGGCTTTCTGGGTATCGATCTGATATTGATTTCGGCCTTCGGGGTTAATACTTAGGGAGTTGTTCTCTTATTAGTTTACGGTTAGGGACTGATGGATGTTTGAGGATAGTGATGCATGAATATAAGAAATGGAAATATTTTCCAAAGATAAATAGTGTATATTTTCTAATATAGAAAATAAGAAATTGTGAACAAATGGAAATGTTTTCAGCGAATCGTAAGAGTTTAAAATGGGTTTCAGAAATATGGGAATCTGGAGATTGGGAAATGAATAAATTAATGATAAATTAATTTAAAGTGCTTACTGTTGATTGATGGTTGATAGATATAATTTCCATTTGGAAATAGGTCATTATTATTATGAATATTTTCCTTTGATAGTTAAATAACCGACTATCAAAGCTCTTGATCATTTTTCATTGTCAGTATGAAGAGACCGGGATCAGGTTTACTCTCTGAAAACCACTCTGTATGGGCATTAGTGTGGCGAATCAAATATGATGAAGATGATTGAAGACGGAGTTTATGCAAGGGAGCTCTCTGGCGATCTTAGGTAGGAATTGCCTGAGAAGGATTTACAGAATAGTGCCTTCGATTTGTCTAGTCCTATGACAACATAAATGGATGAATGTCTGACGAAGTATACCTAATAGATCGTGTAAATTGATCTTTTCAAACGTAATTACGTTGGTGGCAGAAGAATTCGTTTCTCTTAGCTTTATACTCGTGGTATTTTTAGGGAAACCAATTTTTGATTTGGTAGGTTTGACGATGTAGCATTCAAAGTGAATGGTGGCTAGATGTTCCAAAGGATACGTTATGCCTCAAGCCTCATCAACCGAGAAATGACAAAAATCGGGAAGGCAACATGGCTAAGTGGGTCGCTCCCAATTATGGTATATTGTCACCATCTAGAGAATATTCATTTTTTTTTTCGCTTATGTATCTCCCAGGAATGGTTATGTTGGTATACCAACTGTAAGGTGACAATATATTCGGAAGATTCAAGCGAAATGAATGGCCGGTTATGTGTGGCTGAGTTGCAAGATGTTCTTGTTGAACTCCAGTGTATCCCCTTTAGAGTACACTGATCGGAAGGTGGTTCCCTACCTTGTCATAGTGGAAAATCCATTCTCCAATATCAGCCCGTGGTTTTGATTGTATATTATGTATGTGGCGCGTGAGATGCAAGCGTTCTGCTAGATCACTATTTACTTGTATTTGACACTATTATAATACCAGAACAATATTGTTTTAAAAGAATGTTTTTGGGTTATCGTAAGGTAAAAACCATCCATGTTTATGTGTGGACCGGTCTTACGATTACCATTTCTTTGAAAAGAATTTTGAAAAATTAAACTGAATGTCGGGGTTTACTCACACCATTCCCATGACTGACCCAGAGTTTATTTTGTTTTGTTACCCTAAACTCTTGGGTGTCCAAATTTGTACGGGCAATCAAGTAGTCGGAATTTTACAGATATACTAGGAAGAGCTTGGAGAAGGGGGATTCAACATTTGTCATATATAGAGTTATTTTTGCTGTAATGTTATGTGATTGTACTCTGATAATGGTATGTATATACAGTTACAGTTTTGTATTTCAAAAGTTGTTATATATAATATATTTTATTCGTTCTGCTGTGAGATTCGTGTTTACTCTGATTCTGTTATGGTGTGTTCTTTTTCTTCTTCTATTCTTACTTTATTTCTTTCTATTCCTCATCCTCTAACTTCTTTTTATTAATGATCCGGTATTTTCGATACCTGAATAGTTGACATGGGGTTTTGCGTGAAATTTCTATCGAAAATCCATAGGGCGTTACAATTCCCTGTAAACTCGTGACATCCGCTCCTAACTGTTCTAATCCTACACTTAAAACCCTGCACTGATCTCGAACCCTGAGATCAAATTTTTTTCCCTAACTATAAATCCTATAGCTAGACTCCTAGTTTACTTGAAAAGTAGTAAACAATTAATAGATTATAAAAATGAAACAACTTAAAACTAAAAACAAACAAAACTCTAAGTGTAAGTTTATAAAGAAATCGGCACCCCTTTCAAAATGCTTTATCACTTACAATAAAAAGCATGGCTTCTGTAACAACCCGTATTTTGAATAACAAGTTATAACATAAATCAAGGCAGAATTAAATGATAAAATCTGAATCAAGGGAAACGGGCTGTGTCATTGCGTTCGTCTCGGAAAAATACGCGAAATAGAGTCCGAGTTTTCGAAAATCGGAGTCCGTATGACCCAGTTATGGCCCGTCAAAGTTTTCAGAAAATTCAAGTTTAAAAACAGATTCAAATTCAAATTCAGCTGAGCAGGGCAGGCGGGAAAAATTCCCGCCACCCCCAAGTCGACTGGGGAGTCGACTTGGGAGTCGACACACCCCAGGCTGTGTCGACTGCCCAATCGACACCCATGTCGACTTGGGTGGTCGGCCAGTTTGGCCTGGGTGCATCTGACTTGTTTCTCAAGACATGTTTGGAGGCTAGTGACGGATTTTAATGGCCCAGATCTGAATTAGGGTTAATTCTATGGCCTAAACTAACCTAATCCTTTATAAAAAGACCCTAATGCCTAGCCTAAATCAACATAAATCATTCCTATAAATAAACTATGCCAAAATGTTTAATCATGGCCTCCACCCTCTTGTCATAGTATCCATCCTCATGAGAGTTCCTAAGCTTGTTTGAGAGTTTCTAAGCTTGATTCAAGGCCAAAGTTTAATCTTTCTTCATCAAAGCAAAGACCTTCTTCTTGTTTCTCAAGGGTTTTCATTAGAGCTTGCTATTTGGGGGTTTTTAGAGTTGCTAGTGGCTTCGTCTCAATCTTATTTTTATTTTATAAGTCTTCATAGCATTGTAAGCCCTATACTACTCTTAGATTCTAACTATGAAGTTAAATATGACATGTTGCAAGTTTGAGTTTGGGCCTAATTATGATTTGTGCTTTGATTCTATCATGTTATGCATAGATTTATTCTATGCATGTTTGTGAAGCTATCACCATGACTTTGTGCATAAAAAGCTATGAGCTTTGACTTGAAGTGTTGCATAAAGCAACATAGAAACTCTCATAAACCTTATATCATCTTGCATATAATGTTATATGCGAATCACTTGCTATCATCCTATGTCATTTATGACCATGTTTCATCTATTTTGCTAAAGTTGATATCATGCATGTTTTGGGGCCTATAATGTAATATGCAAGTTTATGAACACATTTGCCTCATATGCCACTATGTTTAACTTGTGGCCCAAACCTTATTAATTATGTCATGCTTCTAAGTTCCCTCTTTGAGATCTATTTGCGTCTATGCGAACTTGCATGCGATGGGGTTACGTTATGGGTAAACTAGAATGACATAAAAACATGACTTGAAAAGATGACATGAAATATGACATGTGATTATGCTTGAAACATGAACATGAACTTGGACATGACTTCTAGAAAACATGAGAATGGCCAACTCGAGGTTGGGTTGAGTTTGTAGCATAAATCTACCCGGAACCGACCGACTTAACTAGTGGCTACAAGCAATAGGACCCAATGTGAGTAGTTGGTCATGTCGCACTTGAAACCCGAGGTTAGACTAAGTTGTGGTGTAAAGCTACCCGGACCCGCCCGGCTTAACTAGTAACCACAACAAGGTCTAATGTGAGAGGTTGGGTGCATTAAATTAATTAATGCCACATGATAGGGTTAAGTCATGGACCACTTGAATACTTAACCAATTAAACACGATGGGTTGATGGGGTTAAGTCATGAACCTTGGGTACACTTAACCAACTTGATACTTGATTGGATAGGGTTAACCATGTTGAACCCATTAGAAACCCTAGTTACGTGGTCCTTTTCACCAGTAACCCTCTTGATTGTATCATGATACCCTAGGTACTAGGCTAGGGTGGGGCACGATTACTGGGCTGACATGTAAGCGACCAAAACGACGGCTGAGTAGGTGCGCCGGTGTAGGTTCAGGCGGACTATGGTCGTGCGCATAGTCCGGAGTTGAAAAAGCAGACACGAGCACCAGTAGGTTTAGACTGTGCGTACTTGATTTGTGTCCGTGGTTGGCACCCTAGGGCTTGATACACCCTAGGGTGGACCTAGCACAGTTTGACTACACTTCGTGATTGGGCCGTATGACACCGACACTTGACGAGTTAGGCTTATTGGGAGCCGATCGACTAGACCGAGTAGTTGGACTTTGATTTAGGTCACCTCATGATATTGGGCCAGCTTTGGGCCAAGGGATCATTTCTTGTTTATACTTGACATGGATTGGAATACTAGTACACACTTGGTGCAACTTAACCTTGTATATGCGATGCCACACTTGATCTATCTTGTTAACTTTTCACCATGCCAGTTATCACCCTATGTTTCATCTCTGCTTTACATGTCCAGTTAACTTTATTAGTTTTTATACTAATATTAGATAGGACTTACCAGTCTTTTTGACTGACCCATTTTCTTTCGCCTCTTTTCTTCCGTTCCCCCCCCCCCAGGTTTACAGGGTGGGAACACTGCTACCTAGCTTGGATTTTTAGCTGCTTTTCTGGATAGCTCATGTACGGTTTGGACTTGAGCTTGCTATGGCTTTATTCTACCTTGGGGATAGTTACTTTATGATTTTCTTTCCAGTTTTCAGTTTATGTTTCTAGACTTTGTTTTGTGGAAAATAATGACCAAGTACTTTGATGTAACTTGACTATGGTTTTGAAATGCTAGTTTTTATCTGCTGCTTTACTTACTCTATTTTTACTTCTATATGTTCTGTCTTGTGATATCTGCATGCATGTTTACCTTGTTTAACGCTCCTCCAAAGCTAGTGCGCTTGCAAGAGTGGCATTGGCAGAGGTGGGGTGTTACATTTGGTATCAGAGCATAAGGTTTACAAGATTTGAGCAAAAAGGTTTTTTAAAAACTTACCTTTTGAAAAACTACTTTCAAAGCCAATTAAGTATTTTCCAAGAAAAGTCTAGTTTATTTTAAAAGGCTATTCCCCAAAAGCCATTAGCATTATCCTTCGTTTCCTCGTTCTTAATCTATCTTTTCCTTTTTCAGCATGGCCGATCTTAACCTTCCTGAGGGAGTAACCATTCCCGGATGGTTTCGGAGGTACTTGGAAGCTAGGGCCAACGATGTGGGCCCTTCAAACACTCCCACTGTAACTGAGGTTCCTCCTCCTCCTCAGCATCCACAAGCAGATTTCGCAAAGGTTTGCAAAGACTTTAAGGCGATGGGAGGCAAGAATTTTATTGGGACGGAGACTTTTGTGGAGGCGAGAAATTGGTTGAAAGAAACTGAAGATCTCTTCGCCATCTTTGATGTGGAAGACCATAGAAAAGTTCTATTGGAAGCATGGCTATTGAAAGAGGAAGCTGCTTATTGGTGGGAGGTCACCAATGCTACTAGACCTATAGAGACATGGGCCGACTTTAGGACGAGGTTTGGGCTTAAGTTTCTATCATCTGCTGAGGCGAATCTGCAATTGGAGAAGTTTATATCTTTGAAGCAAGGGGACATGACAGTGAGGGAGTATGTGAATAAGTTTAACCAGCTTGCTCGATTCAGTTTGGACATGGTTAATACTCCCCAGAAGAAGGCTCTACGCTTTGCACGAGGGTTGAATGAGCCATTACAAGGGTTAGCCCTGTCTCATATACCCATGGGGTCCACTTTTGAAGGCCTAGTGGACATGGCATTGCTTCAAGGAGACGATAAGAATGGCAAGAAAGAAGTCAAGCCTAATGAGACTCAAACCAAGAAGGCAGATTCCAAGTGGGGAGGGAATCAGAGCAATCAGAACAACAAGAACAACAAGAACAACAAGAACAACAAGGGCAATAAGGCCAACAACAACAAGGCAAAGGACCCAAGAAAATGCAACTTCTGTGGGATTGTTGGGCACATAGCCAAAGATTGCAGAAAGAAGAAGAGGAAGTTGGGCGAATGCTTTCACTGTGGAGAGCCTGGACACCTTAGCAAGGATTGCCCCAAGAAGCAAGGACAAGGGCAAGGGCAGACTCAGCGTGCATGACCTTCTGGAGGGCAAGTGCATGCTCTCAACACTGCTCCAGTTCAGGACCGAGGTAGTATTTCTGTAGAAAACCTTGTTTATATTTCTGATTTTCCTGTTCGCACTTTATTTGATTCTGGCGCATCGCACACCTTTATTTCTTCTGACATTGTTAAAAGTTTGCACCTAAGTACTAGTCTAGTTGAGGATCCCGTTAGTGTTTCAAATCCAATTGGGGGTTCCGCCTATCTATCTATGATTTGTGTGGATTTGAAGATTTCTCTCTTGACCGTGGAATTCACGTGTAATGCTTATGTTCTCGGGTTCACGGGATACGGGTTGATTTTGGGCATGGATTAGTTGTCCAGTTATGGAGCCATCCTCGATTGTGAGCATAGGGTGGTGAGGCTCATGACTCGCCTCGGTAATACCTTGCAACCCGCTGGATCCCGTCATGTTATGTTATCTTGAATCTCTTGACTCATCCATCGATGATCTGCAATCTGTAAGGGTGGTCCGAGACTATCCTGATGTCTTTAAAGAGGTTAAGGGGTTACACCCTAAACGAGAGATAGATTTCCGCATTTATCTTGTTGATAATGCCAATCCAGTTTCATTGCTCGTTAGGCACATGGCCCCACGCGAAAAAAGGGAGCTCAGTAAGCAAATTAAGGAGTTGCTTGAGAAAATTTTTATTAGGCGAAGCATTTCTGAATGGGGTGCTCCTGTGGTATTCGCTACTAAGGCGGATGGTTCGCTTCGTCTATGTGTTGATTATCGAGAGTTGAACAAGCTGACAAAGAAAAATAGGCACCCGTTACCGAGGATTGATGACCTCTTTGACCAGCTTGTTGGTGCTTCAGTTTTCTCTCAGCTCGATCTAGCCACCGGATTCCATCAGCTTAGAGTGGCTGAGGATAGTATCGATAAGACTGCGTTTAGGACTCCAGATGGATTCTTTGAATGGCTTGTCATGCCATTCGGTTTGACTAATGCACCCGCCTACTTCGTAGATTTGATGAGTAGGGTGTTCAGGGAGTTCCTTAACAAGTTTGTGGTTGTCTTCGTGGATGATATTCTGATCTTCTCAAAGGATGAGGAAGAACATGCTAGACATCTCAAGGAAGTGATGGGCACGCTTAGAGCTCATCAGTTGAAAGCCAAGTTCTCCAAATGCCATTTTTGGAGAATGGAAGTTCAGTTTCTTGGACATATAGTCTCTAAGAAAGGCATAGCTGTGGATCCCGCGAAAGTGGTTGCAATTCAAGACTGGAAGACTCCTTGGAATGCAACCGAAGTAAGAAGCTTTCTCGGTCTGGCGGGCTACTATAGGAAGTTCATCAGGGACTTCGCTAAGATTTCAGCCCCTCTTACTAAGTTGACGAAGAAGAACTTAGTCTTTGCATGGGACTTAGAATGTGAGCTTGCTTTTCAAAGGCTCAAGAGGGCCCTTACTACAGCTCCAGTTTTCGCATTACCCGATGGCGGTAAGATGTTCACCGTGTACACCGATGCATGTGGCACGGAGTTAGGTGCTGTTCTGATGCAGGAAGGAAGAGTGATATGTTATGGGGGTAGGCAACTTAAAGTTCATGAGAAGAACTATCCCACTCACGATTTGGAGTTGGCGGCGATCGTCTTTGCACTCAAATCCTGGCGCCACTATCTTCTAGGCGAAAGGTTTGAGTTATATACTAATCACAAGTCGCTCAAGTACCTCTTCTTGCAGAAAGATCTGAATCTAAAGCAGTAAAGGTGGATGGAATTCTTGGCATCTTATGACTTCGAGATAGCTTATACCCCTGGCAAGGGTAATGTTGTGGCAGATGCACTAAGCAGAAGTAGGTTGACTTTGAGTCCCTTGTTTGTTGAGATGAGGAGCCTAGAGTTCTTGGCAACCTTTGATTTCACAACAGCTGTTGAGTCGATGACGGGTTCGTTAGCATCTCTTGAGCTTAGACCTATACTTCTTGATCAAGTAGGGACTTCGCAGAAGGAAGATCCGCAGATAGGCGAGATCATGGATAAGTTGATTCGTGGTGAGACGTCTAGTCACCTTGCTAGATATACTATTGATGACAAGGGTTGGCTAAGGCGTGATGGAAGGCTATGCGTTCCACAAGTAGGAGACTTGGTGCATAAAGTTCTCGAAGAAGTGCATCACTCGAAGATGACTATACATCCTGGAGGAGATAAGATGTATAGGGACATGAAGCGCATTTTATTTTGGGCTGGAATGAAGAAGGATGTGGCAGAGTATGTTTCAAGGTGCATGGTGTGCCAACAAGTGAAAGCCGAGTCAAAGAAACCCGGTGGGCTATTACATCCATTGGAGGTCCCGCAATGGAAGTGGGAAAGTATCTCTATGGATTTTGTGGATGGATTGCCTAGGTCAAGGAGAGGGAATACGAGCATATGGGTCATAGTTGATAGACTTACGAAGAGTGCTCATTTCATTCCAGTGAAGAGCAAGAGGACCGCATCATGGTTAGCATCTGTTTATCTTCGAGAGATAGTGCGATTGCATGGAGTTCCTTCTAGCATAGTTAGCGATCGTGACCCAATATTCACTAGCCAGTTCTGGAATAGTTTGCAAGCGATGGGTATGCGATTGAATCTAAGTATAGCCTATCACCCCCAGACAGATGGCCAAACCGAAAGGGTGAATAGAGTGCTAGAAGATCTTTTGAGGCTTTGTGTGCTTGACTTTGGTGGTACTTGGGAAGACCACCTCCCTCTCGTAGAGTTTGCTTATAATAATAGCTATCAAGCTAGCATAGGGATGTCACCATTTGAAGCTCTGTATGGGAGGCCGTATAGGTCACCATCTTGTTGGTGGGAGACAACGGATAGGCTTATACTTGGGCCCGATATGATACGGGACACATCCGAGAAAGTTGAATTGGTGAGAAGACGGATGAAAGCGGCCCAAGACAGACAAAAATCCTATGCTGACAAGCGAAGGACAGATTTGGAATTCGAAGTTGGAGATATGGTTTTCGTGAAGGTTTCTCCTTTGCGTAATGTGGTTCGTTTTGGAGCAGTTGGGAAGCTGGCACCAAGGTTCGTAGGACCCTTCCCTATCATAGAGAGAATTGGGAAGATGGCTTATAAGGTGGAATTGCCCGAGAAATTGGCCGGAGTGCATAATGTCTTTCATGTCTCGCATCTCCGAAAGTGCCTACATGAGTCCGCTGAGGTGGTTGAACCTAGCATTCTTGAAGACATGGAGATAGAGAAAGAGGCAACCTTGAGGAGAGCTACGATTCGTATCTTGGGAACGGAGATCAAGAAGCTAAGAAATCAAGAAGTCAAATTGGTGAAAGTTCAGTGGAGTGAAGCCGAAGAGGATGCAACTTGGGAAACCGAGGAGAAGATGCGTGGGCTTTATCCATTTCTTTTTGAGGGTACATTCTCGATCTCTTTTCCTTTTTAGCATATCTTTCTTTTGCTATCCATGTTTATCTTGTTATCTTGTTAACCTTGTCATGAGAACCTTAGGTAGAAACCCCTTTGATGAAACATGTATTTGAAACATGTTATGCTTGATGTTTGCAAGTGATTGCAAGTGTTTGCAAGTGGATACTCGTGGATGCATGATACACATTAGGCACTAAGATCGGCTCACACACTTTCATATTGCATATGCATGAGTGCTTATACTTATTCGTGGATGAAACTTGTTATGCTATCACGTGGATGCTGCATATGGATGAATGTTATGTGCACTCATATAGAGATTATAAATTATGTTAGGAATCTGCATACATATGGACTCATTTCACTAACATACTTTGCATTAAGGAGGTTTACTGAATCAGTAACCGCCTGATTTTGGCATTAGATAAGTACATATACACACACCTTTCGCATATGATCATACAGCATTCAAAATCTTTTAAGGACAATGACTACACGTGGATGATGTTTTGAGTAGATGGATGATGGATGGTAGGATACGTTCTTCCTAACTTGAAGATTTCGGGGACGAAATCCTTTAAGGTGGGGAGGATGTAACAACCCGTATTTTGAATAACAAGTTATAACATAAATCAAGGGAGAATTAAATGATAAAATCTGAATCAAGGGAAACGGCCTGTGCCATTGCGTTCGTCTCGGAAAAATACGCGAAATAGAGTCCGAGTTTTCGAAAATCGGAGTCCGTATGACCCAGTTATGGCCCGTCAAAGTTTTCAGAAAATTCAATTTTAAAAACAGATTCAAATTCAAATTCAGCTGAGCAGGGCAGGCGGGAAAAATTCCCGCCACCCCCAAGTCGACTGGGGAGTCGACTTGGGAGTCGACACAACCCAGGCTGTGTCGACTGCCAAGTCGACACCCCTGTCGACTTGGGTGGTCGGCCAGTTTGGCCTGGGTGCATCTGACTTGTTTCTCAAGACATGTTTGGAGGCTAGTGACGGATTTTAATGGCCCAGATCTGAATTAGGGTTAATCCTATGGACTAAACTAACCTAATCCTCTATAAAAAGAACCTAATACCTAGCCTAAATCAACATAAATCATTCCTACAACTAAACTATGCCAAAATGTTTAATCATGGCCTCCACCCTCTTGTCATAGTCTCCATCCTCATGATAGTTCCTAAGCTTGTTTGAGAGTTTCTAAGCTTGATTCAAGGCCAAAGTTTAATCTTTCTTCATCAAAGCAAGGACCTTCTTCTTGTTTCTCAAGGGTTTTCATTGGAGCTTGCTATTTGGGGGTTTTTAGAGTTGCTAGTGGCTTCGTCTCAATCTTATTTTTATTTTATAAGTCTTCATAGCATTGTAAGCCCTATACTACTCTTAGATTCTAACTATGAAGTTAAATATGACATGTTGCAAGTTTGAGTTTGGGCCTAAGTATGATTTGTGCTTTGATTCTATCATGTTATGCATAGATTTATTCTATGCATGTTTGTGAAGCTATCACCTTGACTTTGTGCATAAAAAGCTATGAGCTTTGACTTGAAGTGTTGCATAAAGCAACATAGAAACTCTCATAAACCTTATGTTATCTTGCATATAATGTTATATGCGAATCACTTGTTATCATCCTATGTCATTTATGACCATGTTTCATCTATTTTGCTAAAGTTGATATCATGCATGTTTTGGGGCCTATAATGTAATATGCAAGTTTATGAACACATTTGCCTCATATGACACCGTGTTTAACTTGTGGCCCAAACCTTATTAATTATGTCATGCTTCTAAGTTCCCTCTTTGAGATCTATTTGCGTCTATGCGAACTTGCATGCGATGGGGTTACGTTATGGGTAAACTAGAATGACATAAAAACATGACTTGAAAAGATGACATGAAATATGACATGTGATTATGCTTGAAACTTGAACATGAACTTGGACATGACTTCTTGAAAACATGAGAATGGCCAACTCGAGGTTGGGTTGAGTTTGTAGCATAAATCTACCCAGAACCGACCGGCTTAACTAGTGGCTACAAGCAATATGACCCAATGTGAGTAGTTGGTCATGTCGCACTTGAAACCCGAGGTTAGACTAAGTTGTGGTGTAAAGCTACCTGGACCCGCCCGGCTTAACTAGTAACCACAACAAGGTCTAATGTGAGAGGTTGGGTGCATTAAATTAATTAATGCCACATGATAGGGTTAAGTCATGGACCACTTGAATACTTAACCAATTAAACACGATGGGTTGATGGGGTTAAGTCATGAACCTTGGATACACTTAACCAACTTGATTGGATAGGGTTAACCACGTTTAACCCATTAGAAACCCTAGTTACGTGGTCCTTTTCACCAGTAACCCTCTTGATTGTATCATGATACCTTAGGGACTAGGCTAGGGTGGGGCACGATTACTGGGCTGACATGTAAGCGACCAAAACGACGGCAGAGTAGGTGCGCCGGTGTAGGTTCAGGCGGACTATGGTCGTGCACATAGTCCAGAGTTGAAAAAGCAGACACGGGCACCAGTAGGTTTAGACTGTGCGTGCTTGATTTGTGTCCTTGGTTGGCACCCTAGGGCTTGATACACCCTAGGGTGGACCTAGCACAATTTGACTACACTTCGTGATTGGGCCGTATGACACCGACACTTGACGAGTTAGGCTTATTGAGAGCCGATCGACTAGACCGAGTAGTTGGACTTTGATTTAGGTCACCTTATGATATTGGGCCAGCTTTGGGCCTAGGGATCATTTCTTGTTTATACTTGACATGGATTGGAATACTAGTACACACTTGGTGCAACTTAACCTTGTATATGCGATGCCACACTTGATCTATCTTGTTAACTTTTCACCATGCCAGTTATCACCCTATGTTTCATCTCTGCTTTACATGTCCAGTTAACTTTATTAGTTTTTATACTAATAGTAGATAGGACTTACCAGTCTTTTTGACTGACCCGTTTTCTTTTGCCTCTTTTCTTCCGTTCCCCCCCCCCTCCAGGTTTACAGGGTGGGAACACTGGTACCTAGCTTGGATCTTTAGCTGCTTTTCTGGATAGCTCAAGTATTGTTTGGACTTGAGCTTGCTATGGCTTTATTCTACCTTGGGGATAGTTACTTTATGATTTTCTTTCCAGTTTTCAGTTTATGTTTCTAGACTTTGTTTTGTGGAAAATAATGACCAAGTACTTTAATGTGACTTGACTATGGTTTTGAAATGCTAGTTTTTATCCGCTGCTTTACTTACTCTGTTTTTACTTCTATATGTTCTGTCTTGTGATATCTGCATGCATGTTTACCTCGTTTAACGCTCCTCCAAAGCTAGTGCGCTTGCAAGAGTGGCATTGGCGGAGGTGGGGTGTTACAGCTTCCTCCTTTTTGACTTTAAGGGGCACTGATCAACAGATTAGGGCTTTGCTTCCCAAAATCAAATCTCTACTTCAAACGTTCTCTAATTAATTCTCTGATGGCTTCGAAACAGTTGCACCATGTCAAATGATTTGGGATTGCGATCGAAAACACTCATGAGTAATTTTGATATTAATTTCTCTTACACTCGAATTTGTTGCTTGGTTTTCCAATGCTTGATGCCAATGATGATGTGGTGCATTTATAGGGGTTTTAACCCCTTAACAATCTTTGATTTCACGTAATGACTTGGCTTGATATTTGCATAAATTAGGTCTTGATTACTACGTGAATTCCCAATCGATTTTGGAAATGACTGAATGATTTTCTTAGCACAAAAATGAGTGATTGATATATCTGTAATGTTTTTTGAATCGATGGAATTATTCATGCCAAAGACAAATCCTTTACTCACATTGATAATTCTTGCATGCTCTATGCTTGATGAATTTGGCCGAGATTTTGTCCACTGTGAATTTGGTGAATAAATTGTAATTTCAAATTGCAAAATTTTACTTGTGCCAAGAATGCAAATAAATCTCTTTCCAAAACTTGAAAGTGGTAATTTTTTTTAAATTTCTTTTCTTTGAAACCATTCGAACAACTTTTGATTGCATTTGCACAAACATTTGGACTCTGCCTTGCTATTGCTATGCGTGTGTCTTGAATGCTTTGGCTAGTTCATGTGTATAACTCCTCTTGTCCATGTATTTACAATCTGCCTTGCACCTGAGCTATGTACATATGAATCTCCTTTCTTGAAATTGCTACCCTTTACACCTGTTGTGTCACCGTGTGCGCATTTGCACACACCTTTGTCCTACGCGTAGTTATTCCAGATTTGATTTTTGAATCAGTTGCCAACTATGCCATCATGTAATTGTTTTGTGCACCTGTTGCACCATGTTGAACAGTGTACACATTTGAACTCTGCATTATTCCACTAAGTTCGGTACTAAAAAAAACTTCCTTAATTATGATGACCATTTTGTGAACTTCCATATGCATATTTTCTTTGAACCTGACATTTGCATTGCTGTAGAATTGTGACCATATTTGAACATCTTGTTGTTGTATCGTATACTCTGGGTGACTTGTCATTGCATGCGATATTGTCATACATGTATATATATACATGTATATATGTATATGTATGTATGCATGTATGTATGTATGTATGTATGTATGTATGTGTGTGTGTTTATTTATCACTTGCCTTTGTGTATTCATGTTGCCTGAAACTGAAACCCCTCTTGACCAAGCTTTGTTGGCTCCAGTTTTGAAGTTAGGTACATTGTCTTGTGACTAAACATGAAACTGATATTGGTTGATGCTCACATGAGTGCCATGCTAATGTGCTTGTATACTACTTATTGTCTTAACTTCTTGTTGACACTTGAGCTCGAACTTGTGTAATTGAGCTTCTTTATGATTGTCCACTTTTGGCTTGTCATCTAGTTGTTGGCTTGCTTGTGCCATGAGCCTACTAGGTTGTACATGTGCACATCCCATTGTACATTTTGCATATGCACCATTCATGTGTGAGCTGCACCTCTTCTTGTTATACATGCTGCCATACTTGACCTTGATCATGCCATGTACACGTGCACTACAATGCTGCATTTATGTAACTTGTTGGATGTAATTTTTCGGCATGAAAGTTGTGCATGCACTGATGTTTGACCACATTTCCCCTGCACATTATCAATATCTGTGTGTGTATGTGTGTGTGTGCATACATACACATGTATGTTTATACATGTATTGTGCATATGCAATTATATTTTCTATTTACATCAGTAAATCACTGTATAATGTGTAGCAACCCGCATTTTATGTACTGAAGGATCGTAAAATATTTTTATTTAATTCCCTAAGGGTTGGATCATTCTCATATTTTGATATGTTGGTAATGGGGATGTAAGACATGTCCATAATTTTTACCAAATTTATTTGTGACCGTTTCTCCCCTGTCAGTCTTGTACAAGGCATAACTTTTGATTGGGATCAAATCGGGTGCTAAGGCTGGTCTCATTGGAAAGAAAACGGTGTTGGCAATTCCGTAGAGTAGTCAGAATAAAGATTTGGTTCAGCGGTTTGGGAGGAATCACTATTTTTGTGTTTTACAATTTATGTTCAGGTTTTTAGAGCCATTAAAGGGCTGATTTGAGAAGGCCCATTAGTGAGCTGATAGGAGGCTATAAATAGGGGGTTAGAGGCATGGAGAGAGAGTTACTTTTCTTCATTCATTGATTTGGTTGAGCTAGTGATCCTCCTTACTTAATCAAATACACCTTTCCACCATTAAAATTCAAGATCTACACAAGAGAATTGAAGATCTACATCGTTTGAAGCTAGATTTACGTCAAGTGAAGAGAGATTGCTTCAAATCAAGAGGTTTGAAGCATATTCTTTGCTGTTCGTATTGAGAATTTAGCGATTTCGAGTTAATTTAAACAACTGGTGAGTGATCACTACAACAAATATACCATATTACAACGATGCAAAAATGTTGTAAAAAGTTTTTACAACGGTGGAGCCACCGTCTGTATTAAGAAGTTGTAATATACTTATATCTTTTACAACGTTTCTGCACAGTTGCAACACCGTTGTGAAATAGGGTATTTAACAACTTTTACCCACCATTGTAATAAACCTTATTACAACTTTTATTCCCCGTTGCTGTATATTCTATTATAACATCAGAGCATAGGTATAACAACTTTCACCACCGTTGTAATAAACTTTATTACAACTTTTTTTTGCTGTTGTAAATCATATACACCTTATTAATATAAAGAATTCACATATATTAATAATATGATTCATATTTCAATGCAACAAATATAATTATATGGAATCATTCATTTATATTAATTAACATAATATTCGATCAATATACACATAGTACATCATCAACTAAGCCCATCATAAAAACATAACTGTTTCAAAATACATACATCGATCTAACACAAAAGATACATATGCATAACCTACAAAAGCACTCTAGCTAAAGACAACATAATTTTTATTCCAAGCCATAGTTGATCCAACAGCTTCTCCAATGTTAGTCATTACGAAACTCGGCTTCCACAGGAAAGCCTCTGAAACCTATAAAGTTGAATTATGCATACAAATAAATATCTTGGTATTTTTATTCAACAAGAATCAAAGCAAAAAAAAATGTCGAAAGAGTATGTAGACAAATATGGCCGTACGAGAGAAGATATGAACATTAAACCTTTAATGTTTAAAAAAAATAGACCCAAAAACAAGTCACCGGTTGCATAAGAACATGTCTACTGTTAGAAAAAAGAACAAACAGTCTTTATTTTAAGCCAACAATACCAAATCTTAATAGCATCCACTACCTGAAGAACAATAGCAATTGACACTTTTGTAGGTGAAGCTAATAGGGTTAAGTGCAATACAACTGCAAAATCTCATAATAGTAGTTCATACTCAAGGGTATACATACCTCTAACACTTTTTTTAACATAGAATGATTTTTAAATCAACTTAGCAAATAGGGGTGCCATCTCACACATTGAATGATTTTACAACTCAGTTCAGAATCATTGTTTTGTATAGTTCATGCCAACATAAAATAAAATTCCAAGAAAAGAAAAACCAAAAACATCAATTGCAGATGAAATCTTGTAGCTAGAATAAAATCAAATGTTAAAAATAAAAAATAAAAAAAACCTGCAGTGCAAAAACTTTAACATGAGTCCTTACGGCAAGGAAGCTACCTACAGAAGTAAAATCAAATGTATGCAGATCTCAAAAAACTTCTATCTGGATGCACAGGAAACAACCTTAGCTTCATCAATAATCTAAAACGTGAAACCTCAGTAGAGTCTACCGGTACACTCAATGGAGCCACAGTAACCAAAAGGCTGCAACCAAAAGAAAACAAGCAGCAAAACCAAAAGGTCATACCCAAGACAATGGCCTAAAAGAAAACAAGCAGCTCCAGCAACCAAAAGGCTGCAAAACCATAGAACCACAACAAACCCTTCGAAACTTGCTCAAAACCAACAACCAACTAACAGTTCCTCAAATCCTCGATAACTCAATAAACCAATTCCAAAATCCCCTCAATAAGCAAAAAACCCATCGAAAAAAGAAAAATAGACATACCGTAGCATGCAGACTAAATCGAATCGAAAAGTGATTTTGTTTTTGGATCTAATTTGGAGAAGGAGGAATTATTCCTCGGTTTGGCTTCAAATAGGGAGGTCCATCTTCGGGAAGGAAGGGGAGCTGAGACTATTAATGGTGGTGGCGGTTCTGGCAGTGCAGGAATTTGGGGAGGATGGGGATTATCGAGGAGGATGGATGGGTTTGAAGCGAAAGGGGGATCCGCTGCCAAGGTTGAGAGGCTAGGTTTTGAATGATTATGAATTTGAAGTGATTTTGTTTAGCGTTGACCAGATGAAATGGTTTCGCTTTTGATTTAGGATCCAGCACTCTAAACGCGGCCCGCCAAAATTTTCAATCCTCCCGCTTAAATTTGGATGTAGGTGCAGTACACGAGAGCCAAAATTTGTTCCAGCTCAAGTTTCCTACTTTCTTCTGTGCTGACAGTTAATGTCTGTAAATTTTTCATTGATCATAATAAAAATTTCACCAAAATACATAGAATTAAATGTTATAAGTTGAATTAATAAATAAAAACATACATTAAATATGATATGGATTTCTTGAGAATTAATTTTTATTAAAATATTAAATATTACTTAATTATTAGTAATAGTTATTATTAATTATTATTTATTTCTTCTTAGTTATAATTTAATATTAATTATTAAAAGTTTATTATGGATATGTTGCTAATTATTAATTATTAAACACATAGCATTGACTATTATAAATTAATTACTATTTATTAATTATTAAGTACTAACTATTTAATAGTAATTATTATTTATTAATGATTCCTAAGGTTATTGCTAATTGTTAATTATCCTTTAATATTAGTATTATTAATTATTAAATATTAGATAATATTTATACTTAACTGGCCTCTACTACAATAAGTAGAAAAAGAACTGTTGAAAATAGATTTATACAACTTTCTAATAAAATCGTTTTAATTATTAATTATCAGAAATTAATAACTAAATATTAAATATTAATTCTTGAATTTTTTTTAATTATTAATATTAATGATTACTTTCTATTATTTAATTGTTAAAGATTAGTTATTAAATAATTAATAATAATAATTTATTATGCTAATTATATTAAAAATTATTTACTAATTATGTTTATTACAACTGGCACAAAATGTTAGTTGTAATAGAAATCTATCACAACTGACAAAACAAAAAAGTTGTTAAAAATACGTTTATTACAACGGTGATTTTACCACCTTGTAAAAGTTGTCAAAAATACATTTATTACAACTTTAGGGAAATGACAGTTGTAAAAAACATTTATTACAACGGTGATTTTACCACCGGTGTAAAATTAAAGTTGTAATATGGTGTTTTTGTTGTAGTGGATAAGGCATCTCTCACATAGATTCAATCAAGTATATAGGTTGTTTGATCTCATTTTCAACATTTCAAGTTAGTTTCATGTAGATCTATGTCATGGTAAGTATATTTTTATATGAATCACCATAGGATCTAATCTACCAACTTAAAACCGGTAATTTCTATGTCAATTCATATGTTTATGCAAGTTTAGACCTATTATTTTGTTGATTCATTTTTTTATCATGATTTGGTAAATTTCACATGATTGAGTAATGATTATTAGTGTATGGATGATTGTTGATCGTTGCTTGAATTGGTTGTTGGTTTGTTGAATCGAGATTGGTTGATTTTGTATTAGAGTTATGTGCATTCGAGTATTCATGGATCAGCTTAGATCTATGATGGATCTATGAGGGATGGATCGGCTCATATCTGTAATTGATGGATCAGCTTGGATTTGTGAAGGATCCATGAGGGATGGAATGAATCAGATTTGTGATGGAACCGTGAGGTATGGATCAGCTCAGATTTGTGATGGATCTATGAGTAATGGATTGGCTTAGATCTGTGATGGAACGACTCCGATCTATGATGGTTCTGTGATGGATGGATTGGCTCAGATTTGTGATGGATCTGTGAAGGATGGATCGGCTCAGGTTTGTAATGGATTGGTGATGGATGGATCGACTCAGATCTGTGATGGATTGGTGATGGATGGATCGACTCAGATCTGTGATGAATTGGTGATAGATGGATCGGCTCAGATCTGTGATGGATGGATCGATGGCAGATGGATCGGCGATGGATAAATGATGGATGGATCGCTGACGTATCAGTGATGGATGGATCAGTGATAGGGAATATGATAACATTTCAGAAATGCTTTAAATGGCTGGATAACGATGTGAAAGACAGTTTTGATGGTTTGCTTTGTTTTCGCACTGGATTGATGCACAATTGAACCTGGAGATATAATAGCATTTCAAAAACGCTATAAAAGGCTGTGTTGACATTATAGCCAAATTTTCATAGCGAAAAAGCTGGAAATGTCATTAAATGCAGTATCGACCAAACGAAGCTTGTTTTTGAGTCGAAGATGGTTCTAGCTTCGACACGAATTCAAGGAGGAATGTCTGAAGCGTAGTGAAGTGTTCGTTGATCGTCGTAATGCAACGAATGTGAAGAGGACTCACGGATGTTTTGAGTTCGTGGATAATGGTTGGATGGTCGCCGGTGATGACGACTAGAGATACTAAAGGACGATGAATTATCGTTGTCGTAGGCCCTAGCGGACTCAGAGAAGGGGTATAATAGGGATACCTAAAAGACCGATTGTATGGTCGAGTACCCTGGGTAGCTCGACGAGCCTAGTTACCTTCGTTGTATGGCATATGGAGTTTTGCTAGAACCGGGGTTTACCATTAGCCCTTAATAGTTGATGGCAAGGTGTTAAGCCGGTCATACGATTAATGATGGTTTCATAGTAGGATTGGCGGCGATAGCCAGAGTCATTCATGAATGTTGATTGTTTTGGTTGTACCATCTCACATAGATTGTCTGAAGTCGAAGGAAATGTTTCTTGGGTGCTTGTCTGATGATGGTTTAGGCCTTCGGGGATTGTGCTTGAGAGAGGTTGAACTCGATTAGGATGGTTTACGTGAGATATATAATTGGTTTCCATAATCACTGTTGCTTGGTTACTTCTGATCGCCATGAATGAGTAGTTGCTCTGATGGCCATGGATGTATAGTTGTTTCCAAATGCTTGTTTTTAAAGACTATCACTGTCTGATGTGGGAAGGATGAGGTTGAGTTCTTCTCTGGTGTTTTGGTAGATTGATTGATTAATCTACCCATTCTCATATACTTTATTGATGATGTTAGATAGCTGTTTATCGTTCACTAATACCGTTGTCCGACTCAAGGTTTTATGTTTCCCTTTTATTACCTTGGGTTGTTCATCCGGTTTTGGATGGGCAGACCGAGTAACAGGTTACAGGTAGCATAGCTTAGTGAGGCAAGGATGCTGCGCGGTGGCAAGCAGGAGGCTGGCGTATTACTTTTTACTATATAGTATCTATTGTTTTCCGTTGTGTGATGATTGACTCCGATGTTGTAATGAGGAAAATTTGTACAGATGCTTATGTAGTAATCCAAAGATGTATGGTTATTCTTTCTAGTTGTTTTAAAAGTTCAAGATTCTGCTCAAATATGTTTCACTATTATTGCCTGTTGTATATTTTCTATTGTATTTTATCCTTACGTTGTGAGTTATACAACAGGTTCCGCATGTGTTATCTTACCTTGATGATCATCCATAGCTGCCTGACACGTCTTTCAGGGCATTATTTCTCTTGTTAAGTGCGGGAGTTATGGGCGGTCGTCACATTTGGTATCAGAGCTCTGGTTAATCAATTTTTTCCAAAGTTCGAAGGCGTAATTACGTATGAGAGACGTATTTGTATATTTTTGATGGATGTATACTATATAATAGTATATAGTATAGTAGCGTTTGAACTCCATTTGCAGTTTTTCTCGTAAGTGGCTAATCATTCTATTTTCCAGACTTAGAATGAGTCGTCGACCATCAAGACACACTACTAGGGAGGAGACTGTCCCTAGAGGAGGAAATGGAGGTACACCTGATTACCCAGTCATGTTTGAATCCATGATGGAAGCATTCAAAAGAAGGGTACCCGCTCCAGTGATAGTGATGTTAGATGTAGGAGTTTAGGTGTCTAGGGCTGTGGATTTTGCGAAGTTGTGTAAATACTTCACATCTCTATGATGAAAACAGTTCAAAGGAACATAGCAACTGAAGAGGTTCAAAGATGAGTAGATGCTTGTGTACGTATTTTTGGAGACTTAGGTATAGATGGTGCAATGAAGAGGAAACTTGCATCGAGACAATTGCAGGGTAGAGTCATGGAGTGGTGGAACTTTGTTATGCTTGAGACTCCGAAAGAAGATACAACTTGGGAGTTCCGAGCTACGTTTGAGATGAAGTTTATCCCTACTGCTTAGAAGTCTGTTCTATTCAAGAAGTTTGTGGAGCTGAAACAGAATGGTCGACCAGTGCTTGATTATGTTTCTGACTTTGAGGCATTGTCCAAGTATGCCCGTTCGTATATTGACTCTCCTTACGAGAAGAACGAGAAGTTTGTTATAGGTTTAGACACCTATATTGGAAGCCATATGTGGATCATCTTGACGATCCATATGAGAAGATACTGGAGAAAGCTGTTCGACATGAAAGCTTATTTCCAAAAGAAGCAAATTTTATCGCTACAACCAACGAAGCTTTGAAACCACAACAGGGTGGTAATAACAATAAGAAGAGTAAGCAACAACAGTAGAAAGGGAAGGATGGCCAGAAGAAGCAGAACGACGAAGTGACTTGTTACAACTGCTGGCAGAAGGGCCATTACTCCAAGGATTGTAAGAAACCAAAAGTTGAGAAGAAGTGTTTCAAGTGTGGAAAACCTGGGAATGATTAGAAGGATTGTCCAGAGCTAGCAAAAGGGAAGTAGATTATGAAGGCATATGCTTTGGAGTTCATGTCATCTTCTTCAAGAGATCCTACTGGATAAGAGAAAGGAAAGGGTGTCTCGTCCAAGGTACTCTTTCTATTCGAGGTGTTTCAGTTTGTGTGTTGTTTGATACTGAAGCATCACATTCATTCATTTGTAATGAGCTTGTGTGTCGCTTGGGTTTGGAATCCGAGTTTTGTGATAGACCTTTGGTTATGACTAATCCATTTGAGGGTTCGCCCAGTCTTTGTATGCTTTGTTGTGGTCTTGTGTTATTGAGTCATGGTTGCTCCTTTATATGTGATTGCTTTTTTTGAACTTCGCTGGATTTGGGATCATCTTGTGCATGGATTGGCTCAAGAGGTATGCGGAAAGAGTGAATTGCCAGAAGCTTGAGGTGAGAGTTGGGGATGTGGAAGGGCAAAAGGTTGTTATTCGATGTAATCCCAAAGATGGTGTCTTTGTGTGCTATTTATATTTGATTGTGATTACACATGAAGAATTTTCATCTACGCTTGTCGCTAATGAGTTTGAAGATGTCTTTAAACAAGTCAAAGGTTTGTCGTCGCATCGCGAGATTGAGTTTAAGAATTGATTTGGTTGAGGGTGTTGGACCTATCATTATGCCTCTTAGGCGGATCGCGCCTAAGGAACAACGAGAGTTAAAGGTGCAAGTTCGTGACCTTTTAGGAAAACGATTCCTTAGATAAGTGTATCCGAATGGGGTGCACCAGTTGTGTTTGCAACGAAGGCTGATGGCTCGTTGAGATTGTGTGTGGATTATCGTGAGCTGAACAAGGTGACTAAGAAGAACAAGTATCCATTACCGAGGATAGATGACTTGTTCGATCAGCTTCACGAAGCCAAAGTGTTTTCTTAGATGAACTTGGCAACGGGATTTCACTAGTTGAGAGTGGCAAAGGATAGTATGTCGAAGTCTACTTTTAGGAGTCCATCCGATTTCTTCGAATGTTGGTGATGCCATTTGGGTTGACTAATGCACCAGTGTATTTTGTGGATCTTATGAATAGGGTTTTCAGAGATCAATTGAACAAGTTCGTTCTTGTGTTCATGGATGATATTCTGATTTACTCTCGGAATGAGGAAGAGCATAAAATGCACTTGAGAGTTGTTTTGGAAATCTTGCGAAAGCATCAGCTGAAGGCTAAGTTTTCGAAGTGTCACTTCTGGAAGAACGAAGTGATGTTCTTAGGACATGTAATTCCTGTAAATGGAATAGTGGTTGACCCTTCTAAGGTGGCAGCAAGCCAGGACTAGGATAGATCTATGAATGTAACGGATGTGAGAATTTTCCCTGGATTGGCAGGTTATTACCGATGATTTATCAAGGATTTCTCCAAGATAGTTACACAATTAACAGGATTGACGAAGAAGAATCAGGTGTTCACAAGGGATGCAAAGTCTGAGCAAGCTTTCAGAATCCTCAAAAAGAGACAGATGAGTGCTCCTGTTTTGACTATTCCAAGTGGAAATGAAGAAATGGTGGTATACACCGATGCATACGGTACTGGACTTGCAGCAGTATTGATGCAGAAGGATAAGGTTATGGCCTATGCAAGTCGACAGCTGAAGCCGCATTAAAGGAATTACCCAACACATGATTCAGAGTTGGCAGCGATCGTGTTTGCTCTGAAGATGTTTTGACACTACCTGTTGGGAGTTCGATTTGAGCTGCTTACGGATCATAAGTCGTTGAAGTATCTTTTCTGCCAAAAGGATTTGAATCGATAGAAAAGGTGATTAGAGTTTCTGGCATCGTATGATTTTGGTATAGCCTACACTCCTGGTAAAGGTAATCCAATTGCAGATGCGTTGAGTCGAAGACATGTAGGATTAGGAGCAATGTTTTCAGAATAGAAAAGCCTCAAGTACTTGGCATGATTTTATGTCAGACCATGGTGCCAGTTGGAACCTGAATTGTTGGCAAGCTTGTCGATAAGACCTACTCTCATCGGAAGGATTGGCGAGAGACAAAAGCAAGACTGAAAACTTGTCGACTTTATCCAAAAGTTGGAACCAAAGGATAAAGAGTTCGAGGTCAATCGAGAAGGTTACCTTCGAAAGCAAGGATGACTGGTTGTTCCTGATGTCAATGAATTGAGAGATGAGGTTATGAGGGAATGTCAACCCTCGAAGTTGACGATTCATCCTGCTGGTAATAAGATGTATCAAGACATGAAGCGATTTAACTGCTGGGAAGGGATGAAAAGGAATATTGGAAAGTTTATTTCCAATTGCATGAGCTGTCAATTGGTGAATCTGAACAGAAGAAGCCGACTGAATTGCTTCAGCCATTGGAAGTTCCTACGTGGAAGTGGGAGAAGATATCGATGGACTACCTAGAACCAGGGAAGGAAATGAAGGAATTTCATGGATCGCTTGACCAAATGTGAAAGGTTTATTCCTATCAAATCAATTAGGACAACATTGAATTTGGCTGAGCTTTATATAAAATGGATAGTTTGATTCCGTGGTATCCCCAAGAGCATAGTAAGTGATTGAAATCCATTGTTCACGAGTGGATTTTGGAAGAGTTTCAAAAGACTTTGGGAACCGAGTTGTGTTTGAGTACGGCTTATCATCCTCAAACTGATGGTCAAACCGAGAGGGTTAACTGAGTTTTGGAAGATCTCCTAAGAGCTTGTGTATTAGACTTCATAGGATCATGGGAGGACCATCTACATCTAGTTGAGTTTGCATATAATAATAGCTACTAGTCGAGCATTGGGATGACACCATACGAGGCGTTATATGGTAGACCGTATAATTCTCCGGCATGTTGGTTAGAAACTGGAGATAAGTTAATACTTGGGCCTGAGATAGTAAGAGAAACCTCGGATGGTATCGAGATTGTTCGGCAACGAATTAAGGCATCCCAAAATCATCAGAAGAGTTATGTCGAAAAGATTTGGAATTTGACGTTGGCGATATGGTTTCGTGAAGATTTCGCCGTTAAAGCACGTTGTTCAGTTCAGAAGCAAAGGAAAGTTGGCTCCAAGGTTTGTTGGACCATTTTTGATAGTCGAGCGGATTGGAAAGCTCGCATATAGATTGGATTTACCTGAGAAGATGTCAAGTGTGCATAATGTTTTCCATGCGTCGTTTCTACGGAAGTGCATGCTTGATTTGAATGTGGTGGTATCTCTAGAGCAGTACGAAGACCTAGAAGTCGAGACTGTAGTTACGAAACCTCGTAAGCCGCTTCGTGTTATGGTGAATGACACGAAACAGCTTAGGAGGAAGACGGTTAAGCTAGTCAAGGTACAATGGAGTGAGGATAATGACGATTGTATTTGGAAGACGGAAGAGAATATGAAGGCGACCCATCCATAAATCTTCGTTGGTATGACCCATAAGTGTCGTATCATTCTTACCCTGTTATAACTTGTACTACTATTGTTGTTATTGCTATTGTTATTAGAATTCTGCATGTCAGGATAAGGCAATGAATGCATGGTTTAATGGCTGCTAGTTTGGGTGATAGAATTGGCTGCTCATAGATGATAGACATGTAGAATTGTTTTGGTTACTTTTGTTGTTGTGATTTCGAGGGCGAAATTCCTAAAGGGAAGAGAATGTAACAACCCGCATTTTCGTATCGAAGGATCGTAAAATATTTTTATTTAATTCCCTGAGGGTTGGATCATTCTCAGATCTTGATATGTTGGTTATGGGGATGTGAGACATGTCCATAATTTTTGCTAATTTTATTTGTGACCATTTTGCCCCTATTAGTCTTGTACAGGGGATAACTTTTGACTGGGATCGAATCAGGTGCTGAGGTTGGTTTCATTAGAAAGAAAATGGTGTTACCAGTTCCCTAGTGTGGTCACATTAAAGATTTGGTTCAGCGGTCTGGGAGGACTCATTGTTTTGTGTTTCACAATTTCTGTTCATGTTTTTAGAGCCATTGATGGGCTGATTTAAGAAGGCCCATTAGTGGGCTGATGGGAGGCTATAAATAGGGGGTTAGAGGCATGGAGAGAGGGTTACTTTTCTTCATTCTCTGATTTGGTTGATCTCGTGATCCTCCTTGCTCAATCAAATAAAACTTTCCACCATTAAAATTCTAGATCTACATAAGAGAATCGAAAATCTACATCGTTTGAAGCTAGATCTACATCAAGTGAAGAGAGATCGCATCAAATCAAGAGGTTTGAAGCATATTCTTAGTTGTCCAGATTGAGAATTTAGCGATTTCAAGTTAATTCGAAGAATGGTGAGTGATAAGCATCTCTCACACGTATTCAATCAAGTATATGAGTTGTTTGATCTCATTTTCATCATTTCAAGTTAGTTTCACGTAGATCTATGTCATGGTAAGCATATTTTCATATGAATCACCTTAGGATCTAATCTAGCAACTTAAAACCGGTAATTTCTATGTCAATTCATATGTTTAAGCAAGTTTAGATCTACTATTTTGTTGATTCATTATTTTATCATGATTTGGTGAATTCCACATGATTGAGCGATGATTATTGGTGTGTGCATGATTTTTGATCGTTGCTTGAATTGGTTGTTGGTTGGTTGAATCGAGATTCGTTGATTTTGGATTAGAGTTGTGTGCACTCGAGTATTCACAGATCGTCTCAGATCTGTGATGGATCTATGAGGGATGGATCGGGTCAGATTTGTGATGGATGGATCAGATCAGATTTGTGATGGTTCTATGAGGGATGGATTGGCTCAGATGTGTGATGGATTTGTGAGGGATGGATCAACTCAGATCTGTGATGGATGGATCGACTCAGATTTGTGATGGATGGATTGGCTCATATTTGTGATGGATCGGTAACGGATGGATCAGTGACGGAACAGTGATGGATCGATGATGGATGGATTGGTGACGGATCAGTGATGGATCGGTGACGGATAGATCACTGACGGATCGGTGATGGATCGGTTTTGATGTTTTTCTTGGTTTTCACACCGGATTGATGTAGAATTGAATCAGGAGATATAATAGCATTTCAAAGACACTACAAAAGGCTTTTTGATATTACGGCCAGATTTTCATAGCGAAAAAGATGGAAATGCTATTACATGCAGTATCGACCAAACGAAGCTTGTTTTTGAGTCGATGATGGTTCTAGCTTTGACGCAAATTCAAGGAGGAATGTCTGAAGCATAGTGAAGTGTTCGTTGATCGTCATATTGCAACGAATGTGAAGACGACACAAGGATGTTTTGAGTTCATGGATAATGGTTGGATGGTCGCCGGTGACGACGACTAGAGATACTGAAGGCCAAGGAATTATCATTGTCGTAGGTTCTAGCGGACTCTGAGTAGGGGTATAACAGGGATACCTAAAAGACCGATTGTATGGTCGAGTACCCTGGGCAGCTCAACGGGCCTAGTTACGTTTTGCTGCATGGCATATAGAGTTTTGCTAGAACCGGGGTTTACCATTACCCCCTGACAGTTGATGGCAAGGTGTTTAACTTGTCATACGATTAATGTTGCTTTCAAAGCAGGATTGGTGGTGATAGCCAGAGTCAGTCATGAATGTTGATTGTTTTGCTTGTACTGTCTCACATAGATTGTCTAACGTCGAAGGGGATGTTTGTTGGGTGCTCGTCTGATGTTGGTTTAGGCCTTAGGGGGTTGTGCTTGAGAGATGTTGAGCTCGATTAGGATCATTTACGTGAGATATATAATTGGTTGTCATGGTCATTGTTGCTTCGTTTCTTCTGATTGCCATGAATGAATAGTTGCTCTGATTGCCATGGATGTATAGTTGTTTCCAAATCATTGTTTGTAAAGGTTATCACTTTCCAATGTGGGAAGGATGAGGTTGAGTTCTTCTCTGGTGTTTTGGTAGATTGATTGTTTAATCTACCTATTCTCATATACTTTATTGATGATGGTAGATAGCTATTCATCGCTTCCTAAGACCATTGTCTAACTCAAGGTTTTATGTTTCCCTCTTATTACCTTGGGTTGTTCATCCGGTTTTGGACGGGCAGCCTAAGTAACAGGTTACAGGTAGCATAGCTAGGTGAGGCGAGGATGATGCGCGGTGGAGAGCATGAGGTTGGCGTAATACTTTTTACTATATAGTATCTGTTGTTTTCCGTTGTGTGTGATTGACTCTGAGTGTTGTAGTGGGGCGAATTTGTATAGACGCTTATGTTGTAATCCAAAGATGTATGGGTATTCTTTCTAGTTATTATGAAAGTTCAAGTTTCTACTCAAATATTCTTCACTATTGTTGCCTGTTGTATATGTTCTATTGTATTATATCCTTGCGTCGTGAGTTATACGACAGATTCCGCATGTGTTATCTTACCTTGATGATCATCCATAGTTGTCTGGCACATCTTTCAGCGCATTATTTCCCTTGTTAAGTATGAGAATTTTGGGCGGTGTCACATGATGTGTCGTGGCTGGTCAAGATCAGCAGACCACAAATGTGATTTGAGGCTAGTCTTGATCAGCAGACCACTATAACTATGTTCAGGCTGATCTGCAAGCACTAGTTATATAGTCTACCTTGTGGTATTTATAGTGAATCACTGTGAATATCACAAGCAGTCCAGATTCAAATGAAGGAATATACATATCAGGCCAAGTCTAGAAATATGATGAGAAACGCATCAAAATTCTAAGGCAAATAAAATTTATATTTATCTACAAAATTTAAATCTATTTATGTTCTAGTTTAGTGTGTGTGTTTTCGTGATAGGTATGTAGGTGACTAGACTGGATATAAAGCAATTGAAGATTCAGTGAGTCAGTGTATGAGTGAATGAATGTATATGAATCTGTACATGAAACTGAGTGAATATGTGACTAAGTGCATGTACCTGAGTGAAATCTGAGTGTTGTAGTGAGAAAGCAATGTATATGAACATAAATGTGAATTGAATGTATTATATTACAGTGGAATGTACAATAGTGGAGTTAAATATATGTTCCAATTCAAATATTGAAACAAAATATCTATTTGAATAAAAATACTAATTAAATATTAAATTTTGTGAAATAGTATTTTATTCAAAAATAAATATATTTTTTTGTATGTGATGAAATAGAATAGTACAAATGCAGACGGATTTATATAATAATATATATGTTTGTTATCATCAAGCAAAAATCATGTTGTTATATTCAACATCGCTGGATTGTACTGCAGGAAAATCAGAAATTCAGAAAGCCAAAGAAGACCGACGATCACTTCAGATCATATTACGAGAGATAATCTGGATAACCAAAATAATCGAGAGCTGGGAAACCAGAGTAAGTCGAATTCCAAATCCAGAATAGAACACAACCAGATAAGCAACCTAGATGCTCGGATGAACCCGAAAGCCAAAATAACCAATAATCAGATAACCAGACGAGTCTGAGACACTCTTGTCAAATCATGACAAGTGGACCAGGGATAAGCCAAAATAACCATAAAACATATGAGTCTGAGACGCCATTGCCAAGACCTGACAAGAGGACCGAGTATAAGCCATTGGAGTCCAAGGCACCCTTGCCAAGACCTAGCAAGAGGACTAAGGATAAACCAGAAGAGTCCAAGTTTCCCTTGCCAAGACCTGACAAGAGGACTAAAGATAAGCCAGAAGAGTCCAAGACGCCCTTGCCAAGACCAGACAAAAGGGCCAAGGATAAGCCAAATGGGTAGGGCCCTACCCGCCACTAGGCGAGGCAGCCTTGTCAAGTCCTAACAAGACGTATTGTCCCTTCCCAAGCAAAGTCCTCACCTAGGGACCAAGATTTTTATACGTAGCAAGCAAAGTCCTTGATATACCAAGTCCTTAAAGTTTGAAATTCCAATTCCTTATTTCCTTACTTCATAAGCAGCGTCCCGACGAGCGAAGTAATTTTTATTAAAGTTCATAATAGTAGGAACGCGCTTAGGGTTAAGCCTAACCCCGTACGCAGTTGAGTCGACTTAGGTGATATCGATTTCAAGTTCGTTGAGTTTCGTTACGTTTGAAGGTGATGGACTAGTGTCGGGTACAGAGCATGCCTAGGGGTCGCACCGATCCTGTATATGGGTAGGCTGACGAAGCCATCCTTGATCCAGGAAAAGGAAAATTAACAAAGGAGATTAGATGCTTTATTGCCCGAAAAGAGCATGCCTAGGGATTAAGGCTTAATCCCGTATATGGGTAGACAGGCTTAGGCTCTCCGAACACCCAAGCCAAATGAATCTAGAGACGACTGTAGGAGGTTGGATGGTTTCTTATCCACAAAGAGCATGCCTAGGGATTAAAGCCAAATCTCGTACATGGGCAGGCGAATTTGGTCCCTCCGCTCTCCTACAATTATGTAAACCAAAGTTATTAGTTAATTATGAGGCAGATGGTTTGTATTCGGGTACAGAGCACGCCTTAGTATTAAGTCCTAATCTGGTACGTATGTGATCCAACTAAGAGCCATCCGCAACTGATAAACCAAAACTATAATATGCAGAAGCATAATATCTAGGAGGCCGGAGCCAATATAACTAGAATCCAGAGATAGAAAGCTAAAGTTTTAATCAACAAAAAGCCAAAGTACCTAAGCCGGAGACCCAAATAAAAGTAGTGTTATATCCACAAGTTGAAAGACTAAACAACCACAACCATAATCCAAAAGACCAATACATCAGAAAACCAAAAGCATGAATGCCAGAATCCAAGGTCCACAAAGCCAAAGTCCAGAGTGCGGAAAGATAAAAAGATGATAAACCAAAAGCAAAGAAAACCAGAAGCCACGAAAGCCAAAGTCCAAGAGCTGCAAAGTCAGAACATCCACATTAATTAATGACCAAACCATTGGAACCAGGTGTCCGTCCATTTCAATCCTAAGTCGGAGCAGGCAGCTGTGCATGTCCTGGTACTACAGCTCAATTCTGAACGTACTTTAATAACTTGCCACGTTTGATGCGCTCTTCAATCATATCCTTGAGATGCCTGCAATCATTGGTGTCCTGACCATCCAGATCGTGAAATAAGTAGTGTTTACTAGAATCATTCCCCCTATAATAGCCCGCATTTTATGAATGAACTTCCTAAAGGGACCAATCGAGTGAACTGCCAGATAAATCACTTCTAGAGGATGAGTAATGTAACAGCCCGCATTTTACGTATTGGAAGATCGTAAAATATTTTTATTATATTCCCTGAGGTTTGGATCATTCTCATCTTTTAATATGGTGTTTATGGGGATGTGAGACATGTCCATAATTTTTACCGATTTTGTTTGTAACCATTTTGCCCCTATCAGTCTTGTACAGGACATAACTTTTGACTCAGGTCGAATCAGAGGGTGAGACCTATACCATTGGAAGGGAATTGATGTTCGCATTTCCGAAGAGTGGTTACAGTAGGGATTTGGCTCAGCGGTTTGGGAGAAATGGCTGTTTTAAGGTTTTTCAGTTGGTTGTCCCAGTTTGGAGAGCCTAATGGGCTGAATTGGGGAGGCCCATTAGTAGGTTGGTGGAATCCTATAAACAGGGGGTGAGGGGTATGGAGAATAGGTTACTTCTCCCATTCTCTCATTTGGAGGCATTGATCTCCTTCTTCCTTTAACACCTTTCCACCATTAAAAATCCAAATCCAAGGAGAGAAATCATAGATCTACACCATTGGAAGCTAGATCTACGACAATTGAAGCAAGGATTCATCGGATCAAGGTGTTTGGTGCGAGGTGCTTGCTGTCTGGAGTCTTATTTCATCAATTTTAGCTTGTTTGGCAAATCGGTGAGTGATTTATATCTCTCACATGAATGCAACGAAGTATATGAGTGTTTGTGCATATTTCTCATCAAATTGGAATGTTTACACCATTACATGTCCATTTTCATATGAATCACCTTATGACCTGATTTAGCAAGTTTTAACTGTTAGTTTCATGTCATATCACATGTTTAGGTAAGATAGATCACTCATTTAGATCATATGTTCATTTTAGTGGTTTTTGGTGGCTTTTGGTGAGATTTACATCATTTTCATGGTAATCACCATATTCTTGTTGCTAGAAATGTTTTGATATGTTTATGATTGTGTTTGATGATTTTGGTTGAGTCGGTTTCGTCGGATTCGTCATTTGGCGAAAATTTGGTCGAAATCGGAGTTGAAATGGAGATGTGCATGAAATGGATCGGGTCGGCCATAAGTGGATCGGGTCGGTCTCAAATCCTATTTTGGAGAACAAGTCAGAATGGATCGGTCCTAGTAGAATGGGCCGGATCGGTCAGATCTGGATCGGGTCGGTCAACTGAGGAGAATATAGATGGAGTTGATGGATCGGTCAGTGAGAGACTGGTCGGGTCGGGTAGAGGATGGTGGATCGGGTCGGTCAGGAGATGGTGGATCGGGTCGGTCTGAAGTCTTTGACGTGGAATCAAACTCTAGTTGTATGGGTCGGTCGAACTAGAGTGAAGTGGGTCGGTCCTAACTGGATCGGTCAGGGAAGTTAGTTGAGGAGGAAATGGGTCGCCTCCCAATGGGTCGGTCTAGTCCTCTAAGGTGGATTGGTCCATAGTGGATCGGTCGAGTTCAGAAGCCAGAAGGAAGCTGGGTCGGGTCAGCCTAGAGTGAATCGGGTCGGTCAGGAGGTGATGGGTCGGGTCGGTCATAAGGGTTGGGTCGGCCTATATTCTAATCGGTCATGTTTTCAGCAGCACTTCCAAATGCTGTGGTGGATGGCTTAAGTGTTGTAGTTGGTTTCCTTAGCTTGGGTGTATGAATGCTATGGATTGTTTTGGACCTTATATCGATGTTGTTTGGTTCAATGATGATGATGGCTTCGACGAGAGTCCAGAAGGGGATGTTTGAAGTGCATGAATGTTCGTCGGTCGGGGATATTCAACGAATGAGGATTCAACTCAAAGGTCATGAGTTAGTGGATAATGGTTACTCGAGAAGGTTGCTCGAGCTATGAAATGTCGTCAAGGTTGGATGACAAGAGATGGGAAGGCTGAGAGATTAACGTTGTCGTAAGTTCTAGCAGGCTCAAAGCAAGGGTACGCTGGAGGCACCCAAAAGACCGGAAGGTTGCTGGCCGAGTACCATGGGTCTTGGGGAAAGGCCTAACTGTCAAGGTTGGACATATGGAGTTTATGCTAGAACTGAGGATGCCATTAGCCCTAGACATATGGCGAGGTTGGCCGTCATACAATTAATGATGGTTCGAAAACAGGACTGGTGGTGATAGCCAGAGTCAGTCATGGATGATTGGTTGTTCTGTTTGTGCTATCTCACATGGATTATCCAAAGTCGAGGGAGATGTTCTTTGAGTGCTTGATTGATATTGGTTTAGGCATCAAGGGAGAGTACTCGGGGAATGTTAAACTCGATTAGGGTTGTCTGTGTGAGACTTACATAATCTGGATATTATGAGTGCTTTCCATGATTGAATGGCTATTCTTGTTTCCATGGATGAATGGTTGAATTGTTTATAGTAAAGGCTATCACTGTCCGATGTGGGGAAGATAAGGTTGAGTTCTTCTTTGATGTTGTGGGTAGGTTAGTATGTTTATTTATCCCTTCTCATATACTTTCTTGTTGAAGTTTGTTGGCTGTTTTATCACTCATTAAGCCTGTTGTCTGACTCAAGGTTTTATGTCTCCTCTTATTACCTTGGGTTGTTCATCTGATTGTTGGATGGGCAGACTAAGTAGCAGGTGACAGGTGATAACTTAAGTGAGGACGGTATTGCTGTTCGGAGGCAAGAAGGAGACTGGCGTACTATCTTTACTATGCTGTTCGGAGGCGAGCAGGAGACTGACGTACTATCTTTACTACTATCTAGTATTTGTTTCCGCTGTGTGCTATTTCTATGAGTGTTGTGGTGAGGCAAGCAGGAGACTGACGTACTATCTTTACTACTATCTAGTATTTGTTTCCGCTGTGTGCTATTTCTATGAGTGTTGTGGTGAGGCAAATTGTTCAAACACTACTGTTGCTATCCACGTGTAAGGGAAATACTTTCTAGTTGTTATGAAAGTTTAGTGTTTTCTGCTTCACTATCACTACCTGTTGTATATGTTTTATTATATTTTATCCTTGAGCTGTGAGTTTACTATTGGTTTTGTTTATCTACCATACCTTGATGATCGTCCATAGCTGCCTGGCACACCTTTCAGCGCATTATTCCTCTTGTACAGTGCGCAGGATGTGAGCGGTCGTCACATTTGGTATCAGAGCTCTGGTCAACGATTGTGGCCAAAGTTTGAAGACGTAATTACGTATGAGAGACATACTTGTAGATTTCAGTTGGATGTTTACAATATATATATATATATTAGCATATATAGTAGCAGCGGTTGTTTTCCTTTAGCAATTTATCTTGCAAGTGGACTAATCATTCGATTTTAGATTTAGAATGAGTCGTCAAACCTCTAGTATTGAGCCTGAGATTGGAAGAGTAGGATATTGTAACACCCCACATCCGTTAAGGTCACTCACAAAGGGAATGCCTTAACTTCAATAGAGCATTATGGGTACTGGAACAGAAATATTACAAGACAGACATATATAAAACAGCGGAAAGTAAAGTAGAAGTACTTCAAATCTTATTAAATATAATTGTTTAAAATAAAAGCCCATCCACTTCCAATACCCAACTACATAGCTAAAATATTTATCTTGCTCAAAAACAAAGAAGCATAAAAAAAAATTGTAGTATTCCCCAATAAAGCAAAGCAAGCCATAGCCAAGAGAAATCCAAGCCGTACATGAAAGAGCCTTGGAGCTTGGTAAGATCCGAACTAAGCTGTATTCCCACCCTGTGAACCTTGGGGGGGGATCGGAAGAAAAAGAGGCGAAACAAACCGGGTCAGTCATAAAGATTGAGTAAGTCCTAGTGACTTTCAGCATAAAAACAGGTAAGATAACATGTCATGAATAAACTGAAAGTAAACATAAGCATGATGACAAAATAAGCTACAGGTACGATAACTAAGAATAACATCATATGATTTTTGTCATGTATAACATTCCAAGGTTCCCATTCAAGATGAACTAAGTATAATTTCGCAAGATTTCTATCAAGCACCGCAAGATTTCTCCGCTTCACCAAAAATATTCCTATGATATCTATTTGCTCTGCACCACCTAACTAGCGTTCCAACTAGTTTACTTAGTTATAATTACAAGATAAGTGATCCCCATAGCCCACATGATAGTTTTATAGGTACATATCCCATGATGAGGGTTCCACCTCATATTGACAGTTTCATGTCCCCACCGTACCTATCTTAATTGATCGGCTCTTACTCGCAACGTTTTCTTCCTGTATCATACGACCCCCATATGATTGTACACACCTATGCTGGTCACACCATGGGGTGTATCAAGACCCATGGTGGTGGCCTGACACAATTCTAGAATACATAGGTTATACTACTATGTGGTTATCCCAAACTCTAATCTTTTTATTGCGATACATGATGTGGTTATCCCAAACTCTAATCTTTTTATTGCGATACATGATGTGGTTATCCCAAACTCTAATCTTTTTATTGCGATACATGCCAGTTACCCAAGTTCATAATGCATATTTATGCCAATTATCAAGTTTACAATCGCTTTCATGTTCAAATTCCCAATTCTACTTATGCCCAATTAACATAAGCCTAATCTTTTGATTTAATTTACATAGGCTCGAACTCGTGATTTAATTTACGTATGTTCAATTCATGCCATTTTACATATGTCAAGATCCATGATTTACATGTTTACAAAGCTATGCTCAATTTACATAGATCAATTCCAATCGCGCAATAACTATTATAATGACAATACACAAAATTCCCCCGTTTCATGTTAATGGTGAATTATCCCCAAACGTCCAATTTTCATATTATGCCTTCAATTCTACCAAACACATATTTTCCACTAGGCAAAATTCCAATATTTCCCCCGTATACTATCGCACATATAACATAGTTTAGGCCTCGGTCCGAAATTGACCTAGGTTCATCAAAGGAAAATAAACAGAGGAAGGTAGAAGTTGCAATAAAATAAGATCAGAGATAAAGCGGCATAAAAACATCATCTCAGGCATAAAGAATAGATCATGATAATAATATCAACATGAACCAAGAGAATTAATTTACAACAAGCTGAATAGACCATAGACCTGTCATGAGAATAATGATAGAGAAGTTCCCAAAATCAAGATCCAAGAAGAAACAAGAATAAACTTGAATCAAAAGTCCAATTTCACTTTATCACATGTCCATATTAAACTTAATTGTTTTAATCTAAAAATAACTAGAACTTACAGGGCATGGCTAACGAATTAAGAACTGAAATTGTCGTAGAACGTTGTAGTAGTGTTGGTTTATTGTTTGAACCATTGTTGAAGCTTTGTTCTTTGAATTGATTTGAGTTTGAATGCTTGTACTTCGATTTGGAGGCGGCGGCCATGGTTCAAGAGGGAGTCCAACTGCATAATAGTGTAAGAATGATTTGTTGTGAATTAGGTTAGGACTTAGGGTGTTTTTATAGGCGTAGGAACTAGTTTAGGCCCTTAGATAAACCCTAGAATAAATCTGGACCATCAAAACACGTCTCAGGCTTCAAAAATGAGTTCTGGGTCAAAACAGGCCGACCAGGTCGACCTGTAAGGGGGGAAGGTCGACCCCATGGTCGACCTGGGGGGTAGGTCGACCCTAAGGTCGACCACATGGTCGACCTGGACCTGGCCCCCAGGTCGACCTGCCTGGTCCTGTGATGCCCCAAACTTGCTGAATCTTCTACAGGCCATAATTTCTTCATTCGGACTCCGATTTTCGAAAACTTAGGCTCGATTTCATGTAGAATTTCGAGACGAATGAAATGGAGCAAACCGTTTCCCTATATTCTCGTTTTAAAATTTAATTCTTCCTTTATTTATGGTTTTAACACGTTATTAAAATTCGGGTTGTTACATTCTCCCCTCCTTAAAGGATTTCGTCCCCGAAATCTTCATGTTAAGAAGAATGTGTCCTACCATCCAACATCCATCTACTCAACCATCATCCACAAGCAACCATTGTCCTTAAAAGATTTCTAATGCTGTATGAACATATGCAAGAAGTGTGTGTATATGTTCCTTATCTAATGCAAATGATCAGGCCTGATTGATCTTCTGAATGCAAAATATGTTTAGTGTCATGAGTCTAACATGTATGCAAATAGTCCTAGTCACATAAACACTACATGTGTGCACAAACATCCATCCATATGCAACATCCACGTGATATCACATTCAAATTCATCCATAAACAAATATAAACACTCATGCATATGCAATATGAAAGGTGACTGAGCCGATATAGTGTCTAATGTACGTGTATATGCAATCACGAGCAACCACTAGCAGCCACTTGCAACCACTTGCAACCATCAATCATAACATGTCTCAAACACATGTTTACACCCAATTATTCCTACCTAAAGGTATAGCCGAATGATAGAAGCAAGTAAAAACTTTGTGCCCATTAGGCAATGTCAAAATTGGGAATCTACGTCACACATATACTGATTAGGAGAAGAACTCCCTAAGCACCAACCCCGAAGACCGAAATCAACATCAGACTGACACCCAAAGAATTACTCAACCTAACCAATATATATGATTCTAGGAAACTAAGCATGACGAACTCTCCTAAAACCAACATGTATCCTATAACCCAAAAAAAGTTTAGTCAACCCAACGGACACCCTCAAGCCCCCAACATGTATTACTTACAGATGAGTCATACTCCCTATGGGGTTTCTAACAGAAATAGGATTGAGAATAGGACCGAGGGGATATACTTAAAAGATAGCATGCAAGTAAGTTCTACAGGAAAAGAGGGATCAAGGATATACTCTTAAAAAGAGATATGATGTGCGTATCTAGTCTTCAATCTTCTCAGCCGCATTTCCTTGAGCTTAACTCCATTGTGCTTTGACCGTCTTTAGCTTCACAATTATGTAGTTTTTTAATTCTTGTTTCCAAAATACGAGTTGGGACTCATTCCACTGTTGCCTCTCGTTCCACTTTTATTTATTCTTCTTATAGTATACTTGGCTTAAATATAACTGCGTATTCATGGTTTCATGTAAGCTCTCCAAAATTCACTAGTGAATCCTGGATCTCGTTTACTCACTATAAGGTATTCCACGCAGAAGAACTATCTCTTGAAAACAAACAAATGTCAACCATGTTGCCAAATGTACTTACTAAGGTGATTTTCTATAACTCACGCATAAGCAAAATGAACTATCCGCCTTAGTGGTGAATACTACTCGAGCGGATCGATAAATGTATCAAGAGATTCTAGGTAACTAAACATGGCAGAACCCTAAGGGTTACACTAGACTTCGAGGGCATTACCAAGGCAAGTCAAGAATTTAACTACCCTCTTTTCATACTCAAGAATGGCACCATTACTGGATAACCTCTCCATCCCTAGAATCAACCCATCCCAAAAAAAAACATAAGCATTACTTCTAAACTCAACACTTAGCATAGACATTCCCAAATCCAAACAAATCATGAATAAATAAGCCGATTCCCTAACAGGATTTGAGACAAAAAAAATGGGATCCTCTACTACGCTAATACTAAGGTGCAGAGACTCAAATATCGAAGCAGAATTAAAAGGATGCGATGTACAAAAACAAAGTTCCCACGGTATGATAGAAAAGAGAAGCTAAACTTTTAACAGAAACGTTACCACCTCTCTTAGGTATGCTAGTAGTGAGAGCATACAATTGCCCTCTCGACGATCTTGTTCTTTGCCCTTGTCCTTGTCCTATGATACTTAACTACATGTCCTTTTTTACCACACCAACGATGCTCTTTCTTGTCATGGGTTTTATTATTCTTTCACTTTGACCTCTTTCCTTTCACTTTTTTCCTCCTTCGTGGATTAAGCCATATCAGCAAGTTTTTCATCCATAGGCTTGTGTTCTTTATCCCTGTTCTTACTATCCTTGTATAGTTTGTTGACAAGTTTCTCGAAAGCTACCTCCATCGCATGGCAACTCTACAAAGCTTGAAATAAGATTAGACGCAGATGGAACTACTGCGGCTACAGATGGAAGTTGGGCACTTCTTTGCCCTCCTACATGTGTCATACACCTACAAAACTATGGTGAAAAAGAAAGAGAGAAGAGACTCAAGGAGAGAATCAAAAGATAGTGCATATGGCTTTGGGGAATATGCCTTTCGTAAAACAAAACTTTTCTTAGAAAAATGCTTCTTTGTAAACGTTTTGAAAATAGTTTCAGAAGGTTTTTAAAAGCTTTTGCACAGTCTGGTAACCTTCTGCTCTGATACCAAATGTAACACCCCACATCCGTTAAGGTCACTCAGAAAGGGAATGCCTTAACTTCAATGGAGCATTATGGGTACTGGAACAGAAATATTGCAAGATAGACATATATAAAACAGCGAAAAGTAAAGTAGAAGTACTTCAAATCTTATTAAATATAATTGTTTAAAATAAAAGCCCATCCACTTCCAATACCCAACTACATAGCTAAAATATCTGTCTTGCTCAAAAACAAAGAAGCATAATTTTTTTTTTGTAGTATTCCCCAATAAAGCAAAGCAAGCCATAGCCAAGAGAAATCCAAGCCGTACATAAAAAAGCCTTGGAGCTTGGTAAGATCCGAACTAAGTTGTATTCCCACCCTGTGAACCTGGGGGGGGGGGGGGACGGAAGGAAAATGAGGCGAAACAAACCGGGTCAGTCATAAAGAGTGAGTAAGTCCTAGTGACTTTCAGCATAAAAACAGGTAAGATAACATGTCATGAATAAACTGAAAGTAAACAAAAGCATGATGACAAGATAAGCTACAGGCACGATAACTAAGAATAACATCATATGATTTTTGTTATGTATAACATTGCAAGGCTCCCATTCAAGATGAACTAAGTATAATTTCGCAAGATTTCTATCAAGCACCACAAGATTTCTCTGCTTCACCAAAAATATTCCTATGATATCTATTTGCTCTGCACCACCTAACTAGCGTTCCAACTAGTTTACTTAGTTATAATTACAAGATAAATGATCCCCATAACCCACATGATAGTTTTATAGGTACATATCCCACGATGAGGGTTCCACATCATATTGACAGTTTCATGTCCCCACCGTACCTATCTTAATTGATCAGCACTTACTCGCAGCGTTTTCTTCCTGTGTCATACGGCCCCATATAATTGTAGACACCAATGCTAGTCCCACCATGGGGTGTATCAAGACCCATAGTGGCGGCCTGACACAATTCTAGAATACATAGGTTATACTACTGGTGTCCCCAGTGCCCTGTTTGTCTGCTCCGAAGTGTGTGCACGCCCGCACTCCGTTAGAACCCACACTGTTGCACCTACCGCCGTCGCTTTTGACCGCTTACAATCAGTCCAGTAATCGTGCCCCACCCTGCCTAGTTTTAGGGTAACATGATACCTAATTGTGTTACTGCTGAAATGGGTCCCCGTTACTAGGGTTTTCCTAAGGGTTAAGTTTGTGGGCCTATATTTACTGATATTACCCACCAACCCTGACGTGTACTTAACCTCTTTACCGATTCAAGCACGTGTATTTAATGGTTAAGTTTTGTGGCCTTATATTTACTAATATTACCCACCAACCCGATGTGTACTTAACCTTCCCACGGATTAAGCATGTGTATTAATGGCTAAGTGTTTGGGCCTATATTTATTAATATTACCCACCAACCCGATATGTACTTAACCCTCCTACTCGTCATGTTATGTTATATCGGTTAAGTGTCCACTCTTATATTACTTAACCCTACCACACACCACGTTTGATTGGTTAAGTATTCATGCTAACTTAACCCACCCACTTATCATGTTACGGTGGTTAAGTGTTACTCTCTTGTATTTACTTAACCCTTCTACGCGTCACGTTATATTGGTTGAGTGTTATCAACCCATTTCAAGTTGACTTAACCCATCCATTAGTCATGTTGTAATGGTTAAGTGTTCTTATCTTAACCCTACCCACTGGTCTAATTAGCATATTTTATTTGTTAAGTGTTCTCAAGCAGTCAAGTTCAGGTTTATTTAACCCATCCATTTATGTCATATCAGTTAAATGTCATTAGCCTAGTCATATTACTTAACCCACCCATTCATATCATATTGGTTAAGTGTCATTAACCTAGTCATGTTACTTAACCCACCCACCGGTCTAATTAACATGTTATGTTGGTTAAGCGTTCTCAAGTGATCAAGTTCAGGTTAACTTAACCCACCCATTCATGTCATATCGGTTAAGTGTCATTAGTCTAGTCATATTACTTAACCTTACCCTACTTAACAGGTTTCATTAGCATTTATTATTTACTAATGCATCAACCTCTCACATTGGACTTATTTGCGGTTATTGGATATGCCGGGCGGTTCCGGGCAGAATTACACCGCAAACCCATTCCAACCTCGGGTTCAAGCATTAAATGCTCTAACCCCTCACATTAGACATATTGTTGCGGTCACTAGATATGTCGGGCGGTTCCAGGAAGAATTACACCACAACTCAATCTAACCTCGTGTTAGGCATCATCACAACCTAATCTTTGCCTACTACCTCTCACATTAGACTATTTTTGTTGCGGTCACTGGATATGTCGGGCGGTTCCGGGCAGAATTACACCACAACTCAAGTCTAACCTCGTGTCAAAGGCATCCGTTAGATTGTTAATTACATATGTGTCGTATAGATCAAAATTCCCAACTTTACATATTAATAAACATATGCCAAAGTTCCAAATTACATATCAACTTATACATGTACCCAATTCTAGTCAATTTACATATGTCCAATTCTTACCTATTTACATGTATGCCAAGTTTATGCCATTTTACCCATATCAAGTTCTAGGCAAAAATTACGTGTATCGAGTTTCATGCCCAAATAAACCCAAATCATGATTCATGATGTGGTTATCCCAAACTCTAATCTTTTTATTGCGATACATGCCGATTACCCAAGTTCATAATGCATATTTATGCCAATTATCAAGTTTACAATCGCTTTCATGTTCAAATTCCCAATTCTACTTATGCCCAATTAACATAAGCCTAATCTTTTGATTTAATTTACATAGGCCTGAACTCGTGAATTAATTTACATATGTTCAATTCATGCCATTTTACATATGTCAAGATCCATGATTTACATGTTTACAAAGCTATGCTCAATTTACATAGATCAATTCCAATCGCGCAATAACTATTATAATGACAATACACAAAATTCCCCCGTTTCATGTTAATGGTGAATTATCCCCAAATGTCCAATTTTCATATTATGCCTTCAATTCTACCAAACACATATTTTCCACTAGGAAAAATTCCAATATTTCCCCCGTATACCATCGCACGTATATCGTAGTTTAGGCCTAGGTCCGAAATTGACCTAGGTTCATCAAAGGAAAATAAATGGAGGAAGGTAGAAGTTGCAATAAAATAAGATCAGAGATAAAGCGGAATAAAAACACCATCTTAGGCATAAAGAATAGATCATGATAATAATATCAACATGAACCAAGAGAATTAATTTACAACAAAATGAATAGACCATAGACCTGTCATGAGAATAAAGATAGAGAAGTTCCCAAAATCAAGATCCAAGAAGAAATAAGAATAAACTTGAATTAAAAGTCCAATTTCACTTTATCACATGTCCATATTAAACTTAATTGTTTTAATCTGAAAATAACTAGAACTTACAGGGCATGGCTAATGAATTAAGAACTGAAATTGTCGTAGAACATTGTAGTAGTGTTGATTTATTGTTTGAACCATTGTTGAAGCTTTGTTCTTTGAATTGATTTGAGTTTGAATGCTTGTACTTCGATTTGGAAGCGGCGGCCATGGTTCAAGAGGGAGTCCAACAGCGTAATAGTGTAAGAATGATTTGTTGTGAATTAGGTTAGGACTTAGGGTGTTTTTATAGGCGTAGGAACTAGTTTAGGCCCTTAGATAAACCCTAGAATAAATCTGGACCATCAAAACACGTCTCAGGCTTCAAAAATGGGTTTTGGGTCAAAACAGGCCGACCAGGTCGACCTGTAAGCGGGGGAGGTCGACCACATGGTCGACCTGGGGGGTAGGTCGACCCTAAGGTTGACCACATGGTCGACCTGGCCCCCAGGTCGAGCGTCAGGTCGGCCTGCCTGGTCCTGTGCTGCCCGAAACTTGTTGAATCTTCTACAGGCCATAATTTCTTCATTCGGACTCCGAATTTCGAAAACTTGGGCTCGATTTCATGTAGAATTTCGAGACGAACGCAATGGCGCAACCTGTTTCCCTTGATTCTCATTTTAAAATTTAATTCTGTCTTGATTTATGGTTTTAACACGTTATTAAAATTCGGGTTGTTACAGATATGGAAGGAGCCGATTGGAAGCATTAGCGGTTGCACTGGAATAACTAGTTATGTTTTGGGGCGACCATGATGGCAGTAGCCATGTTAAGGATGCCCGTTCCAAAATCGTCAGTAGAGCGTGGTGTTCCTGCGCAAGTACTTAAAAGGGATTCTATTAAGCGACAGTGGGAATATTCTCCTACAGATGAAGAAACCTTTATTGGCCCCAATGTTAATAAGAAGAAAAGAAAGAAGAAGAGATTTAAGAAGAATGTCACTTGCTTTAATTGTCAATTGGAGGGTCATTATGCCAATGATTGTGAGAAGCCGAAAACCGAAAGGAAGTGCTTTGAATGCGACAAGCCTGGACATAAGAAGAAAGACTTCATGACCTTCCAAAGAATAGGCAACCAGAGGAAGCATGTTTTGTGGAAGCTATTCAATTTCCTATTATATTCCTGAAGAGAAATAGGAGAAGTTGTTGTCTGGATGTGCTTCCAGACAGTGAAGTTGTTTGAGTTCTATTTGGTACTAGAGAATCATCATCTTTTACCTATAATAAGATTGTATGTCGAATGGGTTCGGAACTTGAACTTGTAATAGACCTTTAGTTGTAATTGATCCAGTATGGGTTCATCTGCTCTATGCAAGCTTTGTGGATCTAGTATTGTCGATCATGAATGCTTATTTATGAGTGGTTTCTTAATTGTAACTTTCGCTTGGTTTGAAATCATCTTGGGCATGGATTGGTCCAAGAGATGTGCGACAAAAGTGAGTTGCGAAAAGCTAGAGATGACAGTCGGGGATGTGGAAGGGCGGAAGGTGTTGATTCAGGGTAACCTGAAGACGGTGTTCTTATAAGTTGTTATATTCGCTTGTAATTCCACAAGAAGACTTGTCATCTGTGCTGATCACTAATGAGTATGAGGATGTCTTTGATGAGGTCAAAGGGTTTCTGCTGCATCGTGAGATCGAGTTTAGGATCGATTTGGTCCAGGGAGCTAGACCAATCATTATGCCTCTTAGGAGGATGGCTCCCAAGGAACAGCGAGAGTTGGAGGTGCAAGTTAGAGACCTTTTGGCAAAAGGATTCATTCGGAGGAGTGTATCTGAATGGGGTGCACCGGTTATATTTGCAACTAAGGATGACGGTCGTTAAGGTTGTGTGTGGATTATAGTGAACTGAATAAGGTGACTAAGAAGAACAAGTATCCATTGCCAAGGATTGATGACTTGTTCGATCAGTTTCACGAAGCCAAAGTGCTTTCTCAAATGGATTTGGAAAGGGGATTTCACCAGTTGAGGGTGGCTAAGGATAGTGTGCCAAAGAATGCTTTTAGGACACCATCCGGTTTCTTCGAATGGTTAGTGATGCCATTCGTGTTGACTAACATGCCAGCGTATTTCTTGGATCTTATGAATAGAGTGTTCGGAAATCAGTTGAACAAGTTCATGCTTGTGTTCATGGATGATATTCTGGTTTACTCCAGGAAGAGGAAGAACACAAGACACACTTGAGAGTTGTGTTAGATATCTTACGAAAGCATCAGCTGAAACCTAAGTTCTCGAAGTGTCACCTATGGAAGAGTGAAGTGAGGTTCTTAGGCCATGTAGTTTCTGGAATTGGGATAGCGGTTGACCCCGCTAAAGTAGCAGCAATCCAGCACTGGGATAGACCTGAGAATGCAACAGATGTGAGAAGTTTCCTTGGTTGGTTGGTTATTACCGATGGTTTATCAAGGATTTCTCCAAGGTAGCTGCACCGTTGACAAGATTGACGAAGAAGAACCAAGTATTCACATGGGATGCAAAGTGTGAACAAGCGTTCGGAATCCTGAAGGAGAGATTGACGAGTGCTCCTGTGTTGACCATTCCAAATGGGAATGAAGAGATGGTGGTATACACTGATGCATGTGGTACTGGGCTTGGAGCAGTGCTAATGCAAAAGGATAAGGTTGTGGCCTACGCGAGTCGACAGTTAAAGCCGCATAAGAAGAATTACCCAACTCATGATTTGGGGTTGGCAGCCATTGTGTTTGCTCTGAAGATGTGGAGACATTACCTATTGGGAGTTCGATTCGAGTTGTTCATGGATCACAAGTTGTTGAAGTATCTTTTCTCCCAAAAGGATTTGAATCTTCAGCAGCAATGATGGTTGGAGTTTCTGGCATCGTATAATTTTGGTATTGCCTATACTCCTGGTAAAGGAAACGCAGTTGCAGATGCGTTAAGTCGAAGACACGCGAGTTTGGGAGCGATGTTTTCAGAATGGAAGAGCCTCGAGGATTTGGCAAGGTTCGATTTCAGGCTAGGATGCGAGTTGGAACCTGAAATGTTGGCAAGCTTATCGATAAGACCTACTCTTATCGAAAGGATTAGCGAGAGCCAAAAGAAAGACGCAAAGCTTGTTGAGTTTATCCAGAAGCTAGAACCAGAGAATAAAGAGTTCGAAGTCGATCAAGAATGTTGGCTTCGAAAGCAAGGGCAACTAGTTGTTTCTGATGTCGATGGATTGAGAGATGAGGTTCTGAGAGAATGTCATCACTCAAAGTTGACGATTCATCCTAGTGGTAATAAGATGTTTCAAGACAAGAAGCGGGTCTACTACGTGGAAGTGGGGATGAAGCGAGATATTGGAAAGTTCATTTCCAAGTGTATGTACTGTCAGTTGGTGAAAGATGAACAGAAAAGCCGAGTGGTTTTCTTTAGCCATTAGATGTTCCTACATGGAAGTGGGAGAAAGTATAAATGGATTTCATTAATGGGCTACCTAGAACCAGGGAAGAAAATGAATGGATTTGGGTCATTGTTGATCGCTTGACCAAAAGTGTGAGGTTCATTCCTGTCAAGTCGACCAGGACGGTGTCGAAACTGGTTGAACTTTATGTGAAATGGATAGTTCGATTCCATGGTGTCCCAAAGAGTATAGCGAGTAAACGAGGTCCATTATTTACGAGTGGGTTTTGGAAGAGTTTGCAAGAAGCTTTGGGAACCTGGTTGTGTTTAAGTATGGCTTACCATCCCCAAACTGATGGTCAAACCGAGAGGATTAATCGATATTTGGAAGATCTCCTAAGAGCATTTGTGTTGGATTTTGGGGGATCATGGGAAGACCATCTACATCTGGTTGAGTTTGCATATAATAATAGCTACCAGTCTAGCATTAGGATGGCACCATACGAGGCGTTGTATGGAAGGACGTGCAATTCTCCAACTTGTTGGTTAGTGTAACACCCCGAATTTCGGTTAATGCTAAAATTCACAAATTAAAGAATAACTAATCCCAGATGTGGGAATTAAGGGAAACGGGTTGCACCATTGCGTTCGTCTCGGAAAAATACGCGAAATAGAGTCTGAGTTTTCGAAAATCGGAGTCCGTATGAAGAAGATATGGACGAACGAAGTTAGGCAGAAAAACCCGAAACAGGCCAGAAATGCACTGGCGCACTTGTGAAGTGCGCCAGCACAAAAATGCACTGGCGCACTTGTGAAGTGCGCCAGTACAAAAATACACTGGCGCACTTGGGAAGTGCGCCCGTGCCGAGCCAGGAAACCTGCACAGTTTCTAGAGAGTTCTGTGGTTGGGTGCACCAGTTTGGGGTTTGGGCTTGGTATTAGGGCTGGTTTCTGGAAGGTTCCGAAATCTAAGGGTCCTAATCTAATTTAGGGTTAATCTAAGGGCCTAAAACACTCACCTAATCTATAAATACACCCTAATACTACCCTAATTCATATTAAAAATAGAAATGATGCCACCATGCCGCCAAAATCAAACTTGAGAGGAGCCTCCAATAGTTTATGAAGAAAGTTGCAAGCTAATCAACCTCTAATCATCATCTTCTTCTTGTATAGCAACTAGTTCTACTACATAAGTTTGCTAATCTTGGTTTTGGTGAGTTCCTATAGCTTTAATAATCAATTGTTAAATTGATTATGGTAGGATGTGATAAGACATGGCTATGTTTGTGGATAAATGTGTTTATGCAAGTTTGTATGATATGTGTTTTGCAAGTTTTATGCTATATGCAAGTTTAATGCCATGTTTTATGATGCAAAACACTATGTTGAACATTTATTCATATGTAACATGTTATGCAAGCTATATGTGAGATTATATGCAAGTCTATATGTAACATGTTATGCAAGTTATGTATTTGGTTTTATGCATGCTAAGTATTTGGTTTTATGCATGCTATGTATGTGGTTTTATGCATGCTAAGTATTTGGTTTTATGCATGCTATGTATGTGGTTTTATGCATGCTAAGTATTTGGTTTTATGCATGCTAAGTATTTGGTTTTATGCATGCTATGTATGTGGTTTTATGCATGCTAAGTATTTGGTTTTATGCATGCTAAGTGTTTGGTTTTATGCAAGTTTGTCTCTTTTTATGATATGCATAATATATGCAAGTTTGTCTCTAAGTATGGCATGTTATGCAAGTTCATATGCAAGTTATGATACATATTCATATGCAAGTTATGATGCAAGTTCATATGCAAGTTATGATACATATTCATATGCAAGTTATGATGCAAGTTCATATGCAAGTTATGATGCATGTTCATATGCAAGTTATGATGCATGTTCATATGCAAGTTATGATGCAAGTTCATATGCAAGTTATGATGCAAGTTCATATGCAAGTTATGATGCAAGTTCATATGCAAGTTATGTTACATATTCACATGCAAGTTTATAAGTTCATATGCAAGTTTATGAGATCATATGCAAGTTTATAAGTTCATATGCAAGTTTATGAGATCATATGCAAGTTTATAAGTTCATATGCAAGTTTATGAGTTCATATGCAAGTCATGTAATATGTTATGCAAGTTCATATGCAAGTTATGTGACATATTATATGCAAGTCATGTATTTGTTAATATGTAAGTTTATGTAACATGTTATGCAAGTTAATATGCAAGTTATGTGACATGTTATACAAGATTATATGCAAGTTATGTGACATATTATACAAGATTATATGCAAGTTATGTGACATGTTATACAAGATTATATGCAAGTTATGTGACATGTTATGCAAGTTCATATGCAAGTTATGTGTTTGTTAATATGCAAGATGGCCCCTTTGAAACATGTTCATACATATGCAAGTTGACACCTTTTATATGTGTTATGTCATGAGAACGAAATTACGTGGGAACGATGGGGTTAATTAAATGCATATGTTAATACGATTGTGTGAAATTAATATAATTATGCATAACATAAAATAAATGAACATAGTATGGGAATTTGCCTATTAAGTTAGGTGTACCCATACTATGTGTTGGGAATTTGCCTATTAAGTTAGGTGTACCCACACTTTAGAGTTGGGAATTTTCCTATTAAGTTAGGTGTACCCATATTCCTAAAATAAACATGATAATTAATATAAATTATGAGGGTGATTAATTAGGTGTAATTAATCGACTAAGACACGAGGTTGGACTCAGTTGTAGCGTAAAACTGCCCGGACCCAACCGGCTTAACCAGTTGCTACAAATGTTAGCCCAATGTGAGAGGTCTTAGGCACAAATTAAATACGTGATTAAAGTAAAGACACGAGGTTAGACCCTTTTTATGACGTAAGGCTGCCCGGACCCAACCGGCATATCCAGCAGTCATAAAAGACGGTCTAATGTGAGAGGTCTTTATGAGGTCATGATCTTAATTAATTAATTAAGAAACACTTAACCATATTAGCATGTAGAGGGACATGAGGGGTTAAGTGGGTGCCTTGGGTGGCATGAGGAATCTAGTGGGTTGCCTTGGGTGGCAATAGAAAATACGATTAGAATACTTAACCAAAGAGGAACATGTAATTAAACATGGATAAAGGGTTAAGTAAGTGCTTTGGGTGGCATGTGGAAATCTAGTGGGTGCCTTAAGTGGCAATTGATATATGATTAGATGACTTAACCAAACCTTAACATGTAGGTGGGCATGATTATAAAAGGGGTTAAGTGGGATACACTAAATAACAAGCTTAGGTGGTAGCTTGTGGGGGCCCATTTCAACCAATATCCCAAACGTATCTTAGTGGGCTCGACTCTAGTCGAGTGACGGGACACGCATATTGGGCTTGACTATAAGAGGCCAAAATGGGTTAGCGGTGGCAACGCATGACCAACGGGTTTCATATGCGTGTGTGGACCCGGGCTGGTAAATAAGACGTTGTTGCATCGTGTAGATATAAGCCGTGCACCGTTAGTTTTATCAGGTTGCCACGCTGGGGAATGGTACACCCCACGGTGGGGCCAGCACGGGTATCTACGTTAGGGAGCCGATCGAATGGGGAGTAGTGTCTACTTAGTCACCTAGGGGTACGCGAGAACTATTAAGTTAATTTTATAAGTCCATGGGTGGGATCAACCTTTAAGTTAGGAATGACTGGTGTGGTGCAGTGTAGGAATTACCCTTGGGTGGGTAGATCTGGGGTGGTGTAATCCAATAATTATCCTTGGGTGGATAAATGCGTCTTTTCGGTTATCTTAGTACATCCTGTGTTTAGTTGGCTACTTAGTGTAGTCATTATCCCCAGAGGTACCGTACCTTGTTTATGTCATACCCTAATTACTTTAATGATTGTATTATTAGGGTTATAGGACTCACTCAGACTTATGTCTGACCCCGTTGTTTTTATCTTTTTTCCCAACCCTCAGGTTATCAGAGTGGGCCCAGTACGAGTGGGCTTAGATCAGGCTGCTTTATTCTCTTTTGGAGCTTGGACCATAGATGTAGAGCTCAGCTTGCCCTTTCTTTTATGGCTATCAGTTCATGTATTGGGATTATGTACTTTTATTTATCAGGATGGATATTTTGTACTTGACTCTTATTATGGTTTTGTGATGTAACCAAACATGTTTTACTTTCCGCTGCAATGAAATGATGTTTTAAAATTTTCAAGTATTACTTATATCTGTCTTGTTGTAATTTTTCTGTTCTATATTCACTAAAAATACTCCACCGATGTTATGGCATTCCCTTAGCGAGTGACCATAGCGGGTGTGGGGTGTTACAGTTAGAAACTGAAGATAAGTTGGTACTTGGGCCAAAGTTGATAAGACAGACCTCAGATTGTATCGAGATCGTTTAGCAACGAATGAAAGCAGTCCAAGATCGTCAGAAGAGTTATGTCGATAAGCATCGTAAGGACTTGGAATTCGACGTGGGAAATATGGTTTTCGTGAAGGTTTCACCGTTGAAGTATATGGTGAAATTCGGAAGTAAAGGAAAGTTGGCTCCTAGGTTCGTTAGACTATTTCCCATAGTTGAGCGAATTGGAAAGCTCGCGTATAGATTGGAGTTACCCGAGCAGATGACAAGTGTGCATAATGTGTTCCGATCCACGTGTCGTTTCTACAGAAGTTTGTGCATGATTCGAATGTAGTGGTACCTCTAGAGCAGTATGAAGACCTAGAAGTAGAGTCGTAGTTGCGAAACCTCGTAAGTCGCTTCGTGTTATGGCGAATGACACGAAACAGCTTAGGAGAAAGACGATTAAACTAGTTAAGGTACAATGGAGTGAAAATGACGACGATTGTACGTGGGAGACGGAAGAGAGCATAAAGGCGACTCATCTAAAACTCTTTGTCGGTAGGACCCTTTGATATCTTATCATCGTTATATCGTTGTATCTTGTTGTTGTTTGATAGAATTCCGCGTGCTAGGATAAGGCTATGGATGCATGGCTTGATGCTTGCTAGTTTGGATGATAAAATTGGCTTCTCATGGATGACAAGCATGCGGAATTGTTGTGGTTGCTTGTGTTTGCTTGGAATTTCGGGGGAGAAATTCTTAAGGGGGAGGAGAATGTAACAGCCCGCGTTTTACGTATCGGAAGATCATAAAATATTTTTATTTTATTCCCTGAAGGTTGGGTCATTCTAATCTTTTAATATGTTGCTTATAGGGATGTGAGACTTGTCCATAATTTTTACTGATTTTGTTTATGACCATTTTGCCCCTATCAGTCTTGTACAGGGAATAACTTTTGACTCAGGTCGAATCAGAGGGATAGACCTGTGCCATTAGAAAGTAATTGATGTTTGCCTTTCCGTTTAGTGGTTACATTAAGGATTTGGCTCAGCGGTTTGGGAGAAATCGTTGTTTTAAGTTTTTTCAGTTGGCTGCGCAGGTTTGGAGAGCCTAATGGGCTGAATTGGGGAGGCCCATTAGTGGGCTGGTTTAATCCTATAAATAGGGTGTGAGGGGTAAGGAGAATAGATTACTTCTCCTATTCCCTCATCTGGAGGCATTGATCTCCTTCTTCCTCTAACACCTTTCCACCATCAAAAATCCAAATCCAAAGAAGGAAATCATAGATCTACACCATTGGAGGCTAGATCTACGACAATTGAAGTAAGGATTCATCGGATCAAGGTGTTTGGTGCGAGATGCTTGCTGTCAGGAGTCTTATTTCATCTATTTTAGCTTGTTTTGGCAAATCGGTGAGTGATTTACATCTCTCACATGAATGCAACGAAGTATATGAGTGTTTGTGCATGTTTCTCATCAAATTGGAATGTTTTACCATAAATTTACACCATTGCATGTCCGTTTTCATATGAATCACCTTATGATCTGATTTAGCAAGTTTTAACCGTTAGTTTCATGTCATATCACATGTTTAGGTAAGTTAGATCACTCATTTAGACCATATGTTCATTTTAGTGGCTTTTGGTGGTTTATACATCATTTTCGTGGTAATTACCACATTCATGTTGCTAGAAATGTTTTGACATGTTTATGATTGTGTTTGATGATTTTGGTTGAGTTGGTTTCGTCGGATTCGTCATTTGGCGAAAATTTGGTCGAAATCGGAGTTGAAGTGGAGATGTGCAGGAAATGCATCGGGTCGGCCATAAGTGGATCGGGTCGGTCTCAGATCCTGTCTTGGAGAATTAAGTCAGAACGGATCGGTCCTAGTAGAATGGGTCGGATCGGTCAGATCTGGTCGGTCAACTGAGGAGAATATAGATGGAGCTGATGGATCGGTCAGTGGGAGACTGGTCGGATCAGTTAGAGGATGGTGGATCAGGTCAGTCAGGAGATGGTGGATCGGGTCGGTCTGAAGTATTTGACGTAGAAGCAAACTCTAGTTGGATGGTTCGGTCGAACTGGAGTGAAGTGGGTCGGTCCTAACTGGATCGGTCAGGGAAGTTAGTTGAGGAGGAAATGGGTCGGCCTCTCACTGGGTCGGTCTAGTCCTCGAAGGCGGATCAGTCCATAGTGGATCGGTCGAGTTCAGAAGCCAGAAGGAAGCTGGGTCGGATCAGCCTAGAGTGGATCGGGTCGGTCAGGAGGTGATGGGTCGGGTCGGTCATAAGGGTTGGGTCGACCTATATTCTGATAGGTCATGTTTTCAGCAGTGCTTCTAGACGCTGCAGTGGATGGCTTAAGTGCTGTAGTTGGTTGCCTTAGCTTGGGTGTATGAATGCTATGGATTTTTTTGGACCTTATATCGATGTTGTTTGGTTCAATGATGATGATGGCTTCGACGAGAGTCCAGAAGGGGATGTTCGAAGTGTAGGAATGTACGTTGGTCGGGGAGATTCAACGAATGAGGATTCAACTCAAAGGTCGTGAGTTGGTGGATAATGGTTATTCGAGAAGGTTGCTCGAGCTAGGAAACGTCGTCAAGGTTGGATGACTAGAGATAGGAAGGCTGAGAGATTAAGGTTGTCATAAGTTCTAGCAGGCTTAAAGCAGGGGTACGATGGGGGAACCAAAAAGACCGGAAAGTTGTTGGTCGAGTACCCTGGGTCTTGGGGAAAGGCCTAATTGTCAAGGTTGGATATTGTCAAGGTTGGACATATGGAGTTTATGCTAGAACTGGGGTTACCATTAGCCCTTGACATATGGCAAGGTTGGCCGTCATACGATCAACGGTGGTTTCAAAGCTGGATTGACGGTGATAGCCAGAGTCAGTCATGGATGATTGGTTGTTCTGTTTGTGCTATCTCACATGGATTGTCCAACGTCGAGGGAGATGTTCTTTGAGTGCTTGACTGATATTGGTTTAGGCCTCTAGGGAAAGTGCTCGGGGAATGTTAAACTCGATTAGGGTTGTCTGTGTGAGACTTATAAAATCTGGATGTTATGAGTGTTTTCCATGATTGAATGGCTGTTCAGGTTTCCACGGATGAATGGTTGAATTTTTTATAGTAAAGGTTATCACTGTCCGATGTGGGGAAGATAAGGTTGAGTCCTTCTCTGATGTTGTGGGTAAATTATTATGTTTATCTATCCCTTCTCATATACTTTATTTTTGAAGTTTGTTAGTTATTTTATCGTTCACTAAGACTGTTGTTTGACTAGAGGTTTTATGTCTCCTCTTATTACCTTGGGCTGTTCATCCGATTGTTGGATGTGTAGACTAAGTAGCAGGTGATAGCTTAAGTGAGGACGGTGTTGTTGTTCGGGGGCGAGCAGGAGGCTGGCGTACTATGTTTACTACTATCTAGTATTTGTTTCTGCTGTGTGCTATTTCTATGAGTGTTGTAGTGAGACAAATTGTTCAAACACTACTGTTGCTATCCACGTGTAAGGGAAATACTTTCTAGTTGTCATGAAAGTTTAGTATTTTCTGCTTTACTATAACTACCTGTCGTATATGTTCTATTATATTTTATCCTTGCGCTGTGAGTTTACGACAGGTTTCGTTTATCTACCATACGTTGATGATCGTCCATAGCTTCCTGACACACCTTTCAGCACATTATTCCTCTTGTACAGTGCGGGGGCTGTGGGCGGTCGTCACAAGTAAGCTCCGCGTATGAAGGGAATTTAGATTGATTCCACGTATTCTGACCGTTGCATGAAGCAGTCTTTCCTTTGCCTTTTACAGAAATGGATGATCATTTGCCCTGAACTGAATCAGCCTCGAGAACCTTCTTGTTGGTCCTCGTATCTTCTTCCCTAGAAATCGGTCAGCATCGAAATAGAATTCACCGAGATACCTCTGCGGATACTGTTGAAGCGAGATCTTGTACTCTGTTTTATCCAGAACACGAGAAATCGCATCCATCGAAACCCTAAAAGGGTTCCGTCAATCAGCCGAAGCCATAGCAGCATTAAATCTTTTTAAAAATTACGCAAAGTCTTACCAGTCCTTTGCTTAATGGTCGTAAGCACCATTACGCTCTTAGGTCGAGCGATGTAAACCCTAAACTATTAGATGAATTTCCCAACCAAAGCATTACAAGAATTAATTGATTCGTTTTCAATCCACTGAAACCACATAGCAGCAATATCCGTGAGATAAAGTGATGTGCACATAAATGTGCACATTTATATTCAAAGATTTATTCTTATTTTAATTAAATAAATAACATAATTGGCTATTTTTACATGTTTTAAACCAAAATCCAAAAATTCTCAAATTGTCATGCGTTCATCCTCATTTAAGGTGTAAAATGGTCACTTGTGCATGTTTTAATTTGTGATTGCATTTACTTGTTCTTTGTATTTGCCTCTTATAGGAATTTTGGAGCACAAATAATGCATACACATGAAGATTTGGAGCACAAATGCACGCATATAAAGGAATGAGGAGGAAATAATTCTCATACATGATCATGGAGGACCCCACCTATCAAATTACCCTTTGTTAAGCTTCTTATTAAAAACTAATTGAATAAGACAAAAGGTCTCATGCATCCTACATGACTCATTAGTGGCTAAGAAAGGATTAAAAGCTTTATGAAGAGGCATTTTAGGGGAGTTCCTAACAAATGTCATTAGGGTTTTGGGTTAGAAACATGTATATATACCCCTTTGTGTTGATGCAAAAAAGGATCTTGGATTTTATTTAGTTTAGAGTGCTGAAATCAAAAACTCTATTTCTCTTCCATGGCTTCTTAACCATTTCATTTATGTAATTTTTTTTAGTGTAATTTTAATATAATGCTCTTTTCTTTTGTTGTCTTTTATAATGTAATCTCTTTATGTTATCACTGAATCCATTATGAGTAGTTAAACCCCTTCAATTTAGGGGTAGTGAAGCTCTCATATTCATGAATAATTAGCATAAGAATTTCATGTTTCTAACTCTCTTATTTGAGCTTAATCTAAAATTGGATATGGATAAAGTAAAGATTTTATATGGTGAAAATTGATAGCACATGTTGGTTGATTATTCCCAAATGTGTTATACTCATACCATTAATAGAATCATACTTTATCACAATCTAATTCATTTTAGAAAAAGTAGTGACATTAAAAGTGAAAGCATCCTTGATGTTCTATGTTGTCAGTGAATATTAACATACAGAACATACTCATAATATTTCATTTTTATTAGAACTGTTATTTTCTATGTGATAATTAGGGCTTTAAGTTTGTATTGAAAATTGATAATTTATGTAGCTTGAATTTTCTAGCTTATAAATCATGCTTGTATGAATACAACACTTAATGTGCTAGTTATTAAAGAGAGTTAGAGCCATTTTTTATGTTAGTTAGATTGATGTTGATAGTGAATCTACTCCTAAATTGTCTCTTAGTCTCATATTTGTATTCACTTTAGCATCGTTAGTTTTCTTTTAGTTTATAGTTAACAATTTCACTCGCTTTCGGCTTAATTTGATTGAGTAAGATTAGAATAAATTCTTTCCCTGTGGATTGACATGTATACGCCACGTACTAATAATTGTACGTCGTGCGCTTGCGGTATTATCGCTATATTTCATGTTAACGGTTTTCTAATTTAATAGAATATCCGTTTAGCGAACAAGTTTTTGGCGCCGCTACTGGGGAAAGAAGTTAGTTTTAATTTTATTCTTCGAATTAATTTTCTTTTTTGTGTTCTACTAAAAAAAAATGATTCTGTGTTTGTTTGTTTTATTTCACTTTTATTTGTTTGTTTGTGTGTGTCATTGTGCCTTGTTTTAGTGTTCTTAGTTTTCTGTCCTAATTTTTTTTTGTTATTCCACTTTGTAGTCAGTTGTGTGAATTGCATTTGTTGTTAGTATTTGTTTTGTGTGTGTTTTTACTTATTAAAAAAAACTTGTTTATTTGATCATTTTATGCGTGGTGTTGCTTTTATTTAATTATTTTTGGTTGTGTTAAATTGTGTTGTTTGTTTTCTCTGTGTGTTTGTAATTGCATTTGTGAATATTTGTTTGTGTTATCTGTCGCTTGCATCTCTCTTCATTAAAAAAAAATCCAGTCGTTTATCTTCCAGTTATTAGAAAAAAGAAAGAAAAAAAATAAACACCTGTCTTTTGTTCAGTCTCTTTCCCATTTTTTTTGTGTTTTCAATTTCCTTTATTTCTTTCCCTTTATCTCTCTCTCTCTCATTTATTTCTCTCCTTTTTACAATTCTTGTCAAAAAAAATAGTGCTTTCCTTTTACTCCCTTTTTAACTTCCTTTCCCTTTTTTGATTTATTTCTTGACTGCCTTCCTTCTTTTTCTTTCCAGTAATAAATTAAAATTATATCTTTTCATTCTTTTTCTCTTGTACTTCTTTCCCTTTCTCCTTCTCTCGTTTATTTCTTTCCTTTTTCTTGTCCTTCCTTTGTAATTTTCTTTCCTTCTCTGCCTTATTCTATTCACAATTCAAAATTCTTTATAAACCAACCTTCTCTTAACATTCTATTCTGTCTACCATTTCTTACATCATTTTCTAAACATCATCAAATCCCATCAATCCATCCTCTAAACCATTCACAATAACATCCTCCTCCATACATCACCCACTCCATCACAAACTACAGACCACAATTCTACAACTTCCATACGAACACCCCTTCACTAATTCTTCCAAATCCAACACCGCAAATTCTTCAACCCTTCAATCAACCACGCAATCTCACGAACTCCATCACCAGAGATCCGAATTGAAAGCATCTACTCCTCAAATTCTTGATTTAGTGTCTTTGAAAGTCTCAATTTCGAATTTCTCTTCTACTTTCTATTTTTGAAGCGTCCATTTGTGAGGAATACCGTGTTTGAGTTCGGAGTAAAATCAACAAAAATAATCATTTTCTGTGAGTTTGTTTTAAGTGGGCTGAGTGGTTGTTTTGTGTAAGTTGATGTTTAAGTGGGCCTGGTTTTTGGCCTTATAAGGGAGCCGAGTTTTTCATTTGGGAATTGGGCATGAGTAGTTTTTGTTTTAGTTCATAGGTTAAGTTCTATTTCAGTTTAGTTTTTATTTGGTTTTGCTAGTCTGACTTTATTTTATTTTTTAAGTTGAGTTTAGGTTGTCTCTTTTATTTTATTTTTATTTAGTCTAGTCAGTTTCTAGTTTAGTTTTTATTTTATTTTTTTTGCTCCAATTAAAATTTTCTTTTTCTTTTTGTTTATTTATTTATGTACTTTTTTTGGTTTTCTTTTCTCCTAAAAAAAGGAGATAACAGTGAAATCTCAAAGACAAATCAAAGGTAAAGTAAAAGAACATATTCAAACAACCAACAGGGATTTCAGAAGTCAAGCAATTTGTAATTAGAAGAATTTGAATTATTGGAGCGGTTGCACACCAAGTGGGGTGTGAACGCGCTAGCGCTACTCAGTTGTACTAGACGGACTGCCGATCTAGGTGAGGACCTTCTAAACTCTACAGGGCCTGCTGCTGCTGTTAAAAAAAATATATAATACAAAATTTTCTTGTAAAGATTTTGTGCAGGTGCCGTGGCTTGCTTGTAAATATTTATTTCTACAATTTCTTGTTTTGTTACTGTTCTGTGACTGTTCGTTCTGTGATTGATCAAAATATTACAAAAAAAATTGCATTCATCTTAGTTTTTGTTTTTTTTCTAAGGACTTCATTATATTTTGACACATTGGTTTATTTCTAATGGATTATTTCTCGGTGTCCATACTACGGCAGAGTAATAACCGTTTATAAATATTATGGTGATTAATAAATATTATATAGGTTGTTCCTCTGAAGGTACTTAAACCTTCGGTTGCATTGCTAGGGTGATTCCTGGTGCACCGATAACTCCTGCCCGTTAACTGGCTGAGAAATCTTTTGTTGAAATTAATCTAACCATCAATATATAATTCTAGAAAGAATGTAAATTGCATTAGGTTCATCCATCTTTTTTTTTTAAAAAAAGGGGCCAATAGTTTTTTTCCCTTTTTGTACAAATTTAACTTTTCCCTCTTAAAACAATTCACTTCAATCCTCTTCTCAAGTTTTTTCTTTCTACTTTTCTCTTATTCTTTGCGCTAGTGCATGCGTAGTTGGACCCGTGATCCTTCTGCTAATCGTTTAGTCGGAACAAACATTCCTTCAACCAACCATGGCTGAAGAAAATCCCCCTCGAACTCTTATGGATAGATACTTCACCGATCGAGTTTCTATTCCTTCTTGTATCATATTACCAACCCCAACAGGTAACCACTTCGAAATTCATTCGAATCACATAAATAATCTTCCAAAATTTAGCAATCTTGAACGTGATGATCCTTACATTTTCTTAACAAAATTTGAACAAGTTTGTGCAACCATGAGATTTCAACAATAAAGTGACGATGGAATCAAACTTAGGTTAATTCCATTTGCACTTACCGATTATGCCGAAAAATGGTTGTATAGCTTGCCTTCAAACACGATTGGAACTCGGGATGAATTTGTGGACGTTTTCCAAAAAAAATTACCCCTTGGAAAAAACATCTAAAATTAGAAATGAAATCGTTAATTTTCATCAATTTGGGGGTGAATCCTTTGCAAAATATTTTGAGAGATTTAAAGAACTTCTAGTCAAATGTCCACATCACAATTTCGAAAAATGAACGCTTTCTCAAATTTTATACATTGGACTTGAAAATAACTTTCGAACCATGCTCGAATCGATGTACCAAGGAAACTTTCTAGCCCAAAATCACGATACCGCTTGGTAATTTCTTGAAAATTTGGCCGAAAAATCAGCTCAATGGGAAAGATCTAACGAGAAATCGATTTATTCCCAATCAAACGCTCATTCGGTAGGATCTTCGACGTCTTTAAAAGCTAAAATAGTCGCTATGTTAACCAAATTTGATAATGTCCTTTCATCAAACCAAATAAATCAAGCTCAAGCATCTCAGCCCTCATGTTACAAATGTAACGATCCTAACCACATTGCCGATCAATGCCCACATTCATTAGAAGAACTCAACGCATTTAATAAAGTTAGAAACGACCCATTTTCCCCAACGTACAATCCTTGTTGGAGAAATCATTCTAACTTCTCTTGGACCCAAAACAATGCAAATTCGAATATGGTTCGACCCCCTTTTCAACCATTGTTGAATAATCCTTTGAATCCTCCCTTTCAACAAACTCAATTCCAAAATCTTGCGCCACCTTCTCAAAATCAAGCGCAACAATCTTTTATTCTCCAAGACGATAAACGATTGACGTCACTTGAGAAAAGTCTCAAAATGTTGACTAAAGAAACGACTAAAAATATCCAATCAAATAGCAATCTGCAAAATTTATTGACTTCGTACATGCAAAACACGAGTCAATCGATCGCTAAACTTGAAACACAAATGAGTCAGTTAGCCACTTTCGTAAGTGAACGGGAAAGAGGCACTTTCCTGAGTTGACCCCATTCCAAACCCTAGGATTCAAAATCCTAATACAAACCAAGCTCATGTCATCCAGAATAACAATCAAACTCAGTTGAATGCTATCACAACTTTACGATCCGGTAAGTAAATCGATAATCAAGTTGAAAATCCAAATAACTTACCGAGTGTTTCTCTCGACTCCTCTAAAACCACGAATGATCTCGATCCAAATTCTGAGTCTAGTTCTACTCCAACTCAAGTAGACCGACCTACTGAGTTTCGCATTCCATTTCCTCATCATCTTCGACCAAAGAAACATTCTGACCAAATGGAAAATATGTTGGAAATTTTCAAACAAGTGAAAGTTAATATCCCACTTCTTGACATCATTCAACAAGTCCCCACCTACGCTGAATTTCTCAAAGACTTGTGTACCCAAAAACAGCCAAGAAAGTCTTCTTAGCTGCCGGACTTAGCAAAGTCTTGACCCAATCGATCCCAATCAAATACAAAGATCCTAGATGCCCTACAATCTCATGCACGATAGGAGATAAAACAATTAACAAATGCTTAGTTGATTTGGGTGCGAGTGTCAATTTGATTCCATATTCCGTTTACCAACAACTTGGTTTGGGCGAATTTAAACCAACAAAAATAACTCTTCAATTTGCTGATCGTTCAGTTAAGAAACCCGTTAGAGAAATCGAGGACGTACTCAACAAAGTTGGTAAATTCATCTTCCCTGTCGATTTCATTGTTTTGGAAACTCAACCTGTCAATAATCCAATGAGTCAAATTCCTTTGATTTTAGGTCGACCCTTTTTGCCTACTTTCAAATGCTTTAATTAATTATCGCAATGGTTCAATGAAAATCTCTTTTGGAAACATGACTTTAGATCTTAATATTTTAATCTTGAAAGTCGTTCGAATGAATCATGCGCCCAAACATTGGAAGTTAATGCCATTCATGAGAACTCCGAAAAAGAATCGATTGACCTTAATGACGAGCATGAGGCTGAGTACGAAAAATTGTTCCAAAACGGTCCTAACGAAGTCGAACACACGCTTCCATTTGAATCGCTTTTAGTTGAGTCCAAATCTCAACCAAGTTCTTTGATCGAGAAGCCACCAAAGTTAGACCGTAAACCACTTTCCGATCACCTTAAGTATGTATACTTAGGTGATAACGAAACTTGTCCTGTCATAATTTCTTCAAATTTAACTTGTGATCAAGAAATTTCTCTTCTCTCGACTCTTTCTAAAAACAAAGATGCAATCGATTGGTCCATTTCTGACATCAAGGGAATTAGCCCCGCAATCGTTCAACATCGTATTCACTTGACCGATGAAGCCAAACCCACTCGTGAAGCACATCGTAGGCTTAACCCTAAGATGAAAGAGGTAGTTCGCGAAGAAATTCTTAAATTTCTCGACAATGGAATCATTTACCCCATTTCTGATAGCTTATGGGTTAGCCCCATTCACGTTGTTCCTAAAAAGTCCGGACTCACCGTTGTCGCAAATGACCAAAACGAACTTCTTCCAACTCATACTCAAACGGGTTGACGTGTTTGCATTGATTATCGAAAATTGAATGCTGAAACGCGTAAAGACCACTTTTCTCTTCCCTTCATCGATCAAATGCTCGAACGTTTAGCTGGTCACGAATTCTACTGCTTTCTTGATGGTTATTCTGGTTATAACCAAATTCCAATCGCTCTCGAAGATCAAGAAAAAATGACTTTCACATGTCCATTCGGTACCTTTTCTTACCAACGTTTGCCTTTCGGTCTTTGTAATGCTCCTGCAACTTTCCAATGATGTATGGTTGGAATTTTTTCTGATATGATCGGATGTTTTCTTGAAGTATTTATGGATGATTTTTCGATCTTTGGCGATTCTTTTTCCTCTTGCTTACATCATCTTGAACTTGTTTTAAATCATTGTAAAGAAAAACACTTAACGTTGAATTGGAAAACATGCCACTTTATGGTTAAACAAGGCATTGTTCTTGGACATGCAATTTCAAATAATGGCATTGAGGTAGATAAAGCAAAAGTTGACGTTATTTCAAAACTACCCATTACAAAATGCTTTAAGGACATTCATTCATTTCTTGGGATGCTGGTTTTTATCGACGCTTTGTGAAAGATTTTAGCAAAATCGCTCATCCTTTGGCTACTCTTATAGGAAAGGACATCCCATTTGAATTTAACTCTGAATGTGTCACTTCTTTTGAACGTCTTAAAAATGAACTCATTTCAGCCCCGATAATCTGTTCGCCCAGTTGGGAGCTTCCTTTTGAAATCATGTGTGACACTTCTAACTTCGCGGTTGGTGTTGTCTTTGGACAACGCATCAACAAAATCCTTCACGTAATTTACTACGCGAGTATGACCTTGAACGACTCTCAGCTGAATTATACGACCACCGAAAAAGAACGTTTAGCTATCGTTTTATCGCTTGAGAAGTTTCGATCCTACTTGATTGGTTCCCACGTCACGTCTACACTGACTATTCTGCTCTTCGGCACCTTTTTGCTAAAAAGGATGCTAAGTCACGCTTAATTCAATGGATCCTTTTGCTTCAAGAATTTGATCTTACAATCAGAGACAAAAAAGGATCCGATAACGTCATAGCTGATCACTTATCTCGTCTTCCTAACGCGCCATCTTCGTTGCCAATCAATGAAGACTTTCCCGACGAACAACTTCTTTCTGTTTCAATCGATCCTTGGTTCGCCGACATAGTGAACTATCTAGTCACTAAGGAAACCCCCTCATTTTGGTTCAAACAAGATAAATACAAATTTCTTTCCCAAGTGAAATACTTCTATTAGGATGACCCATACTTGTTTAAGTATTGTTCGGACCAAATCATTCGTCGATGCGTTCCTGATAGCGAAATTAGGAGTGTTCTCTCATTTTGCCATGACCATACGTGCGGTGGACATTTTAGTCCTAGAAAAACCGCTGAAAAGGTGCTTCAATGTGGTTTTTATTGGCCTACTCTCTTTAAAGACTCGTTCGAATTCTGTAAAATTTGTAATCATTGTCAAATGCTAGGAAAGATTTCTCGACGAAATATGATGCCTTTGAACTCCATCCTTATGATCGAGATCTTTGATATATGGGGTATTGACTTTATGGGACCTTTCTCAAACTCCTTTGGAAACTTGTATATTCTTCCCACTGTCGATTACGTTTCAAAATGGGTCTAAGCCGTTCCATGTAAAACAAATGATCATAAAATTGTTGTGAAATTTCTAAAAGAGAACATTTTTCGAGGTCGGTACACCTCGCACAATAATAAGCGACAATGGAACGCATTTCAGTAATCGATCTTTTGAATCCTTAATGAAGAAATACTCAATAACCCACAAATTATCCAATCCTTATCATCCGCAAACTTTTGGTCAAGTTGAAGTATCGAATCGTCAAATAAAACAGATTTTGGAGAAAACTGTAAATAAAAACCGAAAAGATTGGTCATAAAAATTGACCGATGCGCTTTGGGCTTACCGTACTGCTTTTAAAACTAATATTGGAATGTCCCCTTTCCGATTGGTTTAAGGTAAAGCCCGTCATTTACCTATTAAACTTGAAACATAATGCGCTTTGGGCAATAAAGAACTTAAACTTTGATCTTGAACAAGCTGGCGAAAAACCGAAAATCGCAACTCAACGAGCTAGAAGAAATTAGGAATGACGCATACGAAAACGCAAAAATTTACAAGGAAAAAACCGAAGTTTTTCATGATAAGTCAATTCTAAGAAAAACGTTTTTGCCAGACCAAAAATTTCTACTGTATAACTCACGACTTCATTTACTCCCCGAGAAGTTAAAATCGAGATGGACCGGACCATATGTTGTTCGAACTGTTTTTCCACATGGTGTTATTGAAATAGAAAACCCAAGGGAAGGATCCATATTCAAAGTCAATGGTCAACGTCTAAAACCATTCTTGGAATTGCCCACTGATCAAGAGGAGGAGCTTATGATTCTTCATGAGCCATGCTACGTGAAGTAAGAAAGTTAAGTTTAAACCTCCTTCGTAAATATGTGAATATTTCTCTTCCATTCACTCATTGCGTCATGCATTGACTGTGGGGACACAGTCCAAATCAAGTGGCGGGGGAGTTTCATTTTTATTTTGGTTTTGCATAGAATTTTCCTTTCTTTTTTGTCATTCAAAAAAAGAAGAAGAAGAAGAAGAAGAAGAATTTCGCATTTCTATTTACTTTTAAATAAGACATGATGGAGTTAGCATACAATTCTGGTCGTTTGATTAAAATGTTTGGAGATTTACTTCTCTTAGCAGATAACGAAAGGAGAGTTTGAATTATGAGCAAATCTGGTGTAACTAGTATATTGGAAAATTCGTAGGTGATGAGTATGAAATGTTTTCTAAATTGTAATCCGATTAAATGAATGGTTGATTTAGACTACTTGCGATAACATTTTAGATCTTTTAAGTGAAGTTGTGCTAAGATATCCTCTCTTAACTCTCTCTCTCTTATTAAAAAAAATAGAGAAGAAGAAAAAGAAAAAGAAAAGAAAAAAAAGAATGTATGTATATATTAATAATCCAAGGGTATCCAACATTGCTAGTACCTCTCGCGTTGGTGTGCAAACCCGCCAAGCTCTTTCCGACACCTTGTTGACAAAGTCAGCATCTGTATACCTTGGTCTCATTTTATGAGTTGGACACCTAAGGATTACCGACATCTTGTAAGTCAGCGTCGGTCTGCACAATCCGCCAAGCTCTGTCCCAAACTCTCACGGGTGGTATACCTTGGTCTTTTCGGTTAGGTGTTTGTAAATAGTAATAATATAAATATTTTATAATAAAGAGAAAGTTAGCACTTAAAATCCAAGCACACTCTTCACTTACTCGACCTAACTTGTTAATAGAAAGGAAGTTGAGATGCCGTTTAACTATTGTTGATATCGATTATAGAATTCATTTCATATTTGCACTATGTTTCTACCAAAACAACTGGCCAAGCTGGAGGAGTTTGTGATGATAACATGACTTTTGTTTGAAGTTTTGATTAATAATGGACTCAAATTTCATAGTGACGACCCAAATTTGTGTTAACTCATTCGTGTAATATTTAAAAGTAAATTATCCATTTGTAAATAGTCCTTTAAAAGCTTGCATTCGTCTTGTAAATATTTTCTAATCTTGCATTTTGTAAATATTTTTTGCGTTCAACTTTTGGATTGTGTGGGTAGTATCCGCTAAAAACCCTCACGAGACAACACTCGTCCTATTGGGAACACCCAGAGGTTTAAAGGCTTGTTGCATATGCTCAATGCAATCGTGCTCCCTACGAAAACGGATTTAGCTTAGTTTTTCAGTTTATTCGAGGACGAATAAAAAGATAAGTGTAGGGGTATTTGATGTGCACGTAAATGTGAACATTTATATTCAAACATTTGTTCTTATTTTAATTAAATAAATAACATAATTGGCTATTTTTACATGTTTTAAACAAAATCCTAAATTCTCAAATTGTCATGCATTCATCCTCATTTAAGATGTAAAATGGTCACTTGTGCATGTTTTAATTTGTGATTACATTTACTTGTTCTTTGTATTTGTCTCTTATAGGAATTTTGGAGCACAAATAATGCATACACTAAAGATTTGGAGCACAAATGCATGCATATAAAGGAATGAGGAGGAAATAATTCTCATACATGATCATGGAGTACCCCACCTCTCAAATTACCCTCTTTTAAGCTTCTTATTAAAGACTAATTGAATAAGACAAAATGTAACACCCCGAAAATTTAACGACATTAAGAGGATAAATTAAAGAATAATTAATTTAATATTCAGAATTAAAGGAAACGGACTGCGCCATTGCGTCCGCCTCGGAGTTCTGGTTCAGATGGACACCAAGTTCGCGTAATACGGATAATGTATGACGAAGTTATAAGCTGTAGAAGTTTGTATACGCGCAAGGAGTATATATATATATATATATATATATATATATATATAAACATAATCATCTCTAGAATTCAAACCGATTCAAAAACGGTCAAAAGCATGAGCGGGAAAAATCTCGCTCAAAGGGTGTCGACCCCCTTATAGGGGTGTCGACATAGGTGTCGACCCCCCCATCCCATGGATCCAGAAGCTTCTTCTGACGTGGACGATTTTGATGATTTCTGGTCTGATCTCATGGCCTTGGTTGCTCTACTACTCCTATATAAAGAACCCTAAACCTAGGTTTTGTTCATAGAAAAATAATGGTGACGGCGAAGCTCTGTTGCGATGGAAATTAAATGGTTCTTCTCCTTCTTCTTTTGCTAAATGAATTCAAAGAAGATTATACATATTCGAAGATTGCTACAACAAAGTTAGCGATGGCTACAACAACTTATTCAACATGTTCTTCGCAGCAAATTCACTGTGAGTTCATGTTGCTTTTAGATCTAAATATCTAAATAGTGATCTTGATATGTATATAATATTTGGATCTTGAATCAGTGCCTAATCAGTTATATTATGACATATTCCATTGATCTGTTCTTATATGTTTATATCATCACCAAGTCTAATCATGTCATAATATGTCAATTCAGTTTATGCCTATTTCTATCGTTATGTTGTTGATTCGTTATTATGCCTGTTCTGATTCTCTTCCCTCCTTCTTTTCCTTTTTATTTTTATATAACCAGGTTACCTTCGAGCCTAGGCCTAACCTGAAAAATGCGAACGTGCGAAGTTGGAAATAATGGGAAATGACATAATTTGGAGCATAGTTGGTATTGGAAAATATGGATCTAAATTTGGGCATAAAATTGGAAATATACGAAGATGGGTTTAGGAGCATATGTCTTGTTGGATAATATGAATTTAGGCATGCATTGGAATATATGTAAATACGGAATTGGTTATAAAATGGACATGTCTAAATATTGATTTGGAACGTAAAATTGAACATATGTGAACATGAATTTTAGGCATAAATTATGTGAAGGTGGATTTGGGTATAAATTGCATTGAAAGGGGTGAATATGAACTTGGGGCTTAAGTTGGAATATATGTGGGTTTGGGTTTGTGCAATATATATATATATATATATATATATATATATATATATATATATATATATATATATGCCTTAATTTATGATAAGGGGCATATGGTGCATAATTAAAAGGTGAATTAAAAAGAGGCATAAAAGTCTATAATTTGAATAGTGAATTATACATAATTCAAATGGGAAAAAAGTTTAATTGATTAATTAATTGATTAATTGATTAATTAATTGATTAATTGATTAATTAATTAATAATGGAATGTTTAGTAATTACAAATAGGAATTGTAATTGTACTTATGACACGAGGTTAGGTTACATTAGTGGTGGAAGTCTGCCCGGACCCGACTGACATATCCAGCAGCCACTGGTGTTGAAACTAATGTGGGAGGTCTAAGTACGTAAATACGAATCGGGCTAAGACATGAGGTTAGACCCAACTGTGGAATAAGACTGCCCGGACCCGACCGGCACATCCAGCATCCACACGTTGTAGGCCTAATGTGGGAGGTCTAGCCCATTATAACCATAATTGGACATGATAATGAATTGGACTACTTAACCTAAGTTAATCCATTAGGATTGGAACTTGAGTTAGGGTTAAGTAAAAACTGGATGGGTAATGGGTGAGTTAAGTAAATTTGAAGGGATGGGTAATATACGCATATATGCCCATAAACTTAACCTGATGAGGTTATGTGATTAAAGACACCTAGTGGTACGAGTATATATGCACGCCAGTTGGGCTTGCATCTAATTACTTTGATCCTCGGACTTTGTATATCATTAGTTTGTACCATCTTTTCAAATGAGCATGTTGTCATCTTCTTTTCATGACATATCCGGAATAAGACCTAAGATTAGTTGAGCTAATGTTAAATTATATTTCTTTTGTTTTTATTAATCTTTTTTTCTGCTTTCTTCGCTATGCTCTTTGCAGAATCGATTAAATTTTCATAACCTCTATGTTTTGACTTTTTCATCAGGAACGTGTGGAACTACATTTTAACAATTTACGTATATTTCTTACTTTAATATTTTATTCATAGAATGTCTTTAAAAAAAATGTGTATCTCATACTTATTTTTCACTCATCTTAATTACGTGCCTAATCAACATCATTGAGAGGATTTTCTTATTCATTCATTTTTTTTCTTACTTTAATTATATTTCTTTTAGACTAACTGATACTCACTCACTTACATACCATTTAAATGTCATTCTAATTCATGTGCATTATGCGCAATGTAACTGTAATTTATAGCAGAATAAGCAAAAACATAAGAGATTAAACCTGTTATATCACAATATGTTATTGCCAGCATGTCTTTGCACACGTCGTATGGAAGTGTAGCAGCAGTATCCGTTATGGTCCATAAAACAACACACGCAAAAAATACCGGTCCTTAAAGCAATCCTGGCCGTCCAATTCGGGCCTTTGTTGTTGGATTTAAATATTGGGCTAATTTTGTTTTGTTTGTGCATCCTTCTCAGTTTTATTCCCACATAAATTCTATTTTGAGCAATCCTATCACAAATAATATTACAGAGCTTAAGCAGCAGACATTTTTTAGATTTCATCAAGTAAAAATCTGGATTCAGCAGCGTAGTCAATTGGAGAACTAAACCTAGCAGTAATCCTCTGCCTTTTCTCATTCATATACTCAGTTTGTGCAATGCTAACTCTAAACAAATAAGGAAGCCAAGTTGCTTGTTTTAGCTTCAGTTGGTATCTTTCTTCTCCTTCCTAGAGAAAACATAGGTTATGTTAGGTTAAAAATCATAAATATCTATAAAAGAAAGTTAAGAATACTTGTATAATACAGTTTGTAAAATTACTTCTTAATCCTATCGAGTTCATCGGCAATGCATCCAACAATTTGCTCAGCTTGCTCATTGAAAGTTGAAAACCAGGCTTCACCGGATGGGTCGGACGCCTAGTAAATCAAAAAGCTTCACCAGATCGGCAGTGCATCCAATAATTTTCTCATTCATATACAGAGTTCCATTTAGCACCTTACATTAATCTTTCATTTCCCTACAATGAAGTTTTATTTTTCCTTTTTTAAAGTAAAACCATGTAAAGAGAGGACTTTATTAGAACACATAATTAAGAGACCTGGGACATATGCAAAAGCTCAGATCTCCATCGTCGTATAAAAGGTCAGTTAGCATTCATCTAATATAACTATCTACATTTAAAAATTGCTATGAAAAGTGGAATAAATTAAAATAAATTACTCTACTAATCAATCTGAGGTATGTCTAGAGTAGAGGTTTAAACAATGATATTCTAATATTCTGTAAATGACCTTTGAAACAAACATTTTGGAAGCTATTGGTACATAAAAATAAGCAAATATCAAAACGAATGATGCAAACCCTTGCAAATTATGTTAAACATAAGAATTCATATAATTATACGTAGCACTCTAAAAATTGCAAAGGGAAACATTTCATTTACCCTGCAAAATGACCCATTGCGCTCTTCATATGCTCCATGTCTGAATATCACAAACAATATTTAAAATTCGTAAATACCCGATGAATTATCTAAGCGTGCAAATCTCTGTAATTAGGAACAGGGATGTATGTTAAACATCACTGAAGTTTCAACGGACCTTTCACAAAAAGCAACCTTTTACTGAATAAATAGATCAATAACTGCATATATTTGTGTTCAGCAGGACGAAAATAAGAAGTAGTATAACCTTTTAAAGGGATGGCAAGTAATTAGGTCGATATTCATAATTGCAAACAAATCAAGTAATATAACTGACTTGATTAGCAAAAAATAAGAAGTCCTTCTACAACACCAAACTAATCATAGGACTACTTCTTATGATTATTCGTGTAAATCTGGTTGAAGAGCCTATTCTGTTTTGGCTGAACAATTGTCCCTGGAAAGAATTAACCATGCAAATTACCAACCCCAAATATATGAATCCTGTATTTTGAACATTTCAGAAAGTATTCACAAATTATGTTATTTAACTTAAATAATTGTTGTCCAACTTATTTTTAACTCTTCTTATAACTATTAACCCACAACATACTTTATAACAGTAATATAAATAAGGAAAAAGTTGTTGAATTCCTTACATAAGCAAAAAACCAGTTAACTTCTAACAGAACTTTAGCATATATGAAGGACAATTAATGATATGTGACAACATTATCATTGCAAACAGTTGAAACTCCAGAAAATTGATAGCTCCATTTTGCTTGAAACCTAATAGCCTAAACTGCATGTGATCACGTTGATCATTTGCTTCTACTGCAACAACGGCAAGAAGTACTGAAGTTGAGATCATTTTATCATAACCCACATCAAATTTTACTAAAGGAGAAAAGCGTGGAGATATGATTAACAAAATCCAATAAGAAAATTATGGCAACTATATGTTGTTTTCTTGCACTTTGCGGACTGGGATATTATAACCAAAAGTTTGTGCCTTCATAAAAAAAAGGAGAATATGTAAAACAATTAAGTATAAAAAAAAAAAAAAAAACCTGACAGTTGCAATGCCCTAACGTTCGGCCAATTTGTGTTCTTACTGGATCTGATCCATCCCATCAAGATTTCAATTTAGAATGTATTAGACACGTCCCATCTTCGTTAAAGCTGAGTCATTTACCATACTATATTAATCCAAGTTGGTAGGAAGAAATAACAAATAAAAGCTATAAAAATGGGTTGTAATGACATTTTGCATTAAAATTTTGTAATATATTTTAACATCAATATAGGAGACTGAAAACTAAAATGAAGTCAATACTGGTATAAAATAGTTTTGTTTAGCATAATATCTAAATGATAGAAGTGTACACCGGCTTGCACTGATATGTATAATGAGGAGTGCTATTTTACAGAATAAAATAAATGTATAATACCTCTATGATTTGTTAATATAAACTATTATAATGAGTTACAACTGAAAGCTATGGACTTTTATTTTTTTCTCACCGTATATGTTTGTACTTGGGCCTTCAGCCCATTATCTTTATTTTTCTTTTTCCTGCATGTATGGAGGTTATAAATACGTGCACTTTCATTGTACAACATAACTACATTACATAAATAAAATTTTTGTTTCTTCTCTGCTATCATCAACACAATTTACATCAAAACATTTATATGGTATCAGAGCTGCCAAGCTTAATAGCTATCAAGAATCCTGAAAATTAACTTTCTGGGTAGCTTCAATTCTGTTTTCCTTTTTAAACAGAAGATTCGTCAGTATTGCTTCATCATCTGAATCCCTCTCATTAGAGATAATAGTTTATCTCCTCATTTGAGAGTTGCTACCTGAATTCAACAATTTGTGCCTCGCCATACTTTGCAAGCAGGCTGCATCAAGCTGTTGAATCAAGTCTACCCAAGAAACTGCTGAAACAGTTGAAAACCGATCAAGAAACTCCAAAAAAAATTTAAGATAGCTGAAGTAAAAGTGCCATACCAGGGAGCTTTATCGGGAAAGAATTGCATAAAAGTTTTTCTTTTGAAATCATCATTTAAAGCTCTTCAGGTTGCAAAAGACCCAGCTATAACAATTCTTTCAAGAATTTCTCAATTCTTGATCATCAAAGTATCAGAGTTTCAAACCTTCTTGCCGTCAAGTGTTCACAATTGTTGTCACCATGGTTGATAACAACAATTCTACCTCAAATTCCTCTGGAAATTCATCTGCAAATCAAAATCAAGCAACTTCAGTCAATCAGAATGCTTCTAATGTTGAATCTTTAGTAAAAACAGGTATAAACCCTCAAACCCAATTAGTTACTATTCATCTTGAAGAAAATAACTACTTGCTATGGAAACTGCAAGTAGAGACTGCTCTACAGGGTTATGGTCTTGAAGGGTACGTTCTTGGTACTATTGCTATCCCACCAAAATTTATTACTGATGCAGACAATAGAGTAGTTAGTAATGATGAGTATGCCAAATATTATAGGCATGACAGATTAATTTGTGCATGGTTATTATCATCCATAAGCGAAAAAATCCTATCTCAAGTTATTGGTTGCAAGACAGCTAATGATATTTGGACATCTATAGAAAAATCCTTTAACACTCAATCATCTGCCAAAATAATGTTCTATAGAAATCAACTGCAAACTGCTAAGAAAGAAAATTTGTCCATGAGAGAGTACTTAACTAAAATCAAAGGCATATGTGATCATCTTGAAGCAGCAGGACAAAAGATAAATGATTCTGAACATATATTAGCCATTTTAAATGGACTTGATGAGGAATATGAAGCTGTAGTGGCTGTTATTACATCTCAAAAGGTTACAAGTTCTATGGAAGATGTGTATTCTATACTTCTTGCTCATGAAGCAAGAATTGAAATCAAAAGGTCTCAGCTAAATGAATTGTCTGCAAATATTGTTGAATCTAAAAACAAGAATCAAAGCAGAGGAGATTCTATCAGTCAAAGAGGAGGTCCCTCTAACAGAGGAAGAGGAAGAGGGAGATGGAATAACAGCAACAATAGACCCAAGTGTCAAATTTGTGAAAAAGTGGGTCACACTGCAGTAAAATGTTATTTCAGGTTTAATAACAACTATGTAGTTGGTCAGTCGCAAAGCAATCAAAGAAAGACTAATCCTACAGCAAATCTAGCAAATCTTGAAACTGACAGTCAAAGCAACAGTTCAAGAAACAATCAAACTGATGATATTAGTGATGATAATTGGTATCCAGATTCAGGTGCCACGAATCATATCACAAACAATCTCAATAATCTCAATCTTGGTCAAAGAGAGTATAAAGGTACGAATTCTCTACATATGGGTAATGGTGATAGTGTAAATATTACACATATTGGCTTTGGCAGCATCAAAGGTAAAAAACAACTGTACCTTAACAATCTACTTATGGTTCCTCATATAAAAAAGAATCTTCTCAGTGTATCACAGTTTGCTAAAGACAATAATGTGTATTTTGAATTTCACCCTTATCATTGTTTAGTTAAAGACTTACTGACTAATGAAATTATTTTGCAGGGTAAATCAAGCAAGGGATTGTACAAATTCAGTGCTGTAAATTCTGCAAACAGTGATCTAGAAAGGAATAGTTGTTACCTATCTGAAATTGATGATAAAACTAGTGTGTTTGATCTATGGCATATAAAACTTGGCCTTGCTAATGTGAATGTGGTTAAAAAAGTATTAGCTACCAAAAATATTTCTTATGATGATGTTTCTATGCCATATGTCTGCACCTACTGTCAAATGGGTAAAAGCCACAAGCTACCCTTTTCTAATTCTCAAACTACCTACACTAAACCACTTGAACTTGTTGCTGCAGATCTATGGGGTCCAACATCAACAAATTCTGACTACGGTTTTAACTACTATATCTCTTTTGTTGACTCATACTCTAGATACACCTGGATATACTTCCTAAGATCTAAATCTGAGACTAGTAAAGTTGTCATTCACTTTGTTAATCAGGCTGAAAAGCAAACAGGTGAAAATCTGAAAGTTCTACAAACAGATGGAGGTACAGAATTTAAACCTCTAAGTGAATTCTTTTATAAGAAAGGTATAATACACAGATTAAGCTGTCCATACACATCTGAGCAAAATGGCCTAGTTGAAAGAAAGCATAGGCACATTGTAGAAAGTGGTCTAACTTTATTAGCTCAGAGTCATTTAACCATGAAGTTTTGGCCTGATGCATTTAATACTTCAGCATATTTGATAAATAGACTGCCAACCAAGATTTTGAATAACAAAAGTCCTCTAGAAGTCTTATATAATATTAGGCCTAATTATGATAGACTCAAAGTCTTTGGGTGTTTATGTTATCCTTATTTAAGGCCATACAATACTCATAAGTTAAATTTTAGATCATCTGCTTGCACATTTATAGGATATGCTAGTGATCAAAAAGGCTACAAATGTCTTGATGAAAGAGGTAAAGTTTATGTTAGCCGACATGTTGTGTTTAATGAAAGGGTATTTCCTTTTAACAATAAAAATATTATCACTACACAAAAAATATACAATCCAAAGAAATCAATACCAGGAATACCTCTTTACTCTGACAAAATAACTGAAGATACTGGTGATGGTAGCTCAGACTCTCATCAAAAGTTTATGTCATCATCAAGCAATGAGTCACCTGAGCCTTCCAATCAGTCCAGTAGCAATCAATCACAACATGAGAATCTGCAGCTTGACTTAAGCACTGAAATCAGTAGTGGTCAAGAGAATATTAGAAATGACAACACTGAAAGCCATGAACAGCAAAGGGAACAAGCTCAAACAGGACATCCTATGATTACTAGATCAAAAAGGGGTATTTTTAAGCCTAAGGTCTACAATGTTATTAATGATTTTGAGGAACCAGCAAATTACAATCAAGCTGTCAATGATCAAAATTGGAGACATGCTATGGATGAGGAATATCAAGCACTGATAAGAAACAAAACATGGACACTTGTCAAAGCTCCAGCAGACAAAAATATAATTGACAGCAAGTGGACATATAGATTAAAGAAAAATGCTGATGGATCTATACATAGGTACAAGGCGAGACTGGTTGCAAGAGGCTTCACTCAGCAATATGGGTTTGATTTTGAAGAGACATTCTCTCCAGTTGTTAAACCTACCACTATAAGGATAATTCTTACTATAGCTCTTCACAACAATTAGAAAATTCAACAACTAGACGTTAATAACGCATTCCTGAATGGTGATCTTAAAGAAGAGCTCTACACGAGCCAACCACAAGGATATCAGAAAAATAAGGAGCTTGTTTGCAAGCTCAATAAAGCAATTTATGGGCTTAAGCAAGCCCCTAGGGTCTGGTTTGATAAATTGAAGCTTGTATTAACAAGTTTAAAGTTTCAATCTACCAAATCAGATCATTCACTGTTTATTAAAATTACTGACGATATTACTATTTTTGTTTTGATATATGTAGATGATTTAATCATTACAGGAAACAGTGAAACTGAGATAAGAAGACTTATTCAAATTCTGGACAAATAGTTTTCAATCAAAGACCTGGGTGAACTTAACTACTTTCTGGGCATTGAAGTGATAAAAGCATCTAAATTAGATTTATTTCTCAGTCAGAAGAAATACATCAATGAAATTCTTGTTAAAGCAAAAATGGATGGTGCCAACGCTTTGCCAACACCAATGATCACAAGTCATCAGCTATCCAAGCACAGGGGGGAAAACATTAATAATACTAAACAGTATAGAAGTCTAGTAGGAGCATTACAATATGCTACCATTACTAGACCTGAAATAGCATATTGTGTTAATAAACTTTCACAATTTATGCAGGAGCCAAAGGAGGATCACTGGAAGGCTATGAAGAGAGTGTTAAGATACTTAAAAGGCACAACTAACTATGGGTTACACTTCAGACAAGGCAGTCATCTAAATATTACTGGGTACAGTGATGCAGACTGGGCAACTGATCCTGATGATAGAAGATCAACATCAGGATATTGCATATATTTGGGAAATAATCCTATATCTTGGTGTGCTAAAAAACAACCTACAGTCTCAAGATCAAGCACTGAAGCCGAGTTCAGAAGTATTGCCAATGCCACTGCTGAAATTATGTGGGTACAGTCCTTACTCAGAGAACTAAAAGTGACAATTCAGAAACCCCCAATTCTATGGTGTGACAATCTAAGTGCTGTGTCATTATCGTTTAACCCTATACTACATTCTAGAACCAAACACATGGAAATCAATCTGTACTTTGTTCGAGAACAAGTAATCAAAGGAAGACTACAGATAAATCATGTTCCAACAACCTATCAGATAGCAGATATTCTTAGAAAGCCATTATCAAGAATTTTTTTTACCAGACTTCGATCTGAACTTAAAGTAAGGGAAAGATCAGACCTGGGTGAAGTAGCTAAGCATACATGCTCATATTCGAAACCCTTAGTATCAGAAAACCCCAGCAGCGAACCAAAACCTGCTACAAATCCCAGCTCCGAAGAAGTAAAGGATCAGAGAGAATCCAAAGCACATTCAAGGCAAAATTCCTCCAACCAAAGCAAACTTGAGCCTCTAATGTCCAAATCTACGCCCTTAATCATCGCTTAAGATGCATCAAGGCTGATTTGAACTCAGTTATGAAGATTTCTTGCGGTTGTATTTCTGAAGTTTTATGGCGGCGGAGCAAGCAAACCCTAGCTTTCATTTGCGGGGGGATATAATGAGTTACAACTGAAAGCTATGGACTTTTATTTTTTTCTCACCGTATATGTTTGTACTTGGGCCTTCAGCCCATTATCTTTATTTTTCTTTTTCCTGCACGTATGGAGGTTATAAATACGCGCACTTTCATTGTACAACATAACTACATTACATAAATAAAATTTCTATTTCTTCTCTGCTATCATCAACACAATTTACATCAAAACATTTATAACTATCTTTAAATATCAAAATGGTACTAGAAAAATACAGTAAAATCACTGAGAACCAAAATCGAAATGAAAATTACATGTAAATATCAAATTCAAACAAACCTTTTGTATTAGCTTAGCAGTTGATGAATTCAGTCAAGCACCCATAGATCGGAATTGAAATAACAATTGTCCAACAGAATAAGGCATGGTTTTACTTTGCTTTGCAGTAAGTACTAATGCAATAAGTACTAACGATTTTTGTTGCAAAAGTGCCACTAAACTTTTGTCCTAACAAAAAAAAAACCAAGCAAAAATAATCCTTATAATCGAGTCAATCAATTACTCATTGATAATTACCTAACTGTTGGTTTTTTTGAACTGGCTAGAGATGAATAATAGCAGCACTTTTGTTATTCAGGAATCCATCAATCCTGTAGAAATTCGATGAATAGAAACAAAAAAATTAACCTAAGATAGAAACAAAAATACAGAACTGGTTGACCTCATGATGAATTTTATCATATATCCACGTCTTGTCATATTCCGCACCATAGTTCAGCAATGTCTCGTAAACCTACTATTTATGGAGACGATTAACAACCTGCTTATATATCACGTATCATATATAAATGCGATAATGCAAGCTAAAAAAGATCTGCAATAATTTAAAGGGGATGATATTTAAATGAACCATCGTACACCTCTATCTTATCAATGCTGATTATCACACCTTCTTTGGTACCACATGGAATATCCCTCACCTGATACCAAGTTCACAATGAGAAGACTGTTTCTGTTATTAGACTATAATGTTGTTAGCAAGAAATAGCCAAATATGTGAGTGTTCATACTTATCAAATCAGTCTGGAGAGTCACTTGAATGGGCTCAAACTGGGTTATGAATGGTAACTTCAAATGAAAACCTATTAAAAGAAGTTCACTGTGAGTTCATGTTGCTTTTAGATCTAAATATCTAAATAGTAATCTTGGTATGTATATAATAATTGGATCTTGAATCGGTGCCTAATCAGTTATATTATGGCATATTCCATTGATCTGTTTTATATGTTTATATCATCACCACGTCTAATCTTGTCATAATATGTCAATTCAGTTTATGCATATTTCTATCGTTATGTTGTTGATTCGTTATTATGCCTGTTCTGATTCTCTTCGCTCCTTCTTTTCCTTTTTATTTTTATATAGCCAGGCTACCTTCGAGCCTAGGCCGAACGCTGAAAAATGCGAACGTGCGAAGTTGGAAATAATGGGAAATGACATAATTTGGGGCATAATTGGTATTGGAAAATATGGATCTAAATTTGGGCATAAAATTGGAAATATACGAAGATGGGTTTAGAAGCATATGTCTTGTTGGATAATATGAATTTAGGCATGCATTTGAATATATGTAAATACAAAATTGGGTATAAAATGGACATGTCTAAATATTGATTTGGAACGTAAATTTGAACATATGTGAACATGAATTTTTGGCATAAATTATGTGAAGGTGGATTTGGGTATAACTTGCATTGAAAGGGGTGAATATGGACTTGGGGCATAAGTTGGAATATATGTGGGTTTGGGTTTGTGCAATATATATATATATATATATATATATATATATATATATATATATATATGCCTTAATTTATGATAAGGGGCATATGGTGCATAATTAAAAGGTGAATTAAAAAGAGGCATAAAAGTCTATAATTTGAATAGTGAATTATACATAATTCAAATGGGGAAAGGTTTAATTGATTAATTAACTAATAATGGAATGTGTAGTAATTACAAATAGGAATTGTAATTGTACTTATGACACGAGGTTAGGTTACATTAGTGGTGGAAGTCTACCCGGACTCGACCATCATATCCAACAACCACTAGTGTTGAACCTAATGTGGGAGGTCTAAGTACGTAAACACGAATCGGGCTAAGACACGAGGTTAGACCCAACTGTGGAATAAAACTGCCCGAACCCGACCGACATATCCAGCATCCGCACGTTGTAGGCCTAATGTGGGAGGTCTAGCCCATTGTAACCACAATTGGACATGGTAATGAATTGGACTACTTAACCTAAGTTAATCCATTAGGATTGGAACTTGAGTTAGGATTAAGTAAAAATTGGATGGGTAATGGGTGGGTTAAGTAAATTAGAGGGGATGGGTAATATGCGCATATAGGCCCATAAACTTAACCCGATGAGGTTATGTGATTAAAGACACCTAGTGGTATACATAACCGATAGAAACAATAAAGTTATGTAATTAAAAGGACACCGTTTAGGGTAAGCATAACTTGTGAGGAAATGAGACAACCTGAGTAACAAAATAAGAGGTACTTAATTATAAATTAAGTAATCTAGAAGTCTGGAACCCGCTGATGTGAACAACATGCTTAGGCTTGTCCTATGGACAAGAGGAAATTATAACATAGGTTATAATCAATGGGTTGGGAAACTTGTTAATGGGCCTTAGTTAATAGAACTAAGTTAACAAGTAAACAACGATAAGTTGTATTGACAATGTAAAAAGGAATTATGATTAAATAAGAAAGAACGAGGAAAACTTATAAGATAAATTATATTTAATCATAAATAATGACTGACATGTTAAAAAGAAACATGTAAAATGAGACGTACTAAATTACACATTAAATAAAAACATGTTATTGTAATGATGTAACCAAGAAAGAATATAAAATAGATTGTGGATTTCAGACTTGGGCCACAATCTAGAGAATAACATGTTGTGGGCTTATTAATAAACTTAAATGCATTAAGTTATATGATTGAAATAATAAGCAAGAGAAACTTGGTAATTTGAATAAGAATTCAATATGAATGGTAATAACGAAGTTAGATAAAAACCCGGTGAAGTAAGGCAAGCGCCAGGCATAGGGTCTAATAATATATTAAAATGAGGCGTTTGGACCAGTCCGTACGTTTGAGGGTGAATAACCCAACGGGGTAGATCATCGAGGTGTTATAAGGCACGAGGGGAGCACACATTCATCTGATTGTTATGACGGCTCCGAAGGACTGGAATGGGAAGCACGAGGCTTCCTGAGACGTTGAAGGTGCTCCTAGTAGTCTTTTGTGGTGGTGTAGTTTCGGACTATGCTCACAGAGGTTAGGTCTGCTCGTAACTACCAGATGGGTGGGCCTTGACTGCAGAGGTAGCTATGCAGTCAGAATGTTGTGACGAGGTGACATCAGGGTGATTCGACGGTTGCCTCACGAGGAGGTGGAAGGTCAGGACCAACAAGGATAGTAGATCGTCGGATACCCGTCATCGGCAGCCAGCGAGATGTGAAAAGACTAGAGCTAACCCCAAGATATCATTTCACCTTTCACTATCGAGGTACGAGTTTGAGGGGAAATGCCACATGGATGTTTAGATTGGTTGTTTTAGGGGCGGTCACTTAGCTCTGTAGTCTTTACTAGGTGAGGGAGGGGCCTAGGTGGGGCCATAGCCACCATGGAAAACAGACCCGAGGATTATTTGTAATTGAAGGCTCTTAAAGACGGGCCTGTACAGATACAGAAAAACTCCCGACCGAGTTCCGTGTTTAGCCCTGTCACGGAACTCGGTGCATATTAGAGGACGTGTGATTGCGGCATTGAGCTACAATTATAGTACATACGTGGGACAGTCTAGATACATGCACATCAGCTCTGGGTGATGTATCGTAGACTAGAGGGCATTACTCCGATCTGGAGTCTGATTCGACCGATGGTGGCAGTCCGTACGCTTACGTAGCATAGTAATGAAAAATATATGCGGAACATAACATTGTTATGCAGACTCCGACATAGGACGAGGGACTGCGTTCACTTCCGTTGCATTACGGTGGAGACCGTGCGAGTGGGTTACCATGGGATGTATCTCAATATTGAGAGATAACTACATATATTGTATTAGGTGAATCCATGGAAAAGTAAATGGGTACAATGCGCGTATAAGTCTTGAGTGCTATTAACCCAAGTAACCTAATAATCAGGAAAATGTAATGGAACGATATTAGTAGGGATCATTCTACTTCTGATATACTAGTATTTGCGTGGTGAAGAGAAATGTATTCAAGAAGTGTAATATATCAAGTTCATCTTATCTTGTTTAGTTCACACTTGTTATTTTTATCTTGTTCTTCCAGTTTTTATATACCTGCCATGACACTTTTATTTATTTATATTTAAAAGTAACTGGACTCGCCAGACTTTATGTCTGACCCTTTTTGTTTCCTCTTCTCTCTCTTCCGTTCCCTCCCCTCCCCCAGGTTCTCAGGGTGGAGGTGCTTACAGTTGATTTAGATTCTTTTCAGCTTAACTTGGACTTTGGATATTGATGTACAACTTTGATTCATTGTCAACACTCGTATGGCTTTGCTTGGGAAATATGGTTTATGTTTTTGTACTCTGATATTTTTGGCAAGACAGATTATCAAACATGTAACTGGTTATTTCAAACCTATGATGTAAATTCAGTATTTGGGACCATGATGTTATGATTAAATAAAGTTTTTAATTCGGCTGCTATTTTACATTTCTGTCTTGTTCTATTATGTTCTTATTTACCTATAACGCTTCACGAATGTTAATGCATTCCCTTAGTGAGTGACATTTACGGATGTGGGGTGTCACATTTGGTATCAGAGCATATGGTTATAAGATCGGATAAATTATTTGAAAATGGTTTTCAAAAAGGTCTCAAAAGCAAAGTATTTTAAAATAAAAAGTTTGTTTTTGAAAAGCATATTTCCCAAAGCTATAAATATCTTCTTGATTCTCCGTTTGATTCCTTTTCCTTTTGTTCGGGGAACCTTTTCTTCCCGAAGGGGTATCCCTATTTCAGCATGGTTCCGCTGGCATGTTAAAACTACGGTACATATCGAAGGGCAAAGCAGTGCCCAACCTCCATCTTTAGCCGCAGTGGTTTCACCTGCGTCTTATTTTCTTTCAAGCCTCATAAGGATTTGCGTGCGATGGAGGCAGCTTTCAAGAGACTGGTTAGCATGTTGCACAAGAATGGTAAAAAGGAGAATAATGGAATTGGGGCTAAGGAGCACAACCCAAAGATGAAAGAAATTGGTGGCTTAAGAAGGGAATATAGATGAAGGAAGAAAAGAGGAAATACCATAATTTCGGAATGATGGGTCATCTGAAAAATGGTTGCAGAAAGAGAAAAAGGCAAGCTAATGTTCTCATAGCTAGTGGACAAGATAGGGAAAGGAAAGTTTCCATCGAAAGATTGATTTCAATTTCTGATCATCCTATTAGGATTCTTTTTCTAGCGCCTCGCATTCTTTTATATTTGATCCTTTAGTTGAGTCTCTGCACCTAGATACTAGTATGGTATTGGATCCCGTTATTGTCTCAAACCCCATTGGAGATATGGCTTATTTATCGAGGATTGGTCGGGGTTTGAGAATCTCTGCGTCAAGCATCGAGTTTGGTTGCGACGCATATGTTCTTGATCCCATGAGGTACAGTTTGATTCTAGGGATGGATTAGTTTCCTAGAACCTCTTGATGTATCTATCGATGATTTACGACCTGAACCAATAGTGGTGAGTATCCTTATGTTTTTGATGAGGTTCGGGGTTTACCCCGAGGCACGAGATTGGTTTCCGCACAAACTTGGTAGACAATGCAAAGTCAGTTGCATTTCCTGTGCGACCTGTGACTCCTAAAAGAAAAGAGGGAACTTTGTAAGCAAGTAGGGGAGCTACTTGAGAAGAGGCGATAAAAGGTATTGATTTCGAGATATTGGAGCCAAACTTGCAGGAGGAAGTGAAAGTAGAGAAGGAAGCAATGATTGGACAAGTTCCGACTTGCATACTTGGATCGGGGGTTAAGAAATTATGCAACAAAGAAGTGAAGCTAGTAAAAGTGCAATGGGGAGAGGACCGTGAGGATGCTACTTGGGAGGCGGAAGACAAGATTCGCGCTTCATATCTTTTCCATTTCGAGAATATGTTCTTAACTTCTTTTTCCAAGCTTCGAATTAATACTTGTATATATCGTTTGAATGTCTCCTATCGATCGAGTCTTTAGGTAGAAAAATAATGTATGTAAACATGTGTTTGAGACATGTTATGTTTGATGGATGCAAGTGTTTGCTAGCGATTTCTCGTGGATGCATATACAAACAATAGGCTTCACACACAATAAGCACTAGGTCGGCTCAATCACTTACATGTTGCATATTGATGTGTGTACATTTTAAATTTTTATGGATTTTCGTTGCGTTGATGTTGCATTTGGATGGATGGTTGTGCACCCATATAGAACTTGCATGTTATGCTAGGGTGATTTGCATACATTTTGGTTGCATGGTACAAACATACATTGCATTAAGGAGGTCAACTGAATCAGTAGACCGCCTGATCTTTCGCATTAGTTTACGGACATATACACACACTATTGTGTATGTTCATAAAGGCATTAGAAATTCCTTAAGGACAATGGATGCCTGTGATTGCTAGATGGATGTATGATTGTTGGATGTTAGGATATACGTTCTTCTTAACTTAGATATTTCGGGGAAGAAATCCTTTAAGTAGGGGAGAATGTAACACCCCAAAAATTTAACAACATTAAGAGGATAAATTAAAGAATAATTAATTTAATATTCATAATTAAGGGAAACAGACTGCGCCATTGCGTCCGCCTCGGAATTCTAGTTCTGATGGACACCAAGTTAGCGTAAAACGGATAACGTATGAAGAAGTTATAAGCTGTAGAAGTTTGTATATGTGCAAGAAAGTGTATATATATAAACAAAATCATCTCCAGAATTCAAACCGATTCAAAAACAGTCAAAAGCGATGAGCGGGAAAAATCCAGCTCAAAGGGTGCCGACCCCCTTAAGGGGTGTCGACATAGGTGTCGACCCCCCTATAGGGGTGTCGACATAGGTGTCGACCCCTCTATATGGGGGTAGACACAGGTGTCGACCCCCCTACCCCGTGGCTCCAGAAGCTTCTTCTGACGTGGATGATTTTGATGGTTTTTGGTCTGATCTGATGGCCTTGGTTGCTCTGCTACTCCTATATAAAGAACCCTAAACCTAGGTTTTGTTCATAGAAAAATAGTGGTGACGACGAAGCTCTGCTGCGATGGAAATTAAAATGGTTCTTCTCCTTTTTCTTTTTCTAAATCAATTCAAAGAAGATTATACATATTCGAAGATTGCTACAACAAATTTAGCGATGGCTACAACAACTTATTCAACATGTTCTTCGCAGCAAATTCACTGTGAGTTCATGTTGCTATTAGATCTAAATATCTAAATAGTGATCTTGATATGTATATATTAATTGGATCTTGAATCGGTGCCTAATCAGTTATATTATGACATATTCCATTGATCTGTTCTTATATGTTTATATCATCACCAAGTCTAATCTTGTCATAATATGTCAATTCAGTTTATGCCTATTTCAATCGTTATGTTGTTGATTCGTTATTATACCTGTTCTGATTCTCTTCTCTCCTTCTTTTCCTTTTTATTTTTATATAGCCAGGTTACCTTCAAGCCTAGGCATATGCTGAAAAATGCGAACGTGCGAAATTGGAAATAATAGGAAATGACATAATTTGGGGCATAATTGGTATTGGAAAATATGGATCTAAATTTGGGCAAAAATTGGAAATATACGAAGATGTGTTTAGGAGCATATATCTTGTTGTATAATATGAATTTAGGCATGCATTGGAATATATGTAAATACAAAATTGGGTATAAAATGGACATGTCTAGGAACGTAAATTTGAACATATGTGAACATGAATTTTAGGCATAAATTATGTAAAGGTGGATTTGGGTATAACTTACATTGAAAGGGATGAATATGGACTTGGGGCATAAGTTGGAATATATGTAGGTTTGGGATTGTGCAATATATTTATTTTTATATATATATACACACACACATATACATATATATATATGCCTTAATTTATGATAAGCGGCATATGGTGCATAATTAAAAGGTGAATTAAAAAGAGGCATAAAAGTCTAAATTTGAATAGTGAATTAGACATAATTCAAATGGGGAAAGGTTTAATTGATTAATTAATTGATTAATTAACTAATAATGGAATGTGTAGTAATTACAAATAGGAATTGTAATTGTACTTATGACACGAGGTTAGGTTACATTAGTGGTGGAAGTCTACCCGGACTCGACCATCATATCCAACAACCACTAGTGTTGAACCTAATGTGGGAGGTCTAAGTACGTAAACACGAATCGGGCTAAGACACGAGGTTAGACCCAACTGTGGAATAAAACTGCCCGAACCCGACCGACATATCCAGCATCCGCACGTTGTAGGCCTAATGTGGGAGGTCTAGCCCATTGTAACCACAATTGGACATGGTAATGAATTGGACTACTTAACCTAAGTTAATCCATTAGGATTGGAACTTGAGTTAGGATTAAGTAAAAATTGGATGGGTAATGGGTGGGTTAAGTAAATTAGAGGGGATGGGTAATATGCGCATATAGGCCCATAAACTTAACCCGATGAGGTTATGTGATTAAAGACACCTAGTGGTATACATAACCGATAGAAACAATAAAGTTATGTAATTAAAAGGACACCGTTTAGGGTAAGCATAACTTGTGAGGAAATGAGACAACCTGAGTAACAAAATAAGAGGTACTTAATTATAAATTAAGTAATCTAGAAGTCTGGAACCCGCTGATGTGAACAACATGCTTAGGCTTGTCCTATGGACAAGAGGAAATTATAACATAGGTTATAATCAATGGGTTGGGAAACTTGTTAATGGGCCTTAGTTAATAGAACTAAGTTAACAAGTAAACAACGATAAGTTGTATTGACAATGTAAAAAGGAATTATGATTAAATAAGAAAGAACGAGGAAAACTTATAAGATAAATTATATTTAATCATAAATAATGACTAACATGTTAAAAAGAAACATGTAAAATGAGACGTACTTAATTACACATTAAATAAAAACATGTTATTGTAATGATGTAACCAAGCAAGAATATAAAATAGATTGTTGATTTCAGACCTTGGGCCACAATCTAGAGAATAACATGTTGTGGGCTTATTAATAAACTTAAATGGATTAAGTTATATGATTGAAATAATAAGCAAGAGAAACTTGGTAATTTGAATAAGAATTCAATATGAATGGTAATAACCAAGTTAGATGAAAACCCGGTAAAGTAAGGCAAGCGCGTAATAGAATGTTTAGGCATATGGTCTAATAATATATTAAAATGGGGCGCTTGGACCAGTCCGTACATTTGAGGTTGAATAACCCAACAGAGTAGATCATCGAGGTGTTATAAGGCACGAGGGGAGCGCACATTCATCTGATTGTTATGACGGCTCCAAAGGACTGGAAGGGGAAGCACGCGGCTTTCTAAGACGTTGAAGGTGCTCCTGGTAGTCCTCTGTGGTGGTCAAGTTTCGGATTGTGCTCACAGAGGTTAGGTCTGCACGTAACTACCAGGTGGGTGGGCCTTGACTGCAGAGGTAGCTATGCAGTCAGAATGCTGTGACGAGGTGACATCAGGGTGATTTGACGGTTGTCTCACGAGGGGATGGAAGGTCAGGACCGACAAGGATAATAGATCGTCGGATACCCGTCACCGGTAGCCAGCAGGATGCGAAAAGACTATAGCTAACCCCAAGATATCATTTCACCTTTCACTATCGAGGTACGGGATTGAGGGAAGACGCCACATGGATGTTTAGATTGGTTGTTTTAGGGGCGGTCGCTTAGCTCTGTAATCTTTACTAGTTGAGGGAGGGGCCGAGGTGGGGCCATAGGCACCATGGAAAACAGACCCGAGGATTATCTGTATTTGAAGGCTCTTAAAGACGGGCCTGTACAGATACAGAAAAACCCCCGACCGAGTTCCGTGTTTAGCCCTGTCACGGAACTCGGTGCACATTAGAGGACGTGTGATTGCGGCATCGAGCTACAATTATAGTACATACGTGAGATAGACTAGATACATGCACATCAGCTCTAGGTGATGTATCGTAGACTAGAGGGCATTACTCTGATCTGGAGTCTGATTCGATGGATGGTGGCAGTCCGTACGCTTACGTAGCATAGTAATGACAGATATATGCGGAACATAATATTGTTATGTAGACTCCGACATAGGACGAGTGACTGCGTTCACTTCTGTTGCGTTACGGTGGAGACCATACGAGTGGGTTACCATGGGATGTATCTCAATATTGAGAGATAACTACATATATTGTGTTAGGTGAATCCATGGAAAAGTAAATGGGTATGATGCGCGTATAAGTTTTGAGTGCTATTAACCCAAGTAACCTAATAATCAGGAAAATATAATGGAACGATATTAGTAGGGATCATTCTACTTCTGATATACTAGTATTTGCGCGGTGCAAAGAAATGTATTCAAGAAAATATATCATGTTCATCTTATCTTGCTTAGTTCACACTTGTTATTGTTATCTTGTTCTTCCAGTTTTTATATACCTGCCAAGACACTTTTATTTATTTATATTTAAAAGTAACTGAACTAGCTAGACTTTATGTCTAAACCTTTTTGTTTCCTCTTCTCTCTGTTCCGTTCCCTCCCCCCAGGTTCTCAGGGTGGAAGTGCTTAGAGTTGACTTGGATTCTTTTTAGCTTAGCTTGGACTTTGGATATTGATGTATAGCTTTGATTCATTGTCAACTCTCGTATGGCTTTTCTTGGGATATATGGTTTATGTTTTTGTACTCTGATATTTTTGGCAAGACAGATTATTAAACATGTAACTGGTTACTTCAAACCTATGATGAAAATTCAGTACTTATGACCATGATGTTATGATTTAAATAAAGTTTTTAATTCCGCTGCTAATTTACATGTCTGTCTTGTGCTATTATATTCTTATTTACCTATAACGCTTCACGAAAGTTAATGCATTCCCTTAGTGAGTGACATTAACGGACGTGGGTGTCACACAAAAGTTCTCATGCATCCTACATGACTCATTAATGGCTAAGAGAGGATTAGAAGCTTTATGAAGGGGAATTTTGGGGAGTTCCTAACAAATGTCATTAGGGTTTTGAGTTAGAAATATGTATATATACCCCTTTGTGTTGATGTAAAAAATGATCTTATATTTTATTTAGTTTAGAGTGGCTGAAATCAAAAACTCTATTTCTCATCCATGGCTTCTTAGCCATTTCTTTTATGTACTTTTTTTTAGTTTAATTTTAATATAGTGCTTTTTTCCTTTGTTGTCTTTTATAATGAAATCTCTTTAAGCTATCATTGAATCCATTATGAGTAGTTAAAAAGTGGATATTTGTTTCAAGGACACATTTTAAAATAAAATTAGATCTAAGGACAAGCTACTTTCGTAATGTAAATCAAGGACAACTTTCATGATTTAATTGAAAAATGTCCAAATATTTTAAACTAAGGACACACATTACATTTCACAAATAATAAAAACTAATACAAAAACCCTTTTCTGTGATTATAAGATTAAAAACTAATAAAAATTAATTATGAAATGTTTTTGGTATCATAAATATAGGAGAAAATGAGTATAAAAAAATGCAGGACGGAAAGCTATATGCATATAGCTTCGTTATTTACGATATAGCTTTTCTCTGGTGCAAATGAGATTAGCTTTAAAATGACTTAATTTTGTATTTGAGTGATACAATATAAAGCTATATTTTTAAGTAATAAAGCTATATTCACTTAGCTTTCCGAGCTGAATATTTATATATGTTTATAATAACATCAATAAACTAAAATAATTTTGAAATCACTTTTTTTTTCTTTCAATTTTAAGGTAAATCATTTATTTTTTAATTAATTTAGTAATAATGATAAAATTAAAGTGAACTTCAAGTTGATATAATACAACTTGGTCTTTGTCCTTCATTTAATTATCAAACTTAGTTGTCCTTTGATCTAATTTTTTTGAGGAATGTGTCCTTAAAACCAAATACCCCTTAAACCCCTTCAATTTAGGGGTAGTGAAGCTCTCATGATTCATGAATAATTAACATAAGAATTTCATGTTTCTAACTCTCTTATTTGAGTTTAATCTAAAATTGGATATAGATAAAGTAAAAATTTTATATGGTGAAAATTGATAGCACATGTTAGTTGATTATTCTCAAATGTGTTATACTTATGTCATTAATAGAATCATACTTTATCACAGTCTAATTCATTTTAGAAAAAGTAGTGACATTAAAAGTGAAAGCATCCTTGATGTTCTATGTAGTTAGTGAATATTAACATACTGAACATACTCATAATATTTCATTTTTATTAGAACTATTATTTTCTATGTGATAATTAGGGGTTTAAGTTTGTATTGAAAATTGATGATTTATGTAGCTTGAATTTTCTAGCATATAAATCATGCTTGTATGAATACAACACTTAATGTGCTAGTTATTAAAGAGAGTTAGAGTCATTTTTTATGTTAATTAGATTGATGTTGATAGTAAATCTACTCCTTAATTGTCCCTTAGTCTCATATTTGTATTCACTTTAACATCGTTAGTTTTCTTTTAGTTTATAGTTAACAATTTCACTCGCTTTTGGCTTAATTTGATTGAGTAAGATTAGAATAAATTCTTTCCCTGCGGATCGACACGTATTCGCCACGTACTAATAATTGTATGCCGTGTGCTTGCGGTATTATCACAATATTTCGTGTTAACGGTTTTCTAACTTAATAGAATATTCGTTTGGCGAACATAAAGAAGGAAGCACTTTGCCATAACATTCTCCGAAGCCGAGAGCACTTCCATATGGTGCATGTAGCGCATCAAGAGAATCGTAGGATCCTACCTACCATCAAAAAATTCCAACACCGACGATTTGAAGTCCGGTAGGTTTCGAGAATTTCGAGTATCCTGAGTGAATGAATTACGAGTAACGCAATCCAAATATGAGAAATAAGCCCCGGATCGAGTGTATCGTCGAATAATATCGGCGATCTGAGCCCCATTACAATTAACAAGCTAACGATTTCAATCATTTAAATCTACACTTGTGGTCCCGATGTCAAGTCCAACATTAGTGAATTGCTGAACCCCAACAAAGATATATGGCTCAACCCTAATCCGAGGCGCCTCGAGTGGCACAAATCAAACATTCGAAACTACATGAGTTTCTGTACCTAAAGCTGCGTGCGGCGGCGCTTAAGTGACGTTACCAATGCCAGAACTAAGACCTGATTAGCCAAAACCTCAGCTGAACCTTGAACGGGATTAGGGGTGGTGCCCGTGAGCCTAGTCGATTCGGTATTAGTCTACAGACCGGTGTTGACACTGGATTTCTCTTCGGGAATTTCACCCAAGTCTCGAGTTAATCCTTATGGAACACTAGCACTTGTCCCATCATATTACCATGGCCCGACGGCCTTCCAAAACCTTCAGTTCGAGCGAGAAGAGTGTTCATAGTAGCTTCATGTTTTCGGAAATACTCTTGTTGTTATTCCGAATGAGAAGTTAAATCCATAGTTAAATCCTTGACGACTCCATCGATGTCCTAGCGAGTAATGTAATTCGACGGATGCCCGATAGAAGAAACTTCTGACTTTCTTCTGTTGTTGCTCCTTCCGAGCGAGCCAACGATATTTGTTTCCTTTTAACTATTAGTGAAATCTAAGAGAAACTCGAAAGAATCCGAGAGAATTGGCTTCCTTAATAACCTAAATTCCGAAGGCAATCTAACGCCCCTTCCTAGCGCGCCAAAATATTGACATAGGAAATTAGTCACTCGCACACGCTAACACCGGATAGGTTAATATTAAGTAAATTATCCAGATACGCCAACATGTCCAAACAAAGAATTGCGGAAAAAGTAAAGAACATCGAGTTTACAGTGGTTCGTTAGTAATGTCTACGTCCACTTCATAGTAACTACTCATCGTCTTTGCTACAATTTCAAGATTTGTCCGAGTTTCGATGCTTTGAGTTTACAAAGTTGTATTAGAGAACAACAAAGTC